>NW_021024878.1:2734341-2821417 GCF_004153795.1 Camellia sinensis | reverse complement strand
TTTCAGTTTGGGCTTTGCATATACCACTTACCTCTTTGGCCACCTTTTGGCCCTTTTTCTTGCATAAGAGCTTAGCCATATTTATGTTTGTTTTTAGGGTTTTTACAGTTCTGTAAATGTGCATATTTTAGGCCCTCTTCAATGTTGTTGAAGGGTCCTAACCCATTTGGAGTTAGCAGCTGTGAGTTGCTTCATAATCTCATGTTTAGGGCCATTTTTGCTATGCCATTGTTGCCCTATCTTTGCTTGCTGTTTGGACATGATTTGTACTGTAAAAATGCTTATTTGAGGCTGCCTTGCTTCTGTCTTTTCATCTCATGTACCAATTATGCATGCTTTGTTAGCTGTAGTTCATTCTATGTGCCTAATTTTGCATTTCAGGAGAGATTCCAAGCATCGGGTGTGCTTTCGCCTCATTTCGGGGCTGTTTTCCCCCATATTTCAGTGCTGAAATTCCATTAGCATGTTTGCATATCATTTTCCATGCCATTGCATTGCGTATGCCATTGCCTCGGTTTGCGTGCCCGTGTGCACGCATTTCGAGGCACTTCATTTTTCATCCACCGGCTCTTATGTGAGTGCGGCTGAGGCTCTCTCATGTTAGTATAAGTCCATGTTGCATTCTATATGCCATTTTAGCCATATTGCATTGCATATGCCATTGCCTTGGTTTGCGTGCCCGTGTGCACGCATTTCGAGGCTTCATTTTCATCCATCGGCCTCTTATGTGAGTGTGGCTGAGGCCTCTCTCATGTTAGTATAAGTCCATATTGCATTGCATATGCCATTGCTCGGTTTGCGTGCCCGTGTGCACGCATTTCGAGGCACTTCATTTTTATCCATCGGCCTCTTATGTGAGTGTGGCTGAGGCTCTCTCATGTTAGTGTAAGCCCATATCACATTTCCATGTCATTTACATTGCGTACGTCATTTTCTCGGTTTGCGTGCCCGTGTGCACGCATTTCGAGGCATATTTTTTTACAGGATAGTGCATACTAGGTTGTATCTTAGATTGCATTCTGTCATTTCCTCGTTTGCGTGCCCGTGTGCACGCATTTCGAGGCATCTCATTTTCATAGCATTGTGCATGCTAGGCTGTATCTTAGTTGCATTCCTGCATATCATGCATATTGCATCGTGTTCGGGATAGGAAGTTAGCCCGGACACGGGAAACGAGGTGCGTTTCGTACTCCTAGTGACGGACGTGTCTCAATTCCCTAGTCACCGACACTTCGGATCATCCATGATGGAGTTAGGTTCTTGTTGTGTTTATACGTGCATTCATTCTATATTGAGTTGTGCAATTCGACTCCTCGGCCATCATGCCTCGATATGCGTGATTGGTGGCACGAGGATCGAGGCATGCATATATTTGTGAAAATACATTGCTATGCCCCTTTCCTGCTCTTTGTTGCAGCAAAATGAAGAATCAGCAATTTTTCGGGTCTTGGCACGCGTTTCAAGAATAACTGCTAAATAGAGGCTAATTAGGGCATCCCGGTGGATTTCTGCGCAAGACAACCCGGACATGCATCATCCATCAGAAGCAAGGCAGTCCCTGGCTTGCATGCCAGTTTTATTTACTTTCTTAGTTGATTTGTTAATTAATTAGGAATTTGTATATTATTTGACTGTAATATATTTGGACTGTAATATTCTTTTATTTGGGACTGTATTATTTATTCGGACCTCTGCGCAAGGGCACAACTGTAATAAGTGTGCGTGTGTGTGATGTATGTCTTCCAACCCCACGTCTTTCTTCCCTTTTATTTACCTGCTTATGATGGTTAGATTAGGGCATATTTCAATTAGTATACAGTATGATAGCATGTTTGCATTCATTCATCTGTTTTGCATGCACCGGGCTCGGCGCATCATACTAACTGCATAGTATTTTTAATTTCAAAATTGGAATCATGTTAGCTGTAGCATTCCATATGCCATGTTTAGAATAGCCGAGCCTGCTATGTTTGCATTTTTGCATGTGTTGCATTAGGCATTTCTGTATACTTAGGATTCATGCATGATTTCTAATGAGTTTTTGTTTTGGCTTGGAGTACCCGGTGAGCTTTATGCTTTAGCATCCTTGCATGCGTGTGAGTGAATGCCATGATAGCATGCTTACCATGAGGCTATATGCTTATGTGATATAACTGCCTGATTGCCTGTAGTGAAGGTTGGGTTACTTAAATTGGAATAAATCATCAAATGTTTTAAGCCTACTTGCGAGTAGCGAACCATCTTTCAAATAAACAAACATGAAATGTTTTGTTCCAATTCGGGCGACCCAGTCTATACTTATATGCTGTGCGCTCACATAGTAACCTAGGCTATAACGGAATAAGAACACACAAAGTTTTCAAAAATAGATATCATGGTTAGTAGAGGCCGATCTTTGATCGGGCGAGCGGGGGTGCTCACGAAGTGACCTTCCCCAATCGTACCCACGTTCCCGAGCCGAGGCCACTTTGTGATGACGGACACTGGCCTTAGGCAACGAGTCAGGGTTTCCTAAATTTCCAAATAAAATATTTAGGTGGCGACTCTGTATCTGGCAAAGCAGTCCATGTTTGGCACTTCTTTCAAAAATCTGTTTTCTCAAAACGATTTGCCGGATTTGGACTCTTTGGTTCAGATTTAGAACCGTGACACAAATCGAGTCCGAGCTGTAGCGAGGTCCCCCGCGGGCTTCTTACAGCAGTTTACATGATTCATTGCTAAAATTAGATAAGGTGGAGGCACTACACATAACCAACAAACACAAACTCATCATGTCCTGGCAATCTAAACAAAACCTATTTTGTTACACAGTCAATAGCGGCACGGTACCTAGACAACCAGTCCATTCCGAAAATTATATCAAAATGTCTAATGTCCAAAGGTAACAAATCCACATATAAAGTAGCACAACCAATACACATATCACATATACGATAACAGATGTACATAACACAGATTCCCCAGATGGAGGAGATACACATAGCAGATATGGCAATGACTCTAGGAGTCTATTCAATCTAGATGTAAATGTAGTGGCAACAAAAAAATGTGTGGATCCAGAATCAATTACATAAAAGCATCTGATTACATATAGAGATAGTGCCTAAGACAACAACTTCAGTATTCCGTGTATCACTTGGAACGAGTGCAAAGACTCTCCTTGTCTCATTGTGTCTCTGGTAGCAGTAGCCTTGTGATATTCCTCGTTTTTGGGATGGATCCAGTCAAACTAGCAGTCGGTTTTCCACTTCTTCGTTGTTTTAGTTGGGTGCAATCCTTGCCATATGTCCCATCTTACCACTTTTAAAGCAAGCCCCAGAAATACGGTACAATCCCCATGTATTTCTTACCACATTGATTACATGTTGGTGTTGTATCTCTGGTGGAGCCGAAGTGCTTGAGGATCCCATATTCCGCTTTTTTGATTGATCCCTTCTTGATAAGAAGCCATGTCTCTTACTTTTCTAGTTAGTTGATGGTCTACTCTGATTGGCCATGCTAGTTTTTGACATTAAAGCCCGATCTAATACTTCAACGTAAGTAGGCAGTTTCAAACACATTGACTTTTTCATGAATATAATTACGGAGACCGCCCTCAATTTTTTCTTTCCTTTTTATAGTCGGTGTCGACCATATACGGTGCGAATCGGGCCAATTCATAAACTTTGCTTCGTATTTGGCCACAGTTAGGTTGCCTTGTTTAAGCCCCTCAAATCAGCCACTTTTCAATCATGGCCACATTATGGAAAGTACTTGTTGAAGAAATCTCCAAAAATCGTGCCCAATCGATACCCTTGTTATTTTCAGAGATTAACATCCACCACCTCCTTGCCTCGCTTGAAGTGTAAATGTTGCCAACTATACTCTCTGTGTTTTGAGGCATGGAAATACTTCAATAGCTTTTCTATGCCAAGGACCAAACCTCAGCCTTCAATGGATCCACTCCCCTGTGGAATGTCAGCGGTTTCATCTTCTTAAACCTCTTGGTAAGAGCTATTGTTCGATCATCATTCTACAAATCTTGTACAAGTTGTATCAAGAGTGGGGGTAGTGTTGTTGCCATTGTGGTGGTTGCCTCAATGTTTCTGCCATGTCCTGGATCAACCTTTCCATTCTAGCAGTCTGGCAGTGGAGGATTCCTCTATCTCCCCGGCTCTTGTTCTCACCATTATCTAATGAGACTGCATTATATTGCATACAAAATAGTAATAATATCCATAGACTGGAAGAGCACACATATACAGATACATAAACAGTTCATATATCATGTAGTCATACATTTCAGAATACTTTAGCATATTCTTAATGCATTCAAGTAGATATTTATCATATGAATGCAACTTAAGTCTTTTGTAGACACTGTATTGCTCATTTTGACAAGTGTGTGAGTTATTAACTAGTGCCCTGATACCACTCTGTCATGACTCGAACCCATCTCTATTGATTAGGATCATAACCGACTAGTAGTCATGAGATTACTAATGACCTCAAACAGAAATCAAATCACCTGTAACAATAGGGGCCAAAAGCGGAAGCAAATATGTAAAAATTGTCCAATAAGCGTGAGAGACAAAAAAAAAAAAACACTTTTCACATATGTATATAATAACTCAGACAACTGATGATTACAGAGTTCATGTTCCAAGACCATTCAAATATTTCTTCACATGTAGCCCAAAGCTTATACAATATTTACATAAATGGTCAAGCAACCAACAAAAGAATAAAAGGGTTAAAAGATCAAAGGATTAAAAACAAAGCCTCTTGAGTAAGGCATCTCCTGGCTGACTCCACAAAACTTAGTTCTCTTACAAGTTCACTAGGGCTGGGGCTAGACATCTCGCTGCTCACCTACATACATATATTAAAAGAGTGAGCTAACACCTAGTGAATAATACCAGAGTAAAAGGTTAATGAATGAGATTCGCATATAAACAAGTCAACTTGTACTTAATACACATGAAGCAGAATTCTCATTCATAACAGACTTAAGCAAATCATAACGGAATGACCTCGGGTCCAATCCATTATACTTAGCCCACGAAGTGACAAAACGACCTTAGGTCCAAACATTTTACATAGCCATCATAACATATGTGCTAAACAACCTCAGGTCCAACATTTCCATATTCTTATTTATGCGCGTATTCAAGTTCAAGAACATGTTCACGTTTAATGGATCCGTACACAAATGACCATCCGGTTCTTCACATCGTATGTACAAAATGACCTTAGGCCCATCGTTTCCAATTCATATTCATGTGTGCGTTTATAATCATGATTATGTTCATTTCGTATTCACATTCAAAAAGGCCTTTGGTCCAATCACTTAATTGTTCAAATGACCTTTGGTCCATTTAACAATCGTACAAATGACCTTCGGTCCAATTCATATGTAAGACGACCTTAGATCTCTGTCAAATAGGCTAAACGGCCTGAGGCCCATTCTGTGTCCTTGTCAAATAGCCTCGGGCCCATTCCGTGTCCTTGTCATATATATACCAAATGACTTTGAGCCACTGTAAATTCTCATCATCATAACCAAAATGGCCTTAGGCCCATTGTGTATTCATACAAAATGACCTTTGGTCCAATCTTATACTTTCGTGCTTATCAATCACGTTTCAAGTCTTTTACGAATCAGACAGATAAAATAGTCATTCAGATTACAAATTCATGAGTCCAGAAAACTTACCACATAGGTAGTATTTAGAAAATAACATCATAAAAAATATTCTTTACTAAGATATTACTCACAGTATTCAGATGGTTGATTCATCCTCGTGATTGGCCCTACACAATTCATATCACATACGAAAATCAAGTCACAACACAATTCAATCCTTTCTTTAATCCATTTATCTTTCTTAAGCTTCTTTTCTACTTCTTTAGGTCAATCAGAATGTTCAATGTATGCCTAAGTATGCTCAGAAATGCAAAGAACGGAAAGTGAGACGTAACTCTAAATTCTGCATGACTCACTCAACACAACTGCAAGGCTCCAAATTCAACACAACTGCAAGGCTCCAAATTCATGCATGACTCACTCAAACATGCAAGAACCCTCCCAAATACATATATTTGAAGCTAATTTCAACCCATAGGTCAAAACTCTACGAATTTAACAAGATTCAAACCTTAAACTCTATACTTGAAAAAGACATGTTTTAACACTTTGCATCACACAGCTTTGAAGTTTAAAATTGGACTTCAAAACATAACAACTCATGTATGCATGTGAAATACAACTCTTAATTCTACATGAATTACAAGATTCATGTGCAAAAATAAGAAAACATAACAAATTGATGCATGCATGTATGTTAGACCTCCCTATTCATCATCTTTAAGCCATTTTCTTACATTAACTCTCATAATCTTCTTAAATTCATATCTTTGATAGCTTAATTTCAATGAATTATAAAGGTAAGACTTACCTAGAGTCTTCAATCAACCTTCACAAGCTAGTTCTAGAGTTCTTACACACGATCCTTCAAGTTCCTAGCCAAATTTTGAAGATTGAGCTCCCTCTCTCTAGAATCCACACTCCTGTCACTCTAAAATGCTCTCTCTACAAGCTGAATTTTGACCTCAAAAAATGAGCTAAGCACCTTAATTAGCATATTGTATAATGCTAGGTTAACTTAATTCATAACCATGATTAAGCTAGTTAATTAGAAGCTTAGTTTTAATTAATATAAGGCTTATTTGATTGAATTAACCTAATTAATTCAATCTAAATCAAACTTTAATTAAAACTTCACTGTAGACTCTAAAATTATGCTAACACAATGGTACAGCCAATTTTGGTTTCTATCAACTCTACGGCCCTCAATTTCAATTATACAAGGGAATAGACCATTTTCTCTACGGTGGACAGATATAAATTAAAAAAAACACAAATAATCTATAAGTAGCACCAAATCAAATTACCAATAGTCACAAGCATAATTAGAGGTTAACAATAAACATAGAGAAATGGGTTGTCACATTCACTATACAATGTAATCTTCGAAGACCTTGGTTGCAATGCGATGAACGCCATCCCTTCAACCCTGCACTAGTTGCTGCGATTCTAATGAGTTTGGATAGAGGAAGTTAGAGGAGACAGGTTTAGGTGAAAAATTACCCCATGGCAGCAATGAAGTACACTTGTAGTGTTCGAGATGTGAAGATCGTGGAGGTAGAGGACAAAACAAGAGGTCTTGAAAGATGTCGGCAAGGAACCAGCCGACAAGAGCTGGAGGCCTTTAAAGAAGATTCTAGTAACAAAGGGGTAAAAAACGATTTTTCTTTCTCAGCTCTGGGTTAGCCGAGGAGGAGGAAGGAAATTATAAGGAAATTGGAAGCTTTTCTTAGGGAGAATATGGAGGTGTTTGCATGGACATAATATGAGACGTCGGGGATCAGCCCTGAGGTTCTTCTGACATGGGAGTTTCTCATTCTGCTGCCACCAATCTTTATTGTGACAATCAGAGTGCTATTCAGATTGCACATAATGATGTCTTCCATGATCCGACCAAGCATATTGAGATTGATTGCCATTTCATACGCTAGCATATTACTAGTGGCCTTGTTCGTCTTCTCTTTGTTACCTCTGTTGATCAGACTACCGACCTCTTCACCAAAGCTCATCTTCCAGGCCGCTTCTCTAATCTCACCTGCGGGTGGTAAAATCCGCATTTTAAGCCTACTTGCGAGTAGCGAACCATCTTTCAAATAAACAAACATGAAATGTTTTGTTCCAATTCGGGCGACCCAGTCTATACTTATATGCTGTGCGCATCACATAGTAACCTAGGCTAATAACCGGAATAAGAACACACAAAGTTTTCAAAAATAGATATCATGGTTAGTAGAGGCCGATCTTTGATCGGGCGAGCGGGGGTGCTCACGAAGTGACCTTCCCCAATCGTACCCAAGTTCCCGAGCCGAGGCCACTTTGGTGATGACGGACACGTGGCCTTAGGCAACGAGTCAGGGTTTCCTAAATTTCCCAAAATAAAATATTTAGGTGGCGACTCTGTATCTGGCAAAGCAGTCCATGTTTGGCACTTCTTTCAAAATCTGTTTTCTCAAAACGATTTGCCGGATTTGGACTCTTTGGTTCAGATTTAGAACCGTGACACAAATCGAGTCCGAGCTGTAGCGAGGTCCCCCGCGGGCTTCTTACAGCAGTTTACATGATTTCATTGCTAAAATTAGATAAGGTGGAGGCACTACACCATAACCAACAAACACAAACTCATCATGTCCTGGCAATCTAAACAAAACCTATTTTGTTACACAGTCAATAGCGGCACGGTACCTAGACAACCAGTCCATTCCGAAAATTATATCAAAATGTCTAATGTCCAAAGGTAACAAATCCACATATAAAGTAGCACAACCAATACACATATCACATATACGATAACAGATGTACATAACACAGATTCCCCAGATGGAGGAGATACACATAGCAGATATGGCAATGACTCTAGGAGTCTATTCAATCTAGATGTAAATGTAGTGGACACAAAAAAATGTGTGGATCCAGAATCAATTAACATAAAAGCATCTTGATTACATATAGAGATAGTGCCTAAGACAACAACTTCAGTATTCCGTGTATCACTTGGAACGAGTGCAAAGACTCTCCCTTGTCTCATTGTGTCTCTGGTAGCAGTAGGCCTTGTGATATTCCTCGTTTTTGGGATGGATCCAGTCAAACTAGCAGTCGGTTTTCCACTTCTTCGTTGTTTAGTTTGGGTGCAATCCCTTGCCATATGTCCCATCTTACCACTTTTAAAGCAAGCCCCAGAAATACGGTAACAATCCCCATGGTATTTCTTACCACATTGATTACATGTTGGTGTTGTATCTCTGGTGGAGCCCGAAGTGCTTGAGGATCCCATATTCCGCTTTTTTGATGATCCCTTCTTTGATAAGAAGCCATGTCTCTTACTTTTCTAGTTAGTTGATGGTCTACTCTGATTGGCCATGCTAGTTTTTGACATTAAAGCCCGATCTAATACTTCAACGTAAGTAGGCAGTTTCAACACATTGACTTTTTCATGAATATAATTACGGAGACCGCCCTCAATTTTTCTTTCCTTTTTATAGTCGGTGTCGACCATATACGGTGCGAATCGGGCCAATTCATAAACTTTGCTTCGTATTTGGCCACAGTTAGGTTGCCTTGTTTAAGCCCCTCAAATTCAGCCACTTTTCAATCACGGCCACATTATGGAAAGTACTTGTTGAAGAAGATCTCCAAAAATCGTGCCCAATCAATACCCTTGTTATTTTCAGAGATTAACATCCACCACCTCCTTGCCTCGTCTTGAAGTGTAAATGTTGCCAACTATACTCTCTGTGTTTTGAGGCATGGAAATACTTCAAATAGCTTTTCTATGCCAAGGACCCAAACCTCAGCCTTCAATGGATCCACTCCCCTGTGGAATGTCAGCGGTTTCATCTTCTTAAACTCCTTGGTAAGAGCTATTGTTCGATCATCATTCTACAAATCTTGTACAAGTTGTATCAAGAGTGGGGGTAGTGTTGTTGCCATTGTGGTGGTTGCCTCAATGTTTCTGCCATGTCCTGGATCAACCTTTCCATTCTAGCAGTCTGGCAGTGGAGGATTCCTCTATCTCCCAGGCTCTTGTTCTCACCATTATCTAATGAGACTTGCATTATATTGCATACAAAAATCATGTAATAAATATCCATAGACTGGAAGAGCACACATATACAGATACATAACAGTTCATATATCATGTAGTCATACATTTCAGAATACTTTAGCATATTCTTAATGCATTCAAGTAGATATTTATCATATGAATGCAACTTAAGTCTTTTGTAGACACTGTATTGCTCATTTTGACAAGTGTGTGAGTTATTAACTAGTGCCCTGATACCACTCTGTCATGACTCGAACCCATCTCTATTGATTAGGATCATAACCGACTAGTAGTCATGAGATTACTAATGACCTCAAACAGAAATCAAATCACCTGTAACAATAGGGGCCAAAAGCGGAAGCAAATATGTAAAAATTGTCCAATAAGCGTGAGAGACAAAAAAAAAAAAACACTTTTCACATATGTATATAATAACTCAGACAACTGATGATTACAGAGTTCATGTTTCCAAGACCATTCAAATATTTCTTCACATGTAGCCCAAAGCTTATACAATATTTACATAAATGGTCAAGCAACCAACAAAAGAATAAAAGGGTTAAAAGATCAAAGGATTAAAAACAAAGCCTCTTGAGTAAGGCATCCTGGCTGACTCCACAAAACTTAGTTCTCTTACAAGTTCACTAGGGCTGGGGCTAGACATCTCGCTGCTCACCTACATACATATATATAAAGAGTGAGCTAACACCTAGTGAATAATACCAGAGTAAAGAGGTTAATGAATGAGATTCGCATATAAACAAGTCAACTTGTACTTAATACACGTGAAGCAGAATTCTCATTCATAACAGACTTAAGCAAATCATAACGGAATGACCTCGGGTCCAATCCATTATACTTAGCCCACGAAGAGACAAAACGACCTTAGGTCCAAACATTTTACATAGTATGTGCTAAACAACCTCAGGTCCAACATTTCCATATTCTTATTTATGCGCGTATTCAAGTTCAAGAACATGTTCACGTTTAATGGATCCGTACACAAATGACCATCCGGTTCTTCACATCGTATGTACAAAATGACCTTAGGCCCATCGTTTCCAATTCATATTCATGTGTGCGTTTATAATCATGATTATGTTCATATTCGTATTCACATTCAAAAAGGCCTTTGGTCCAATCACTTAATTGTTCAAAATGACCTTTGGTCCATTTAACAATCGTACAAAATGACCTTCGGTCCAATTCATATGTAAGACGACCTTAGATCTATCTTGTCAAATAGGCTAAACGGCCTGAGGCCCATTCTGTGTCCTTGTCAAATAGCCTCGGGCCCATTCCGTGTCCTTGTCATATATATACCAAACGACTTTGAGCCCACTGTACATTCTCATCAATCATACCAAAATGGCCTTAGGCCCATTGTGTATTCATACAAAATGACCTTTGGTCCAATCTTATACTTTCGTGCTTATCAATCACGTTTCAAGTCTTTTACGAATCAGACAGATAAAATAGTCATTCAGATTACAAATTCATGAGTTCAGAAAACTTACCACATAGGTAGTATTTAGAAAATAACATCATAAAAATATCTTTACTAAGATATTACTCACAGTATTCAGATGGTTGATTCATCCTCGTGATTGGCCCTACACAATTCATATCACATACGAAAATCAAGTCACAACACAATTCAATCCTTTCTTTAATCCATTTATCTTTCTTAAGCTTCTTTCTACTTCTTTAGGTCAATCAGAATGTTCAATGTATGCCTAAGTATGCTCAGAAATGCAAAAGAACGGAAAGTGAGACGTAAACTCTAAATTCATGCATGACTCACTCAAACACAACTGCAAGGCTCCAAATTCAAACACAACTGCAAGGCTCCAAATTCATGCATGACTCACTCAAACATGCAAGAACACTCCCAAATACATATATTTGAAGCTAATTTCAACCCATAGGTCAAAACTCTACGAATTTAACAAGATTCAAACCTTAAACTCTATACTTGAAAAAGACAATGTTTTACACTTTGCATCAACAAGCTTTGAAGTTTAAAATTGGACTTCAAAACATAACAACTCATGTATGCATGTGAAATACAACTCTTAATTCTACATGAATTACAAGATTCATGTGCAAAAATAAGAAAACATAACAAATTGATGCATGCATGTATGTTAGACCTCCCTATTCATCATCTTTAAGCCATTTCTTACATTAACTCTCATAATCTTCTTAAATTCATATCTTTGATAGCTTAATTTCATGAATTATAAGGTAATGACTTACCTAGAGTCTTCAATCAACTCTTCACAAGCTAGTTCTAGAGTTCTTACACACGATCCTTCAAGTTCCTAGCCAAATTTTGAAGATTGAGCCTCCCTCTCTCTAGAATCACACTCCTGTCACTCTAAAATGCTCTCTCTACAAGCTGAATTTTGACCTCAAAAATGAGCTAAGCACCTTAATTAGCATATGTATATATGCTAGGTTAACTTAATTCACTAATCCATGATTAAGCTAGTTAATTAGAGCTTAGTTTAATTAATATAAGGCTTATTTGATTGAATTAACCTAATTAATTCAATCTAAATCAAACTTTAATTAAACTTCACTGTAGACTCTAAAAATTATGCTAATCACAATGGTACAGCCAATTTTGGTTTCTATCAACTCTACGGCCCTCAATTTCAAATTATACAGGGAATAGAACCCATTTCTCTACGGTGGACAGATATAAATTAAAAAACACATATAATCATATAAGTAGCACCCAAAATCAAATTAACCAAATAGTCACAAGCATAATTAGAGGTTAACAATATAACATAGAAATGGGTTGTCACATTCACTATACAATGTAATCTTCGGAAGACCTTGGTTGCATGCGATGAACGCCATCCCTTCAACCCTGCACTAGTTGCTGCGATTCCTAAATGAGTTTAGGATAGAGGAAGTTAGAGGAGACCAGGTTTAGGTGAAAAATTACCCCATGGCAGCAATGAAGTACACTTGTAGTGTTCGAGATGTGAAGATCGTGGAGGTAGAGGACAAAAACCAAGAGGTCTTGAAAGATGTCGGCAAGGAACCAGCCGACAAGAGCTAGGAGCCTTTAAAGAAGATTCTAGTAAACAAAGGGGATAAAAAACGATTTTTCTTTCTCAGCTCTGGGTTAGCCGAGGAGGAGGAAAGGAAATTATAAGGAAATTGGAAGCTTTTCTTAGGGAGAATATGGAGGTGTTTGCATGGACATAATATGAGACGTCGGGGATCAGCCCTGAGGTCACTTGCCATAAGTTGAACATTGACAGATTGGCAAAACCAATCATCAGAGAGCTAAAAGACCTACCACGGTTCATGTGGAGGCAGTGGAAGAAAAGGTGCAGAAGTTACTAGAAGCCTAAGCTATCCGAGAGGTCCATTACCCGACATAACTGTCTAACACAGTGGCGGTCAAAAAGAAAAATGCAAAGTGGAGAGTCTGTGTGGATTTCACAAGTCTGAATAAGGCTTTCCCAAAAGACTACTTTTCACACCCCAAGATAGACCAGTTGGTAGACGCCACCTCGGGACATGGAAGAATGAGCTTTCTAGACGTATAACGAGGTTACCATCAGATTGAGATATATGACCCAAATGAGGAGAAGATTGCGTTCATCACTCTTAAGGGACTCTATTGTTATAGAGTCATGCCCTTTGGATTGAAGAATGCAGGGGCAATGTATCAGAGACTGGTAACCGAGATGTTTAAGCATCTCATTGGTAGCATAGTGGAGGTGTACATTGATGACATGGTCGTGAAAAGTAAGGAGTCATTAGACCATCTAGCCGACCTCAAAGAGGTGTTTGACATCTTGAAGGCATTCTAGCTTCAACTGAATGCCTCAAAGTGTGCTTTTAGAGTAGGATCAGGTAAGTTCTTAGGATACCTAGTAACAAGGAGAGGAATTAAGGCAAGCCATGACAAGATCAAGGTCATACTTGACCTGAAGAGCCTAACAACGGTGAAGGAAGTATAGAGACTAACAAGTAAAGTAGCGGCTTTGAATTGATTCATAAGTCAAAGTTCTGATAAATGCATAACGTTCTTCCAGCTACTGAAGAAAGCCACAGATTTTAGATAGACAGAAGCTTGTGAGGCCACCTTAGCCGATTTGTAGAAGTACTTGACCTCCCCTCTTTACTATCAACTCCAGTCTCAAGTAAAGAGTTTTTTTTGTACCTTGCAGTATCAGACCATGCAGTCAGCGTAGTGGCAGTCTAAGAGGATGTAAGAGAACATAAGGCAATTTATTATGTGAGTAAGACCCTGGCAAGCGCAGAGACGAGATGCCTGCCATTGAAAAAGTTGACATTGGCTCTAGTGATGACGGCAAAGAAATTGAATCATATTTCCAGGCTCACCTGATCATAGTGCTCATTAAGCACCTCTTGAAGTCTCTACTGTAGTATGAAAACTTGTCAAGAAGGATAGCGTGATGATTTGTCATTCTAGGTTAGTATGACATAGAATATAGACCAAGGAAAACAATCAAAGATAAGTCTTAGTTGACTTTGTTATTGCGTTCACGCCAAATGTGATGCCGAGACCCAAGCCTGTGAACCTTGGCCTAGGGGAGATAAGGGAACTAGAAAACCAAAAGACAGACAAATTGTGGTCCAAACCCCCAAGCAGACAGAAGGTAAGGAAGCTTAAAAAGAAAAGCTTGAAAAACCAAAATCGTGCAATATTTACATTGGCGAGTCCTTCCGACTCCTTGTCGATGATAGTTCAAATCGATAAGGAGCGGAGGAAGGAATAGTTTTGATTTCGCCAGAAGGGAAGATGTTGGAATAATCAATCAGATTGGGATTCAAGGCCTCAAACAATGTGGCAGAATACGAGGCATTGATCATCAATCTAAAGCTAGCAACAGTAGTTGAAACCGATGAGGTGGTCATTTACTATGACTTCCAACTCATCGTCAACCAGGTGACGAGCGGGTATGTCACTCGAGATGAAAGAATGATGGCTTATGTCAAAGAAGTCAACCAGCTGTTAACCTAGTTTAGGAGTTGTTGACTTTGGCAAGTTTGCCGAGAAGGCTATAGTTATGTAGATGCACTAGCAAACTTGGCCTCAGTCATAAAATTAGATTCTCCCAGAACCATTATTGTTGACTACTTGTTAGGCCCAAGTGCTGAGCCCATGATCATGGAATACGAAGCGATGTGCATTGAGCTAGGTCCAAAATAGATGAACCCCCTTGTCAAGTTCATAAAGGATGGTAGGTTACTAGAAGATAAGAAGGAGGCTGTCACGACCCGAACCCGCCCCTAGAGGCTTGGGCCGTGACCGACTAGTAATCCCAGATTACCTCTGGCCTCAAAGACAAAACTGATAATTAATAATAATAATAGGGCACTGCGGCAGCAATTTTAAAATACAATCATGTCCACTGAGCGGTGCATACATGAAAAGCCATAAGTAATTAAAACTTCAACCTTCCTGATAGATATAAACACAAAGATACATCATAACATCTTAGATACACAAACCAAAGATCCATCATTAACAAAAGTCCCAAGACTAAAGAAACTAAACAAACAGTCCAAAGACCAAAGAAACTAAACAAACAGTCCAAAGACCAAAGAAACTAAACAAAAAGGTTGGCACAGCTTGGCTCCTCTTGAGTCCGAGCACAACCCGACACGGATGCACTTCGAAGCAGCTTGATAGAAAGATGGGCTTCTGAGGTTGCTCTAATCTCAATGCTTCACTTGCTCACCTACATATATATATATATAGGAGAAGGGGGTGAGCTAAAGCCCAGTGAGTAATACCAGTATAAAGAGGTTAAATGAATGGTGTCTATTGTAGTACAAAATCATATCACATGAGTTCAAAGCAAATCATAGGTGAGTACTTGTTGTATCAAAGTTTACAAATCATATTTATATATGGTACATCCAATAGTGCAAAACAAAGGGCTCGAAGGCATAACAAAGGGAGCACATGGGTCTAACAAAAGGACCATATAAGTCAAGCAAGGGGACCACTTAGGTCAACGTAAGAGATCTCTGTGCATACATAACAAAGGGCCATGGTATTGTCTCTCCCGGGCAAGGGCCTTATAGCAAAAGGCCACAGTATTTTTTTCCTCGGGCGACGGCCTTATAGCAAAGGGCCATGGTATTGTTACCCCCAGGTAAGGGCTACACTAAGGATGCCACAATTACATTTCAAAAGAGACATTCACTCATTCTTGTCAAAATAAAATTTCAAAATAACATTCTTGCAATAAATCAAAATACATTTTAACAACATATCTTTAGAATGATACTACTCATAATGTGTTGGTACTGATGTTAGACTTTGGTTGACCACTTACACAGAACACATAACACAAATACACATTGAAACACAAGTTCGTAACAAATGGCATATCTTATTCAATTTTCTTACATGTGTTTCTAGCTTATTCCATTACTAAGGATGTCTAAATGATGCTAAAGAATGCCAAAAAGGACATAAGGATGCAAATATGTACTTAAAAGTGTTGGTCAAAATTTGATGGAAACAGGGTCTTTGCTCGAGTGCACACTTGGTCGGTTAAGTAGTGTGGCTTGACTACAAAAGTACTGGTTGCTCAAAATGTGTGCTCAAGGGTTGCTCCAGCCAAGTGCTAAACAAAGGTGAGTTCACTCGAGTGCACGCTTGGTCGCTCGAGCCAATTGCCAAAGGTCTATAAAAATACTGGATGCTTGCGAAATTAGCTCGAGCCAAGGTTCCTTCGCTCGAGCGAACTGGGTGAATTCTGGGTTTTCTAGAATTGAGTTTGAAGTTCAAAAACACTATTTTCTTGTTCAAAGCTTGCATGGTTAGTCTCAAAAGCTTAGAAACTCTTTATAAAACATGAGTACTTGGAAATTATGAAACCGTAGACCCAAATTCTGTTTTGATTCTTCAAAACAAAGTTCAAAACACCATGTTATTGTCATGCATGTAGTAAACTCAACTCCTTTCTTTACAAAACATGTTTATATGAGATGTTGAGTGTAAAATTATGAAGAATCTCAATAAATAACACGTGTAAGTCCCATGCATGCAAGAATTTGTAGAAAACTAAGTTCAAAGATGGACAATTATGGATGCATGTATACAATTCACTCAAACTCACTATGCTCATGATGATTCTAACTCTTTTCTTTCAAATTCATGCAAATGGTCCTACAACTTGGTGAATTCATATTCCTATGTGGATTATCTTCATGAATAAAGGGTAAAGATTATACCTAGAGCTTGAATTTGGCTTTAGATTAGCTTAATCCTTTCAAACTCTCTTGAATTCCCGTTCTCTCTCCACTAGTTTTGTCTCTCTTTTCTTGTCTCAAATTTCAGCTCAAGAGTTGTAGAAATGAAGTCCTAAGCTTGATTAGCACATATATATAGGTGGATTAAGGCTTAGCTAATTAAATGAGATTAACTAATCAATTGGGCTTAAGTCTAATAATTTATGATTAATTTATTCTAATTATTTTGATCCGAATTTTTTTTTA
Source organism: Camellia sinensis (assembly GCF_004153795.1). Classification (NCBI taxonomy): domain Eukaryota; kingdom Viridiplantae; phylum Streptophyta; class Magnoliopsida; order Ericales; family Theaceae; genus Camellia; species Camellia sinensis. The sequence continues at coordinate 2,804,240 of NW_021024878.1, read as the reverse complement.
ATTAAACTTACCATGTGGTTTTAAATATTCCAACTAGCCTATTGAATTAATCAATTTCAATTTTTGAATCTGTTTGAGCTTTCAATTTTGAATTCTAAATCGGTATTCTAACAGATAATTCACAAAAAAAAAAGGAAAAAAGAAAAAGATAAACATCAATTAAGAAGATAATCATGCGAATATGCTCAATAAAATAATATATAAAAATAATACGAAGGTTGGGGTTGTCACAGTCTTCTCCTATTAGGAAGTTTGGTCCTCTAAACTTGAGTTACCTTCATTCAGAAACAACTCTGGCTATTGTTGTCCCATTTCATCCTCCTTTTACCATGTAGCCTCCTTTCCATAATGTTCTTTCCATTTAACTTTTACCATAGCAATTGATTTGTTGCTCAACTGCTTGACTTGTCAATCAATAATCTGAATTGGTTTTTCTTCGTAGATCATGTCATCATTAAGCGCTATTTGGAGGTAATCTATGACATGGAATGGATATCTAAGGTATCCACGGAGCATTGATACATGAAAAATGTTGTGCATCTGTTCCATTCCTAGCGTTAAAGCAATACGATAAGCAACAGGGCCAAGTCTTTCCCACTTCATTTTTCAAATCTCTTATTCTGTGATCAGCATAACTTTTCTGTCAGCTCTGGGCAATCTTGAGCCTTTGTTGGATGATCTTTATCTTTTCAGTTATTTTTTTCACAAGTTCAGACCTATACAAAGCTCTATCGCCAACCTCGGTCCAGTAAATTAGAGACCTAAACTTTCTTCCGTACAATGCATCAAAAGGTGCCATGTTGATACTTTAGTGGAAGCTGTTATTATAAGCAAACTCTGCCAATGGTAAGTAAGTTTCCCAGCTACCTTGAAACTATAAAACACACATACGAAGCGTATCTTCTAATGTTTGAATAGTTCTCTCGGCTTTTCCATCAGTCTATGGATGAAAAGGCAGTGCTAAATCTCAACTCTGTGCCCATTACTTGTTGTAAACTTTGCCAAAATCTAGAAATAAATTTAGGATCCCTATTGGACATAATATATACTGAAACCCTATGTAATCGGATGATCTCATCAATATAAATAGTGGCAAGTCTATAAGCATTAAACGAACTTTTCATAGCAAGAAAATGGGTAGATTTCATCTATCTATCAACAATAACCCAAATAGTATTTATACCTCTAGATGTCCAAGGTAGACCAACAATGAATTCCATGGTTATATGTTCCTACTTCCATTCTGGAATAGGAAGAGACTGGAGTAAACTTGCTGGTTTATGGTGTTCAGCTTTTACTTGTTGGCATTAGAGGCATTTAGAATTGTAGTCGGCAATTTCCCTCTTTATGTTTGGCCACCAGTATACTTGTTTTAAGTTGTGATACATATTGGTATTCCCTGGATACATAATAAACATTGGCTTGTGAGTCTCTTCTAAAATTTTTCTTTTCAATTCTACATCATTAGGAACACAAAGTCTTGCTTGGAATTTCAATACTTGTTCTTCAATAGAAAATCCCGATTTGGGTTTAGTTTCAAACTCATCACACACTTTATTGAGAAATTGATCTTCTGTCTATTTCGGTTTGATTTTCTCAATAATAATTGGTTGTGTGGACATTGCGGCCAAAATACTGTGTAGATCTTGTAGAAACTCTTTTCGGTCAGTAAGCAGACATGTCAAGGTTCCTGTATTCTTTCTACTTATGGCATTAACCACTGTATTAGCTTTACCCAGATGATAATGAATTTGCAAGTCATAATCTTTGTTCAATTCAAGCCAATGACTCTGTCGCATATTTAGCTCTTCCTCGGTGAAGAAATACTTCAAACTTATGTGGTCAGTATACACTTCACACCTTGGTCCATACAAGTAGTGGTGCCAAATTTTCAATGCGAATACAACGGCGGCAAGCTCTAAATCATGTGTCGGGTAGTTCTTTTCATGCAGTTTAAGCTGTTAGGATGCATAAGCAATCACTTTTCCATTCTGCAATAAAACACAACCCAAACATCTATGAGATGCATCACTAAGAATCACAAACCCTTCGGTACCTAACGGTAAGGTAAGGATTGGAGTTGTAGTCAATCTGTGATAACCCCGTTCTGTGTTGTACTGTTATTCCTCAATTATACTTGTGATTATGTCTTCAATGTGAATTTGGATGCTAATCATGTGATTATGTGTGTTTTTGAACTTATATCTGTCTATTGTAGAGAAATTCCTCAATTATACTTGTGATTATGTGTTCAATGTGAATTTGGATGCTAATCATGTGATTATGTGTGTTTTTGAACTTATACCTGTCTATTGTAGAGAAATCTGTTCTGTATTCTGTAATAAATTGAAATTGAAGGCCATAGAGGCTACAAAAACTGAAATTGACTGTACCATTGTGATTAGCATAATTTTTAGAGCCTACAGTGAAATTTAATTAAAATTTGATTCAGACTGAATTAATTTAATCAATTCAATTTAATTAAGCCTTCAATTAATTTAACTAAGCCTTGATTAATTAGCTTAAGTTTGGATTAGTGAATTAAGTTAATGAAGCCTATATGTATGCTAATTAAGGGGCTTAACTCATATTGTGAGCTAAAAAATCTTCCAAGAGAGCTTTAGAGAGACAGAACACTTGATTTAGAGAGAGAAGGACCAAATTCTTGAAGACTTGACTTAGGGATTGAAGATTTGGGAAGCTAGGCACAAGAATTTGCTAGAGTTGGAAGGATTGAAGGCTCCAAGTGAAAAGAATTGGTGAATTAATGTAAGATATAAATTTAACATGAAGAATTTGGTGCCAAATCTCACATGCATGCATAATTTTGTTGAGTCTCATGAATTTGAGCATCATTTGTACCATTTGAGATGGAATTAGGGACTGTATTTCACATGCATGCATAATCCATGAAGTTATGGAACTTGATTGGATGAGTTTTGAAGTTATCAAGAATAGTTTGAAATGATTTGGGACTTGTATGATGAATTCATGATGATTTGAACTTCAGTCTTGTAGAATTGACACATTTGATCATGTTAGTAATTGTATGGCTCAAATATAGGACATAAGATGCAAGTTGTAACATTGAAAACCATGTTTTGAAGCTCAAACAGAATTTTGGAAATTTCAGAATTCGTGCAGTTCGCTCGAGCAACGGAAGTGTCGCTACCTTGTTTTGAACTGCTCATGGCTCGAGCAACCAAAACTTACGCTCGAGCCTAAAATCCAAAAAATCAGTACTTCTGCAGAGCTTTGCAGACCGTTCGAGCAACCAAAGTGGCACTAGAGCGAAGGGTCCTATTTTAGGAACTTTTGAAAAGTTATTTTATGCTTCAATTTCCATTCTCTTTTATTTCTGAGTATTTTTTGACACACATTGAGCATCCTAAATGAATTAAAGATCATGAAAGAAGCCTAAGAAAATTAAGCGAACTAAAGAACGGATTGAATTGTATTATGACCCAATGTAACAACCCACATTCATGTCCTAGTCATGTTTGCATGCATTTATATGTTTTGCCATGTTAAGTTGCTGTAATAACCCATATTCATGTCATAGTCACGTTCATGTTCATTTACATAACTTTGTCTTGTTAAGTTTGCATTCATGAATCTTGTCTTGTTTTGTTTAAGTGTTCCTTGCATGCTTTGTCCCTTTCCTGCTATGTCAAGCCTAGGTCATGTTAAGCCTAGATCATTCCAAGCCGAGGTCATCTTCAGTCTAGAGTTATCTTGGAACCACTTTGTTTGACCTCCACCGTCACCCTGACATATTGGCCGAGATGTCATTATCTAGGCCGAGGTGTTCATCACCAAGGCCGAGATGTGTATTATCTAGGCCGAGATGTTACCTTTGCACCTAAGTGATCTTGTCCTGGAGTGGTATGACCTAGACCGAGGTATGGCACATCTAGGCCAAGGTATGGCACAGCTTTGTCCTTCCTAGCCGAGGTCATTGTCACCTTAGTTGCCGAAGCTTTGTCCTTAGCCGATGTCATCACTTGCCGGAGTGCCTTACCGAGTAGTTTGTTAGATACACTTTGTCTTACACATGTCTTGTCAATCTATCACCTTTTTGGGGAGAGCCAACCAGCCGTTGCCACGTGTCCGAGCTGAGTGTTAAGTCAGCCGGCAGAGAGAGAAACCTATCATTTGTTATATCCTTGTTTTCAAGAGGAGAGAGAAGCTCTAGGAGAGGAAGAGGAGTTCTTGAGGGAGAGTAGATTTCCAAACTTGATCCCTAGAGATCGAACCGTTAGATCCGTGTTCTAAGGTTAGATTCTTGATCTGCTCATGTTGTTCTTTATGTTCATGTTATTGCATTGCATGATTGAATATGATTTGTAAGCCATGCATTGCTTTGAAGTTCAGTTTTAGAAAGAGAAAATAGTATTCATGTGTTCTTCAAGAAAAGTCATGTTTTGATCCAAAAGTTCATGCCAAGATCCATGTTTTTGTGTTTGTTTTCACATGATCTTCAAGTATGGGTACCCAGGTCCATGTTTTCGAACTCATAGCATGAAATTCCAGATTTTGTAGTAAAGAAGTTATGATTTTAGCATTCATATTCTTCTTGGTCTTCATGTTCATGTTCTTCATGTTCTTCACGGGTGGAAACCCAGATCTCGAGACCTCACTTCCCTAAGTGTAGTTGCCGAGATCACTCTTACCAAGACCTCACACTTAGGCCAAGCATCGTATCTCACCTTGGCCTATCTTGCATGATCACTTACACCTTTAGTTTGTCTTGTGCGCACCTCGGCATGCAACCGCACGCTGGAGCCTAGGTAACCACACCTCGGCCAGGAGGTGTGGGACCTCGGCAAAGACCTGGTTGGTACCCAGCATGTCTTCCTGATATGTAAAATAGTGTTTTGACTTCTAGCATGTTTCCCGAGATCATTTGCATGTATGTAAGACTTGTTTTGAGAAGTGCATTCAATAGGCTTTGCCATGTGTTTGTAGGACTTGGACCTTGCTTTGATCCCGACGTCCCAAGAACTATGTGAGTGGTATTTTTAATAAAGCTATGTTATTAATGTTTTGATAAACTTAGCTTTTCCTTGTTTTGAAAAGTACTTGATCAAGCATGAATGATTATCCCTATTTTGTATATCAAGTATTATCTTGTTTTGATGACATTCTTGGAAAAGTCCTTAGTGCCAGGGAACCGAGGCAATGGTATATGCAATGCAAATGACATGGAAATGTGATATGGAATGCAACATGGACTTATACTAACATGAGAGAGCCTCAGCCACACTCACATAAGAGGCCGATGAATGAAAATGGAGTGCCTCGAAATGCGTGCACACGGGCATGCAAACCGAGGCAATGGTATATGCAATGCAAATGACATGGAAATGTGATATGGAATGCAACATGGACTTATACTAACATGAGAGAGCCTCAGCCACACTCACATAAGAGGCCGATGAATGAAAATGGAGTGCCTCGAAATGCGTGCACACGGGCATGCAAACCGAGGCAATGGTATATGCAATGCAAATGACATGGAAATGTGATATGGAATGCAACATGGACTTATACTAACATGAGAGAGCCTCAGCCACACTCACATAAGAGGCCGATGAATGAAAATGGAGTGCCTCGAAATGCGTGCACACGGGCATGCAAACCGAGGCAATGGTATATGCAATGCAAATGACATGGAAATGTGATATGGAATGCAACATGGACTTATACTAACATGAGAGAGCCTCAGCCACACTCACATAAGAGGCCGATGAATGAAAATGGAGTGCCTCGAAATGCGTGCACACGGGCATGCAAACCGAGGCAATGGTATATGCAATGCAAATGACATGGAAATGTGATATGGAATGCAACATGGACTTATACTAACATGAGAGAGCCTCAGCCACACTCACATAAGAGGCCGATGAATGAAAATGGAGTGCCTCGAAATGCGTGCACACGGGCATGCAAACCGAGGCAATGGTATATGCAATGCAAATGACATGGAAATGTGATATGGAATGCAACATGGACTTATACTAACATGAGAGAGCCTCAGCCACACTCACATAAGAGGCCGATGAATGAAAATGGAGTGCCTCGAAATGCGTGCACACGGGCATGCAAACCGAGGCAATGGTATATGCAATGCAAATGACATGGAAATGTGATATGGAATGCAACATGGACTTATACTAACATGAGAGAGCCTTAGCCACACTCACATAAGAGGCCGCTGAATGAAAATGGAGTGCCTCGAAATGCGTGCACACGGGCATGCAAACCGAGGCAATGGTATATGCAATGCAAATGACATGGAAATGTGATATGGAATGCAACATGGACTTATACTAACATGAGAGAGCCTTAGCCACACTCACATAAGAGGCCGCTGAATGAAAATGGAGTGCCTCGAAATGCGTGCACACGGGCATGCAAACCGAGGCAATGGTATATGCAATGCAAATGACATGGAAATGTGATATGGAATGCAACATGGACTTATACTAACATGAGAGAGCCTTAGCCACACTCACATAAGAGGCCGCTGAATGAAAATGGAGTGCCTCGAAATGCGTGCACACGGGCATGCAAACCGAGGCAATGGTATATGCAATGCAAATGACATGGAAATGTGATATGGAATGCAACATGGACTTATACTAACATGAGAGAGCCTTAGCCACACTCACATAAGAGGCCGCTGAATGAAAATGGAGTGCCTCGAAATGCGTGCACACGGGCATGCAAACCGAGGCAATGGTATATGCAATGCAAATGACATGGAAATGGCATATAGAATGCAACATGGACTTATACTAACATGAGAGAGCCTCAGCCACACTCACATAAGAGGCCGGTAGATGAAAATAAAGTGCCTCGAAATGCGTGCACACGGGCATGCAAACCGAGGCAATGGTATATGCAATGCAAATGACATGGAAATGTGATATGGAATGCAACATGGACTTATACTAACATGAGATAGCCTCAGCCACACTCACATAAGAGGCCGGTAGATGAAAATGAAGTGCCTTGAAATGCGTGCACAGGGGCACGCAAACCGAGGCAATGGTATACGCAATGCAAATGACATGGAAATGATATGCAACATGCTAATGGATTTCCAGCAATGGAATGTGGGGGAAAACAGCCCCGAAATGAGGTGAAAGTACACCCGAAGCATGGAATTGTCCCGAAACACGAACTTTAGCACCCGAAATGGCCTATAGCCATACCAAATATGCAAAATTGGTACATGACATGCAAAGAAAGAAGCAAGGCTGCCCCTAAATAAGCATTTTTACAGTACAAAACAAGGCCAAACAGCAAACCGAAGAAGGGCGAAACTAGCATGCAAGAAATGGCCCTAAACATGAGATTAAGAAGCAACTCATAGCTGCTGGCCCCAAACAGGTTAGGGTCCTTCAACAATGGTTAAGAGGGACCCAAAATAGGACTATTTACAGTTTATGGCAGCCCCAAAAATAGTATACAAATATGCTAGAAATGCAATGCAAAAATGAGGCTCAAAAGTGGCTATAACATGAGGTATACAAAACATTCACCAAACAAGAAAAGACCCTTAATAAAACATGTTCAGGAGATCAAAATAAGGCCATTTTTAGTTCGTAGAAAAGTCCAAAAACATCAATATGAGGGGCTGCCAAGGCATACAAAAATGGGACCAAAAAGAGGATATAAAGGGAAGTATAACATGGAAGTCCCAAACAGTGTTGAGCCCTTCTTCAATGTTTAATAGGGGCTCAAAATAAGCCTACTTACAGTTTATAACATGCTCCAAAATAAATCACACACAAGCTAAAAATATCATGCAAGAAAATGACACTTTAGAAGGATAATGAAGCAAGTGCAATATGGGGGGCTCAAAAAGGGTTGAGCCCTTCATGAGACATGAAAATGAGCTCAAAAAAGGGGTACTTTCAGTTTTGGTCGGAGCTCAAATGTATAAGAAGGAGAGGCTAAGAAATGTTGCAAGAAATGAGCTAAAAAGGAGGGAAATGGACTCACCCTTGAAGATCAATACTTTTGTTGCTTCTTGGACCAATTTTGATGACTCTAAGCTGCTTGAATTCTTCCCCTTGCTGCTGAAGTGGAGTGGTGGTGGTAGAGCTTGGTGGTGATGAAGAAAACAAGGTGTAGGACTTAAGGTTTTTTTAGGAAAATGAGGAAGATGGAAGGAGATATGTGTCTTGAGGCTTGAAGACAATTTTTTCTATCCCCAAAATATGATATGGCTTGCTGGTTATAAAGACCAAAAAGGGGGTGTAAAGGTGGGGGAAAAGGAGGCCAACTTTCCCCCACAAAATATCCCCCGGATACAGATATTTTCTGGGGGAAAGGGCTACACAACTGTAAAGTGGAAGGAGAGAGGAACATGGCCGGCCACCTATTGGGCTTGGAAGTGGCCGGCCGGCCACCCCCCCTAGCCGGCCAGCTAGGGGTCAAAAGGGTCAACTTGAAATAGTGGCCGGCCACCACATATTGGTGGCCTCCCAGGTCTCCTCTTCACAACCCTGTGGTTCGAATTTGGAAACTCTAAAACAGGAGAGAGAACAAACCAAGACATACGCAATGCAAATGACATGAAAATATGATATGGGCTTACACTAACATGAGATAAAACAGGAGAGAGAACATTGGCTCGGAATGAGGGGTTCAAAAGGGTCAAGCAACATTAGTGGCCGGCCATAAACTTTTAGGGTCCTCCCATGTGTGTACAACACAAATATGTGGTTTGGGGTTGAAGAAAGTGGCCCCAAGGTGTTCAACATTGGCTCGGAAGTGAGAAAAACGGGTGCCGGAGGGCGAAAATGGAATATAACTGGTTGCCAAGATAATTGCTGGCCTCCCACCCTCCAGTGACCTTCCTGGTGATGAAACAGAGGCACCTGCCAAAAATGAACGAAAACCGATGCAAAACGAATGCTCGGGGGCCAAAAACACGTAGTTCGGGGTCCCGAAAAAAGGCTGCCAAGCACCGAAAGTGGCGTTCGGCCACGAAGTGGGTTTCTCAGACCCCAGTGTCCCTTGAAAGGGAGAAAATAAGAAGTATGCCAAAAATCAGAGTAAACGGAGACGGTTAGGCGGTCCCGAACCGAGGCACACGGCCTGACGGCTCCGAAAACTGGGAACCGGGCTCTGAAATGGGAAAAATGGCCTATAGCCACAAAATGTAGCCCACGGCCACTGAGAGATGGTCTACGGGACCTCTCCCTCCCCTCAGGAAAAGAAACAGAGAAAACCAAGTCTGGTTCGCAAACCGAGGCAAGGCACAGAAGAGGGTTCGGAAATCCGGAGGCAGGGCTCACTGCCGCAACTCTGAGACTTCTGAACGAGCGCGATATGCAACATCACCAAGTGCTCAACTGGTCACGTCTGAGTCTCAAGGTCGGTCAAAAATGGGGTGTCTACAAGACTATAATGCAACTGCACATCTTGTTTTGAAAGCCCTTAGTGTCAGGGGACTATAATGCAACCGCACATCTTGTTTTGAGAGTCCTTCCGTGCTAGGGGACTTTAAGCCTAGGTAGCACCGTCCTTTCGTGCTAGGGGACGTTAAGCCCAAGTAGCACCCTTGTTAAGATATCTCCCTTGCTTTGTCTTGTTTTGCCACTGACGGTTTACCATGTGGGTCTTGTAAGTCCGGAATGTCATCCCTTGTATTATGTAGATGCTATTAACATCCAAAGTAAGTAAGTAAGTAAGTAAGTTTTGTAAGATCAAGTTGATGAACTAGATTCATTCCACGTTTTGTACAAGCTATGATATGTATGTTTTGCAAAGACCTTGGTAATCATTCATTCAACCTCTTTTTTACTTATACCATTCACTGAGTATCCAAGCTCACCCTCCCTATGTATATATGTAGGTAACGAGCAAGAAGTCGGCCACGCCGAGATGTGTGTTTTGCATGTATGTTATGTCAGCAGTGAAGATGTCGGCGATCTTGAAGATTATACTTCTTAGTTGCATTTCATGTATTTTGTATATGTCGGCTTGAGAAGCCTTTTAGTCAAGATGTAATATGTATTTTATTTTATTTGTATTCAAGTTGTAAAGCTATGTAAAGATGTATGCCATTTCATTTGATCTACGCACTGCTCTTATGGACCACTTGTATTGTAAATTATTGCTTCCGCACTTGTTAGCCCCATATGTAATACTCTGATTATGTGTGAATTTTTGAAAGTTGGCCTTCGGTAATCTCGGATTACTGGCCATCACGGCACCATTCTACTAGGGACGGAATGGGGTCATGACACCCAATGTGTTGTGAATTATGTAGGGTCAATTGCGAGGATGAATCAAGCATCTAAACACTGTGAGTAACATCTTAGTAAAGATATTTTTGTGTATGTATTATTTTCGTAATGTTACCTTTGTGGTAAGTTGTTGAACCTATGAATTTGTACTGTGGATGAGTATTCTATCTGTTTGATTCGTAACAGAATCTGTAAGGTGATTGATGTATGAATACAAAATGGGCCCAAAACCATTTGGTTGACAAGGATATGGATTGGGCCTAAGGCCACTTGGAATGTTTAATAAGATAGACTAAAGGTCATCTTATATATGAATTGGACTGAAGGTCGTTTTGTATGATTGTTAAGTGGACCAAAGGTCGTTTTGAATATGAATACAGATGTGATCATGATCATAGATATGAATACGTGCATAAATATGAATATAAGAGTGTTCGACCCAAGGTCATTTTGCATGACTGTTAAATGGACCCAAGGTCGTTTTGCCCTTTGATATGCTTTGAGCATAATGGAATGGACCCGAGGTCATTTTGCTTTGATAATGATTTATATGCATTACACAAGAGTTTGGACTACTTATTTGAGAATCTCATTCATACAACCTCTTTCCTTTGGTATTTTTCATTGGGTGTTAGCTCACTTTTTATTTATATGTTTATAGGTGAGCAGCCGATGTCCAACCCCAGTGATATGTGAGAAAATCAAGTTTAAGAAGTCAACCAAGATTGCCTCATACAAGATGCTTTACTTTTGCTTTGTTTTTCTTTTGTTCTTTTGTGGTCATGTTGAACAAGTTCGTGTATAACCTTGGTTTTGGGTTTAGACTGCTTTTGAATAATCCTGGACTTATTTATAGATATTCTAAATTGCTATCTGGTGTGAGTTATTATACAAATGAGAAAATTTTTTATTATGCTATGTATGCATAACTCATTGGACAATCTTTGCAAGTTCAGCTTCCGCATTATGGCCCTCTATTATTAAATATGAATTGATTTTTGTCAAAGGCCGTAGGTAATCTCATAATTCTAATCCATAGGGACGTGTTCGGGTCATGACAGAATGGTATCAGACAACTTACACACTTGTCCAAATGAGCAATAGAGAGTGTCTAGAAAAGATCTAAGTTGCATTCATATGATAACTATATGCTTGAATGCCTTAAGAATATGCTAAAGTGATTTGAAATATGCAGCTACATGATATATGAATTGTTGTCTATTTGTATGTACGTGCTCTTTTTGTACATGAATATTGTGTTTACTTTATGTATGAATTATAATGCAAGTCTCATTAGATAGTGGTGAGAACAAGAGTCGATGAGCTAGAAGAATCTTCCATTGCTCGATTGGATAGGAGGGAGAGGATGATGCAAGATATGGCAGAAACGCTGAGACAACAACAGTGGCAACAACCACCACCCTCGCCTCTAGTATAACCTGCACAAGATTTACAAAATGATGACCAAACAATAGCTCTCACCAAGGAGTTCAAGAAAATGAAACCACCAACTTTCCATGGGGAATTAGATCCATTGAAGGCTGAGGCTTGGGTCCTTGGTATTGAAAAACTATTTGAAGTGTTCCCATGCCTTGAAACACAGAAAGTACAATTGGCCACCTTTACACTGGAAGATGAAGCAAGAAAGTGGTGGATGCTAATTCGAGATGATAACAATGGTATCGAATGGGCACAGTTTCTTGCACTCTTTTACGAAGAATATTTTCCACAGTGTGTTCGTGATAGAAAGGTGTCTGAATTCAAGGGGCTAAAGCAAAGCAATATGATTGTGGCTGAATATGAGGCCAAGTTCACTGAATTAGCTAGGTTTTGCTCCACATATGGTCGACACCGACTATAAAAAGGTGAGAAAGTTTGAGGGTGGTCTCTGCAATGATATTTTATTTTGGAAAGGGTGAATGTTTTGAAATTCCCCACCTATGTTAATGTGCTAGACCGAGCTTTAATGTTAGAAACTAATATGGACAATCAGAGTAAACCACCAACTGATTGGAAAAGTAAAAGGCATGGCTTTTTCTCATAGAAGAGATTGTCGAAAAAGCAAAATACAGGATCCTTAAGTACTTCAGGCTCCACTAGAGATATGGCACCAACATGTAATCAATGTGGGAAGAAACATCGTGGGGTTTGCTACCTTATTTTTGGGGCTTGCTTCAAATGTGGTGAAATGGAACATATGGCAAGGAATTGCACCCAAACTAAGCAATAAAGAAGTGGAAAACCAACTGCTAGTTCAACCGGATCCATCCTAAAATTGGGGAATACTATAAGGCCTACTGCTACTAGAGACATAATGAGAGAAGGGAGTGTCTTTGTACTTGTCCTAGGTGACACACAAAATACTAAAGTTGTCGTCTCAGGTATTATCTCTATATGCAATCAAGATGCTTTTGTGTTAATTGATTCCAGATCAATGCATTCCTTTGTGTCTACTATATTTGCATCTCGATTGACTAAACCCGTAGAATCATTGCCATATTTGTTATGTGTATCTGCACCATCTAAGGAATCTGTGTTATGTACATCTGCGTATAGTGTTTGTGATATGCGAATTGGCAATGTTACCTTGTATGTGGATTTGTTACCCTTGGACATTAGACACTTTGATGTAATTTTGGATATGGATTGGTTGTCTAAATACTATGCCACTATCGACTATGTAAGAAAATAAGTTGTGTTTAGACCACCAACACATGATGAATTTGAATTTGTGGATAATGGGGTAGTGCCTCCACCTTATCTAATTTCAGCAATGAAAGCATTTAAACTACTTAGGAAAGGGTGTCGTGGTTACTTGTGTAGTATCTTGATTGAACAATCTATGAATGTTGAAATGAATAGTATTCCTGTTGTTAGAGAATTTTCGGATGTATTTCTTGATAAACTGCCAGGGGAATTGGTTGTTAGAGAAATAAAATTTACTATTGATGTCGTACTAGGCACCCAACCTATTTCAAAAACAACCTACAGAATGTCTATTGTTGAAATGAAAGAATTGAAGGAATAGTTACAAGATTTTCTTGAAGAAGGGTTTATCCGACCAAGTACTTCACTATGGGGCGCACCGGTGTTATTTGTAAAGAAGAAAGATGGGACTTTACGTTCATGCATTGACTACTAGGAATTGAACAAGGCAGTGATCAAAAACAAATATCCATTGAACTGAATTGATGATTTATTTGATCAGTTATAGGGTTCACAAGTGTTTTCAAAAATTGATTTGAGATCCGGATACCACTAATTGAAGGTGAAAGTAGAAGACGTCGAGAAAACCACATTCAGAACAAGATATGGTCACTAGAAATTTCTTGTTATGCCATTTGGAGTGACTAACACACTTGCCTCATTTATGGACCTTATGAACCGGATTTTCAAAATGTACCTTGATAAATTTGTTGTGGTTTTTATTGATGATATTTTGATTTATTCGAAAAATAGTGTTAATGATGAACAACATCTGAGGATTGTTTTGCAAACACTTAGACAAAAGAAATTATATACCAGACTAAAGAAATGTGAGTTTTGGTTGGATGAGGTTGTCTTCTTAGGGCATGTCATAAATAGAGATGGGATTTTTGTAGACCTATAGAAGATTGAGGCAATCGTAAACTGGCCTACAATGACGAATGTAACGGAAGTCCAAAGCTTCATGGGCTTAGCAGGATATTACAGACGGTTTGTGAAAGATTTTTCAAAAATAGTTGTACCTCTTACCCAACTCACATGCAAAGGACAACCGTTTGAGTGGAATGATGAAAGGGACTCTACTTTCCAAGAACTGAAAATGAGATTGACTATTGCACCAGTGTTGACATTGCTAGCCCTGTCACCAACCTCAGTCCAACAAAATGGATATCTATGCTTTCTACCATACAATTCCTCATATGGTGCCATACCAATGCTAGAATGAAAACTATTATCATAAGTGAATTTTGCCAATTGTAGGTATGTTTCCTAACTACCCCAAAAGTCTAGTACACACATACAAAGCATGTCTTCTAAAGTCTGAATAGTTCTCTCTGTTTGTCTGTCAGTTTGCAAATGAAAAGTTGTGCTGAACCTTAACTCTGTCCCCATTGCATTTTGTAGACTATGCCAAAATCTAGAAACAAATTTAGGATCTCTATCTGACACAATAGATATTGGAACCCCATGTAATCGAATAATCTCATCAATGTAGATAGTAGTGAGTCTAAATGCATTAAAGGAAGTTTTCACAGCCAGAAAATGAGAAGACTTTGTCAATCTATATCCTATAACCCATATAGCATTCATACCTCTAGATGATCGAGGTAGACAGATGATGAAGTCTGTGGTTATATGTTCCCATTTCCATTTCGGAATAGGGAGGGACTGAAGCAAGCCTGCCAGTTTCTGATGCTCCACTTTTACTTGTTGCAATTGTAGGCATTTGGAGTTGAAATCAGCATCTCTCTTTTCATATGGGGCCACGAATACACTAACTTCAGATCTTGATACATTTTGGTGTTCCCCAGGTGCATAGCAAACATCAACTTGTGAGCTTCCTCTAGAATTCTTCTTTTTAAGTTTGTATCATTAGAAACCCAAAGTCTCCCCTAAAATTTCACTACGGAGTCTTCAATTGTGAATCCGGGTTTAGGTTTAGTTTTGAACTCATCATAAATTTTCTTCAAAAACTTATCATTCATTTGCTTCTATTTGATCTCTTCGATAATTGCCGATTATGTTGTTATTGTAGCTATCAAGCCATTTTTCTTATAAGGCACCACTTCCAATTCATGCTTTTCAAATTCTTGCAGAAGTTCTTTCTGATCTATAAGCATACAATCTGAACCTCCCACATTCTTTCTGCTAAGTGCATCCGCCATAGTATTGGCCTTTCTCGCGTGATAGTGGATCTGCAAATCATAGTCCTTAATTAATTCAAGCCATTGCCTTTGTCACATGTTCAATTCCTTCTGCATAAAAAAGTACTTCAGTCTTTTATGGTCTATGTACACCTAACATTTGGCCCTATATAAGTAATGTCGCCATATTTTTAATGAAAAGACCACTGAAGCAAGTTCTAGATCGTGTGTTGGGTAATTTTTCTCATGTGGTCTCAACTGTCAAGAGGCATATGCACCTTGCCATTCTGCATTAAAACACAACCCAAACCCTTATAAAATGCATCACTATAAATTACAAATCCTTTAGTTCCTGAGGGTATAGTAAGGATTGGAGCTATGTTCAATCTTGTTTTCAGTTCTTGAAAAGCTGATTCCCTCTGTTCTGTCCACACAAATGGCTCTCCTTTTCGAGTTAATTGGGTCAACGGTACAACAATTTTTGAGAAGTCTTTAACAAATTTGCGATAATAACCTACCAATGCCATAAAACTGCGGACCTCGGTCATGTTAGATAGGGCAGGCCAATTAATAATTACTTCTATCTTATGAGGGTCAACATAAATTTCATTTTTATCAATGACATGTCCAAAAAATGCTATCTTATCTAACAAGAATTCACACTTTTTGAATTTCCCATACAATTGTTTTTCTCTAAGTATCTGGAGGGTCATTCTTAAGTGATGTTCATGATTATCTCTACTTTTTGAATAAATCAAAATGTCATCAATAAACTCAACAATAAATTCATCAAAAAAGGGTTTAAAAACTCTATTCATTAAATCCATGAATGTTGCAAGTGCATTTGTGACTCCGAAAGGCATAACTAAAAACTCATAGTGTCCATACCTAGTTCGGAAAGCAGTCTTTTCAATATCTTTAGCCCTTACCTTCAACTGATGATATTTTGATCTCAAGTCAATTTTTTAAAACATCTAAGCCCCTGTAACTGATCAAATAAATCGTCAATATGAGGCAACAGATATTTGTTTTTCACAGTTACCTTATTAAGTATCCGATAATCGATACATAGGTGGAGAGTACTATCTTTCTTTCTAAAAAAAAGGACTAGTGCACCCCACGGCGATGTACTCGGGGGAATATACCTGTTGTCAAGCAATTCTTGCAACTGAATTTTGAACTCCTTCATTTCAGTAGTGGACATGCGGTAGAGAGTTTTGGAGATAGGTTGTGTACCCGGTATTACATCAATTGTAAATTTAATTTCTCTATCAACTAATTGTTTAGGCAATTCATCCGGAAGTACATTAGGAAAGTCCCTCACCACTGCTATACTGTCTAAGGTAATGTCCATGGTCTCTTTAGTCATTACACTACGCAAATACCCTTGACAACCCTTACTCATTAGCTTTTGGGCTTTCATAACAGATATAAGATATGGTGGTGGAACTACACCCTTTACCTGAAAATAAAACTCATCCTATCAGGGAGGTCAGAATACGATTCGTTTTAAAGCACAATCAATGGTTTCATGCTATTTAGATAGCCAATCCACACCCAAAATAACATCAAAATGTCCCATGTCTAAAGGTATTAAATCAGCATACAAAACAACATTTCTGAGTAACAATTCACATGCAACATATATAGATTAACATAACATAGATCCCCCCATAGGTGATGCAACACCCAATATATACTTACAATTTCACATATTTAAATTGCACAAGTTATCTCACCCTAATATTCAAATATGCATGTATGCAATCCTGAAGTCTTTATAGACTCTCTATAGCTCAATGGACGAGTGAGAGATATAACTCGTGCTTTGATACCATTTTGTCATGACCCAAACCTGCCCCTACATGTTTAGCATCATGACCGCCCAATAATCCTGAGATTACCTACGACCTCAATAACAAATCAATCTCAATATAGTACGGGCCGTAGCGGAAGCAATATTAAACATAAAGATAATCCATTGAGCTTTGTGTATATGAAAACATCCTAATAGTATAATTACACGTCCATTCTTTATTTGTATATATAAGCATTCATTCAATAGACATTTAATACACATTTCAAATATCCATAGCTTTAAAGCATAAAACAACCGCTAGCAGTAATAACAAAGGATCATAACAAAAAAGGGTTTTGACTTCGCATCGCCCTGCTTGAGCCTAAGCTTGCTCCTTCTCAGAAAACTCTTTTAAAAGGCTAACAATGGGGTAGACTTCGAGGCTTTCTCTTTAACCTTGATGCTCAGTTTGCTCACCTACATATGCATATAGATAGTGAGCTAGGGCCCAATGAGTAATAATGGAATAAAGGAGTTAATTGAATGAAGTTCGATAATATTACAATACAATTTTCATTTTAATTCAATTCACAATGATGCAATAATAGCATAATAGCAATAATCAATTCAATCAGTAACAATATTTCACTAACAATGGGACCACAAGGGTCAATCAACAGGACCACAAGGTCATTCAATGTGATCATGAAGGTCTAACATCAGAGATCTCTATGTTGCAATTAATCCAACGGGCCACAGTATTGTTTCCCTCGGGCTAAGGCCAAAGGGCCATGCTATTATTTTCCCTAGGCAAGGACTTATTAAACAATGAGCCATGGTATTGTTTCCCCCAGGCAAGGGCCTCACTAAAGGATGCCACGATTATAATTCCAAAACAGAACTTCATTCATTATGAGTAAATAACGTTTCAATAAACTATGCAATCGAGCATATATTGATTTCGAGAACAATAACTATTTTGAAAATAAAGATAACTTGAACATATCTTTATAAAGTTGCTACTCATAGTGTGTTAAATCGTCACTAGGCCTCGAACCTCCACCTATACAAAATACATAACAAAAACACATTGAGGTTCCATTTCATTTTAACGTATAATCTCAATTCAATTCTCTTCTTGAATGTCTCTACATCAATTCCTTATTATTGATGTCTTAATCGATGACTAAGAATGCCTTAGTAAGCATGAGGATACAATGATGCACTTATGAAAGATCTTTGAAAGTTACTGAAAGCATGGTCTTCTCTTGAGTGCACACTTTGTCGCTCGAGCAGTCCATCAATTAACAAAGGAGTAGCTTGAGCGCACACTTGGTCGCGCGAGCCATTTGTAAAGACTATAAAAGTATTCGATGCTTGATTTTTACGCTCGATGGTCGCTTGAGCCAAACACTGAGTAAACGTGGGTTCGCTCGAGTGCACACTTTGTCACTCGAGCCACTGTGTAATTGTCTGCAAGACTTCTGGGAGCTTGAAATTTACGCTCAAGCAACACTTTCTTCGCTCGAGCGAATTGGTCGAATTCTGGAATTTCCATAATTGTGTTTGAAACTCAAAACATGAATTCAAATATTCAAAGCTTGCATGTTTGGTATAAAAACATGGAAAAACATTACAGAATATGAAAACATAGTCAATTTGAAACCAATTTCTCAAAATCATGCTCCAAGTTTCAAGTTCAAGCTTAAACCAAGAAGTTGAAGCCATGCAAGATATGAACTCTTTAATCTCTTTGTAAAACTTGACCAAATGATATGAAAAGTGTGAAAACATAAAGAACTCTTCAAATAAATGGGTGAGGGTTCCATGCATGTAGAGAATTTCATGGAATTCAAACTCAAATTGGTGATTCATGCATGCATGTATACAATCATGCTCAATTCTTCCATAACCTAGACGATCCTAGCATATATACCTTCTAAATCCATGCAACTGGCCTCATAGCTTGGTGAATTCAGTTCTTATATGGATTATCTATAGGAATTGAGTGTGATTTCTGTACCTACAGTTGAATTTAAGTGCAATCCTAGCTAAAATCTTCAAGTCTTCCACAAATTCTCTACAAATTCTCCTTATCTCTCTAAGGTGTTGAGTTCTTCCTCTTCTTTTCTCAAAATCTCAGCCAAATCATGTATTTGAGTCTATTTGAGCTTATGTAGCTCATATATATATATATATATATATGTGTGTGTGTGTGTGTGTGTGTGTGTGTAATTAGCTTAAGTTAATTAAGCTTAGTTAGGGATAATTAATCCCACTTAATTCTAATGAATTCTAATAAGTTATTCTAATTATTTTGATCCGAATCAAATTTAAATTAAAGTTTTCATAAAATTCTAAATATTCTAATTAGCCAAGTGGGCTAATTAATTTTGATTTCTGAAGTCGTTAAGGCTCTAAATTCTGTCTCTAAGTCGGCAATTCTAAAAGATATTCCATAAACAAACAGATATTCGCACTTAGGCATATAATTAAGAAAGTAAACTCACATAAATAAATATATAAAAATAATTTACGCATTAGGGTCATCCCATTCTCTCCCTCTTAGAAAGTTTGGTACTCCAAACTTAGGTTACCTCTATCGAAAAACAATTCTGGGTAACGTTGCCTAATTTCTTCTTCGTTCTCCCGTGTGGCTTCTTTTCTGTAGTGTTCTTTTCATTCAACTTTCACCATAGGAATAATTTTGTTCCTCATTTGCTTAAATTGCCTGTCAACAATCTGAATCGGCTTTTCTTCGTATACCATATCTTCATCTAAGGTAATCCGATGATAATGAATCACGTGAAATGGATCTCTAAGATAGCATCGAAGCATAGACACATGAAATACGTTGTGCATCTGTTTCATTCCTGGTGGCAAAGCAATCTAGTAAGCCATGGGACCCAATTTCCTAGGGATTTGAAATTGTCCAATATAGCGAGGAGTCAATTTTCCTTTTCAACCAAACCTTGTATGCCCTTTCATTGGTGTCACTATATTAAATACATGATCTCCCTACTTCATACTCTAAGTCTCTTCTTTGCTGATCCGCGTAACTCTTCTGTCGATTTTGTGCAGTTTTGAGTTGTTGTTGAATGATCTTTATCTTTTTAGTCGTTTGCTGCACATGTTCTGTCCCATATATAGCCCTTTACCAACCTCAGTCCAACAAGCTGGAGATCAACACTTTCTACCATACGATGCCTCACATGGCGTCATACCAATACTAGCATGAAAATTGTTATTATAAGCAAATTCAGCCAATGGTAGGTATGTTTCCCAATACCCTGAAAGTTCAATACACACATACGAATCATGTCTTCTAAAGTCTGAATAGTTCTCGTTGTTTGTCCGTCAATTTGCAGATGGAAAGCTGTGTTGAACCTTAACTCTGTCCCCATTGCATTCTGTAGACTATGCCAAAATCTAAAAACAAATTTAGGATCCCTATCCAACACAATAGATACTAGAACCCCATGAAATCGAATAATTTCATTAATGTAGATAGTAGCAAATCTAAATGCATTAAAGGAAGTTTTTACAGCAAGAAAATGAGAAGACTTTGTCAATCTATCAGCTATAACCCATATAGCATTCATACCTCGAGATGATCGAGGTTGATCGACGATGAACTCCATGGTTATGTGTTCCCATTGCCATTCCGGAATAGGGAGAGACTAAAGCAAGCCTGCCAGTTTCTGATGCTCTACTTTTACTTGTTGACATTATAGACATTTCGAGTTGAAATCAGTAATCTCTTTTTTCATATTGGGCAACCAATACTTCAACTTTAGATCTTGATACATTTTGGTAATCCTCGGGTGCATAGCAAACATCGACTTGTGAGCTTCTTCTAGAATTCTTCTTTTTAAGTCCGTATCATTAGAAACACAAAGTGTCCCCTGAAATTTCACTATGGAGTCTTCAATTATGAATCCGGGTTTAGATTTAGTTTCGATCTCATAATAAATCTTCTTCAAAACTCATCATTCATTTGCTTCTGTTTGATCTCTTCGATAATTGCCAGTTGTACGGTTATTGTAGCTATCAAGCCATTTTGCTGATAAGGCACCACTTCCAATTCAAACTTTTCAAATTCTTGCAGAAGTTCTTTCTGATCTGTAAGCATACAAGCTGAACCTCCCACATTCTTTCTGCTAAGTGCATCGACCACAGTATTGGCCTTGCCCACGTGATAATGGATCTGTAAATCATAGTCCTTAATTAATTCAAGCCATCGCTTCCGTCCCATGTTCAATTCCTTCTGCGTGAAAAAGTACTTTAGGCTTTTATGATCCATGTACACCTCACATTTGGCCCCGTATACGTAATGTCGCCATATTTTCAATGCAAACACCACTACAGCAAGTTCTATATCGTGTGTTGGGTGATTCTTTTCATGTGGTCTCAGCTATCGAGAGACATATCCAATCACCTTGCCATTCTGCATTAAAACACAACCCAAACCCTTATAAGATACATCACTATAAATTACAAATCCTTCAGTACTTGAGGGTATAGTAAGGATTGGAGTTGTGGTCAATCTTGTATTTAGTTCTGGAAAAGCTAATTCCCTCTGTTCTGGAGGATCATTCTTAAGTGATGTTCATGATAATCTCTAATTTTCGAATAAATCAAAAGTCATCAATAAACACAACAATGAATTCATGCAAAAAGTGTTTAAAAAATCTATTAATTAAATCCATGAATGCTACAAGTGCATTTTTGACTTCGAAAGGCATGACTAAAAACTCATAGTGTCCATACCTGGTTCGGAAAGCAATGTTTTCTGTATCTTTAGCCCTTACCTTCAACTGATGATATCTCGATCTCAAGTCAATTTTTGAAAACATCTGAGCCCCTTGCAATTGATCAAATAAATTGTCAGTATGAGGAAACATATATTTGTTTTTCACGGTTACCTTATTAAGTTCTCGATAATCGATAAATAGGCGGAGAGTACCATCTTTCTTTTTTCACAAAAAGGACTAGCGCAAACCCTTTGTCAAGCGATTCCTGCAACTGAATTTTTAACTCCATTTCTGTAATAGAAATGCGGTAGGGAGTTTTGGAGATTGGTTGTGTATCCGATATTACATCAATTGTAAGTTCAATTTTTCTATCAACTAATTGTCCAGGCAATTCATCTGGAAACACATCAGGCAAGTCACTCACCATTGGTATACTGTCTAGGGTAATGTCCATGGTGTCACGTCCCACTTTTTATTACTCGAAGTATTACCAATTTCATTTACTTAGTTCCATTTCAGAGATAACATGCGGAAATAAACTCATATATTCAACTCGTAGAAATGAATAACATTGCTCTCATTCGTATGCAAATAAATACATCATGAGTATAACAAATAAATTGTCCTCGGGCTTGCATCATTAATGAATCAAGAAGAAGGGTGCAACCCTTTTACACATATGGGATTCCGCCAATACAAGGGAGACCCCATGGCCAACAAATAACAAGATCCAAATCTTGCAACACGTTCAGCTCAACACCTGAAAAAGATTCAACAACGTGGGATGAACATATAGTCCAATAGGGATTTCAACATGGCCCTTAACAATAACAACATACAGATAGCTATGATCATGAACACCTAATCTCATACTAGAATAGTAATGTGACAATTTATACAAAATATCATAAGTATGAACATTTCTTGAAAACAACCATTTCCACTTTACGCCATAGGCGATTCCTCTCTCCTTTTCTTTTCTTTAATCCCCGTTCCCAATCTTTCATAACATTAACAATACCTTAGGAAATAATTTCACTAAGCCCACTACTCTCTTCCATTCTCCAAACATACACAGATATGTCTTTTCAAAATATATATATTTTCTTTTCAAAAAAAATCCGTCCTCCTTCACACTTTCCAAAAGGCAAAGATGACATTTTGGCTTCTTCCCGATACAATCAAATCTATGCATGCACCGTTATAAAAAATGAGATAACAACTCACCAACATGCATAAGATAAAACAATGAGGCAACTCGGCCCTCCAAAACCGTAATCAACACAATCCATGATATTCCCAGATACACTGAAATATCAACAACAAAACTTTGCTCTACTAGCTATGTGCGTAGTAAGCCAAAGATACACCTATCACAACAACATGCCAGTTTACCAGGCGCTAGCTGGAAGGGTATGGTGCCTGATATTCTCAGCGCAGTCAGTTCTCCAGGCGCTAGCTGGAAGGTCACGGTACCTCTGATTCTTAGCACAAGGTATAACATCACCAATCCAACACAACAGGGCATATTCAACATGTGTAACACATAAACACAAACCATCAAGATACAAGCAATATGTTAAAGTATATGAACACATAACTACCTCCTCCCGAGCAAGCATACATATATAATATATCTCAACACTTCATCACATACGATGTTCAATCAATAATGGTATAATGCATACACGACAATTCAACACAACCGCATCATCCTCCACCGATGACCAAGGACAAAACCTCTAGATGCAAATATTTAGTACATCTATTAAAGACTCAATTACTATGAGACCACAAACCCAACAACAACATTAACATGGTAATTAAAGATACAATCCCACACAAGTGTGTGTTCAACACTCAAGAAACAACAATCCAATCTTCATACGTATTCCAAAAATACTTTTCCCTTTTCACAAAACAAGTTCCGCTTCCCTTTTGTTTTCACAAAACCAACTCCGTCCCTTTTTGTTGTCACAAAACCAAATCCATTCCTTTTGTTTTACAAAACCAATTCCATTGATAATAAAGCCATGATTCACATTAGTCCATTTCATTCATTTCAAACCATTCCAAAGCCAAAGTTAACCCCTTAGGCATTAACACCTTCACCCAACCCACATCAACAATAGAGATTTACAAAAAGGGTTCACTATTCTCCATTTCAATTTATCAATCAAAATATGATTTAGGGCTTTTTCTACTATCAACTACAACATGCTAATTTACACTCCAATTAGCCCAAAACAACCATCAATGATAACATAACCATTTTTCAACACCCAATCCTAGGTTCCTTCTCATGATTTCAAACAAATCCAACATGCATATGACTTTTATGCAATACAAAATTACCACATGTCTATCTATAGATGAAGTATTGAAAAAGAACAAGGAAATCCCTACCTCAAATGTAGAACCCAAGGAGAAGAAGAGCTAAACTCGGAAGTGCTCCAAACACCAAATTTCTCGGATCAAAACGTAGCCCTCAATGATCAACACACTTTTTGTAAAGGCCAAAGGTGAGGAAAGCACTCATACTAGATCAAACCCTAGAGATAAGTTAGGTTTTAGAGTGAGGAGCTCTCAAAAATTGGTTTTGGGAAAGTAAGAGAGAGAAAGGAAATGAAAAAAAGTGATTTAAAATAGCCTAGCTGTCAACTGATATACGACTCTCCCGCTCGAGTGGAGAACACAACGCTCGAGCGTCAAGGACAAAAAAAACTAGCTACGCTCAAGCGCAAGAAGGCCCGCTCGAGCGCCAAGACAAAAGAATAAAGTATATCCGCTCGAGCGTGGAAATCGGTCCGCTCGAGCGTAGATTTCTCCTTCCCAGAACCTACACCAAAAAGTACCGCCCGCTCGAGCGCCAGTGTACCCGCTCGAGCGCTATCGCTCGAGCGTAGAAAACACATCTGCAGAAGTTTTGCAGAGGCACGAAATACTGGAAGTGTGTAAACCCCGCTCGAGCGCAAGAAGACCCGCTCGAGCGGACCTTTTAAAAACTGGGCAACAACAATGGGAGCTAAAGCTTTACCAACCTGCAACAAATACCCTTTAAAAACTGGGACCATTTAAAAACTGGGCAACAACATCTGGAAACACATCAGGAAAGTCACTCACCATTGGTATACTGTCTAGGGTAATGTCCATGGTCTCTTCAATCATTACACTACACAAATACCCTTGACAACGCTTACTCATTAGTTTTCGAGTTGTTATAGCAGATATAAGATATGGTGGTGGAACTACACGCTTTCCCTCAAAATAAAATTAATCTTGTCCAGGAGGTTGGAATACCACTCATTTTAAATCACAATCAATGGTTGCATGGTATTTTAGATAGCCAATCCATACCCAAAATAACATCCAAATGTCTCATGTCTAAAGGTTTTAAATCAGCATACAAAACAACATTTCCAAGTAACAATTCACATGTAGCATATACAAATGAAAATAACATAGATGCCCCCATAGGTGATGCAATACACAATATATACACACAATTTCACATATTTAAATTGCACAAGTTATCTCACCCTAATATTCAAAAATGCATGCATGCAATCTAGAAGTCTTTCTAGACTCTCTATAGCTTAATGAACGGGTGAGTGAGATATAACTCGGGTTCTGATACCACTCTATCACGACCCAAACCTGCCCCTACAGGTTTAACATCTTGACCGACTGGTAATCTTGAGATTACCTACGGCCTCAATAACAAATCAATCTCAATATAATTTACGGGGCTTAGCGAAAGCAATATTAAACATAAAGATAATTCATTGAGCTGTGTGTATATGAAAACATCCTCATAGTATAATTATACATCCATTCTTTATATATATATAGAAGTATTCATTCAATAGACTTTTAACATTTAATACACATTTCAAATATCCATAGCTTTAAAACATAAAACAACCCCCAGCAGTAATAACAAAAGCATAAAACAAAAGATCATAACAAAAATGGGTTTTGACTTCGCTTGGCTCTGCTCGAGCCTAAGTTTGCTCCTTCTCGGAAACTCTTCAAAAAGGCTAACAATGGGGTAGACTCCGGGGCTTTCTTTCTAACCTCGATGCTCAATTTGCTCACCTACATATGCATATAAATAGTGAGCTAGGTCTCAGTGAGTAATAATAGAATAAAGGAGTTAAATGAATGAAGTTCGATAATACAGTTTTCATTTCAATTCACAATGGTGCAATAATAGCACAATAACAATAATCATTTCAATCAATTTACGTGGTACATCCTTTAGAGTAACAATATTTCATTAACAATGGGACCAAAAGGGTCGATCAATGGGATCACAAGGTCATTCAATGTTCCATATTCAATGTGATCATGAAGGTCTAACATCAGAGATCTCTGTGTTTTAATTAATCTAATGGGTCACAGTATTGTTTCCCCCGGGCCAGGGCCAATGGGACATGGTATTATTTCCCCCAAGCAAGGGCCTATTAAACAATAGGTCATGGTATTGTTTCCTCCAGGCATGGGCCTCACTAGAGGATGCCACGATTACAATTTCAAAACAGAACTTCATTCATTATGAGTAAGTAACATTTCAATAAACCATTTAATCAAGCATATATTGATTTCCAGAATAATAACAATTTCCAAAATAAAGATAACTTGAACATATCTTTATAAATTTACTACTCACAGTGGGTTAAATTGTCATTAGGCCTCGGACGTTCACCTATACAAAATACATAACAAAAACACATTGAGGTTCCATTTCATTTTAACGTATAATCTTGATTCAATTCGCTTCTTGAATGTCTTTACATCAATTCCTTATTATTGATGTCTTAATCGATGTCTAAGAATGCCTTAGTAAGCATGAGGATGCAATGATGCCCTCATGAAAGATTTTTTAAAGTTGCTGAAAACAGCGTCTTCGTTCGAGTGCACACTTTGTCACTCGAGCGGTCCATCAATTAACAAAGGAGAAGCTCGAGCGCACACTTGGTCACTTGAGCTGTCTGTAAAGACTGTAAAAGTACTGGATGCTCAATTTTTACGCTCGACGGTCGCCCGATAGTCGCTCGAGGCAAGCACTGAGTAAACGTGGGTTTGCTCGAGCACACACTTTGTCACTCGAGCCATCATTTAATTGTTTGCAAAACTTCTGGGACATTGAAATTTATGCTCGAGCAACACTTTCTTCGCTCAAGCGAACTGGTCGAATTCTGGAATTTCCATAATTGTGTTTGAAGCTCAAAACATGAATTCAAATGTTCAAAGCTTGCATGTTTGGTACAAAAACATGGAAACACATTATAGAATATGAAAACATAGTCAATTTGAAACCAATTTCTCAAAATCATGCTCCAAGTTTCAAGTTCATGCAAGAGATGAACTCTTTAATCTCATTGTAAAACTTGACCAAATGATATGAAAAGTGTAAAAACATGAAGAACTCTTCAAATAAATGTGTGAGGGTTCCATGCATGTAGAGAATTTCATGGAATTCAAACTCAATTTGGTGGTTCATGCATGCATGTATACAATCATGCTCAATTCTTCCATAACCAAGATGATCCTAGCATATACCTTGTAAATTCAAGAAAGTGGCATCATAGCTGGGTGAATTCATTTCTTATATGGATTATCTACAAGAATTGAGTGTGGTTTCCATAAGTTGAGTTGAAGTCAAGTGCAATCCTAGCTCAAATCTTCAAGTCTTCCACAAATTCTCCTTTCTCTCTCTAAGGTGTTGAGTTCTTGCTCTCATTTTCTCAAAATCTTAGCCAAATCATGTATTTGAGTCTGTTTGAGCTTATGCATCATATATATATATATATAGGTAATTAGCTTAAGTTAATTAAGCTTAGTTAGGGCTAATTAATCCCATTTAATTCTAATGAATTCTAATCAATTATCCTAATTATTTTTATCCGAATCAAATTTCAATTAAAGTTGCTATAAAATTATAAATATTCTAATTAGCCTATTAGGCTAATCAATTTTGATTTCTGAAGCTGTTAAGGCTCTCAATTTTTGTCTCTAAGTCGACAATTCTAACAGGTATTTCATAAACAAATAGATATTCACACTTAAGCATATAATTAAGCAAGTAAACTCACACAAATGAATATATAAAAATAATGCACGTGTTGGGGTCGTCACAGAAGGCATGGGTGAAGGTCTCTCAATATGCTTTACTCTATGTTTATGGACTTCCACCATTGGCCGCCCTCCCCTTTTAACTGATAAGCCGCTAGCTCCACTCGAAGTTCTCTGTCATAGATGTCTAGGATCTCAAATGACTTAATAATTTGTTCTAACTATTCATCCGCTTTCATTGGATAAGGTCCACCGCTGAAGTCCGCAGGGTTAGAATGGAAAAATTCCTTCTTTAAGAAGGAGACTCGAGTTTTCCCCTCAATTGTCCTCACCGCTTGCTTGGCTCGAAGTATTTCCATGGACTCACGAAGAACCCCTGCCATCTATCAGGCTAAAGCCCCCATTGCATCTTGGGTCGAAGGAACGACCACATCATTTTGTCCTACCCCTTCTTCTTGAGGAGGTAAATCTTGCTAAGCCGGCATATCTCGGCTACCTCTACGTGGCCTGCCATAACCTCTACCGCGTCCAGACATCCTATATAAAGGTAAGAAGGAAAGATTTAGCTCGCAATCCATACACTACATGTCGACTCACATGTCACACACGAGTTAAACACACACCTATATAGATACCTAGGTCACATAAAGCACACCACATAATCATAGAAACACATAGAGCACACACGAGTTATTCCCACAAGATCCCGACTAGTCCCATGGCACTAAAGGACCTCTTAGTGGAAAAAGCATTGATTAGGTGGCTTTCCAAAAGGATTTCGATGACTACAATAGACAAAAGTCATATCCCAAGAGATTAACTACATACCCACATAGTCACACAAACAGGTAAAACATGCAAAACAACTAACGTCCCTTGTTAACATGATAGCCCTATGTGGTAAAGCCACTTCCCACGAGCTCCTAGTGTTCAAACCCAATTTGCTTTGATACCAATTTGTAACGCCCTGACAAATGAACCTCTCTGCTTCCCTTTTTATCTGGGCATTACCAATACAAGATCAACAACAAAAAGAAAAAAAATAGTAAGTGATATAACATTAACCACATTCCTTCCCTTTTGAACTATTTCCACACTTTACAACATTATTTCAATACTTTTACAAACAAAATAAAATAGTTCAACAAGTAAGGAATGATACAACAAAATTAGCTGTTGTTCATCTTTTCCTCAAAATTTGATCCTTGTTACATCAAAATACATGTCTATACATAGTCACCCAAAAACTGTCCCTGGCATACGCATAATATGATTTCAAACACAAGATTTCACATCCTAAAAGTTTTCTTCAACTCAAAACATTCATTTAGGAGGCACTTCGTCATCATTCCTTATAATTGGTTAGTTTTGGGGTGAGCAAAAGTTTAGTAGGTAATGCACTTAACAGTTTATAACATTAATTGAAAACACATGATCATGCAATGCGACATTTGATAAATTTTATTATGTATATGTATAAATGCCTTTATGCATGAGTATGAGATGAGAAATATGTAGGAAGTTAACATTTCCTGAGTTCAGACGGAGCGGTAAATATACTATGACATTCCTAGTAAGAGCCGAAAGTCAAAATACATACAAAGATATAGGTTTGTATACTTAAAATAGTCCCACATTTGCTGATGCCAGAAATGGCGGGGCAATGGGCACCCATAAATATTTTTCCCTTCCACATTTGCCGACTTTAGAAACGGTGGCGACACGGACACCCAAAACCATGTTTTTCCATATTTGCCGACTCCAAAAATAGTGGCTGCGTGGACACCCAAAAATATTTTCCCACATTTTTCCAGCGATCTGTGCAGACAGGGCAATTGGGCACCTTAACTCCCCGCACTGGTACCAAATACAATACACAACTCAAAACCATCTTACTCACTACTCAGACTCATAGACTATTTACCCCCTTTTAGCTTTCCACTATTTGCACCATCCATTGAATCACAAAAGAAATTTAATAATGCATATGATGCATGAATTTGTAAAGACTCGTTTTCCCCCAAAATGATTCCAATGTACACAATTCATTATTTCACCTTTCAATAATAACAATGGTTCATTTAAAAATCATCACCAACACAAGGCGTATGTAGAAAAACATTTCAACCTCAAAGTTAAGCAATTACCTTCAATTTTCATGTTTTTGAAATCAATTAAGAGAAATCCATTTTTATTGAACAATTTGCAAAACTAGGGTTTATAATTAAATAATGAAATTAAATAAAATATCTATTAAAAATTAAATGATGAAATTAATAAAATATAAACAAAATTTTATAATAAAACATCACTAAAATATCTATAAAAAATTATTTAAAAAATTAAATAAATAAAACATCAATAAAAATTAAATAAAATTATTTTATTTTTAAACTGAGACATTTAAATTTTATTGAATTTTACTAAATATAATACATAATTAAATAGTAAAGGGTCAAAATGGTCATTTCACCACCTAATCTCATATCCTCCCATTTGTGTCCCTCCCCCCCTCCCCCTCCCAATGGGACATAATAGTCCAACATATTTGGGACTAATAGTCTGAAGAGACTAATAGTCCGGAGCAACAATTTTGAACCAAACAAT
Organism: Camellia sinensis; assembly: GCF_004153795.1. Lineage (NCBI taxonomy): Eukaryota > Viridiplantae > Streptophyta > Magnoliopsida > Ericales > Theaceae > Camellia > Camellia sinensis. The sequence continues at coordinate 2,773,885 of NW_021024878.1, read as the reverse complement.
GGACTATTAGTCCAAAGGGACTATTAGTCCAATCCCATGTCTCACTCCCTCAAAACAAACACCACCTTAGGGATTTTCCTTAATCTCATGAAATTCAAGCTCTTATTCATCACAAACAAAATTAGTCATCAATATTAAGCACAAATCCTTCAAAAACCTTGAAACATTTCTGACTTTTGTCCGACAACTCCTTCACTAACACAAATTAGTCTCTATATGTATATATCCACCTATATATATATATATATATACATACACATATATAATGAGTATCTGATGACATTACCACATATGAGTTCCAAATTAAAGGTATTACAAGTTAAAGACACCCCTACCTGAAGAGTGGAGGCTAAAGATGAGAATACATGTGAAACTCTGACGAAAAAGTGAAACAATCAGTAGATAACTTGGACTCGACTTACTCTTCATTTTCTTGGAGAATCTAAGGTGGATTTAAGGAAAAAATTGAAGAAATCAAGTGTTTGGGGTGTTAGGGTTTCGAAATGGATGCGTGAGTGAGAGAGAGAAAGAGAGCGCGCACAATTGAAAAAAGTGAGGAAAGAATGAGTTAGACCGATTTTTTAAGTGAGCTGCCCCGAATAGACTGCTCGAGCGATACTTCCATCGCTCGAGCGGTAAATGCGAGGTCCCATAAGTTTTGCAGAGCTATAGTGAAAATATTGGGAGCATGAAATTTATGCTCGAGCCACCGCTTTTCACCGCTCGAGTAGTCTCACTTGCAAAATGGCAAACTATTGAGAGCTAAGAATGTTCGCTCGTGTGACAAAATGATCACTCGAGCGGTCCGGCAAAAGCAACTGTCACAATAACTACCCCCAAAATTTTTAAACTATCTGCAATAAATAAATAGATTTTAGTTAACATAGAAAAATTGATTTTAAAGTTCGCATCTATGGTAAATTTTAAAATGAGACATGATTAAAACACAATTTTAAAAACTAGTATGGGTCAAAGTGTAAAATGTAAAACCTTCATAAAATGTTGGGCGAATTACACTAACAGTCCCTATAGTTTGGGGCTTGTGTCACTTTGGTCCTGAACTTTTCAATTGTGACACATTTGACCTTGAATTTTGAATCTTGTTTCAAATGAGGACAATTGAAGATACCATTGCTCAATTTTAAAGGCAAAATCGTCAAATTGATAAAATATAAATTAATTTGACAAAAATAAATGTCAAAAAAATATTTTTAAATTTTTAAAAATTATTTCTATCCACTAAAGATAAAATTATGTAAATTTGATAAATCTTTTAAACATTTATTTATTTATTTATTTTACCAAATTGATTTTTATTATGTGTTTGGATAATGATCATGTAATAGGTGGTTGTTTTCATTTTCATCAAATTAGTTTCTATTTTTCCGAAAGTTGAAAATGGCGACGACGTTGATATCATTATTAAACCAATCCATTAGATCAAAAAAATTCAAAACTAAAAACATTTCATATATTAAATATAACGATTACACATTAAAAGTCTAACAACCATCTATTACATAATCACATCCAAACACATAATAAAAATTAATTTGGTAAAAAAAAAAAGAAGTAAATATCTAAAAGATTTATTAATTTTACATAATTTTATCTTTGGTGAGTAGAAATAATTTTTAAAAATTCAAAAATATTTTTTTGACATATATTTTTGTCAAATTAGTTTATATTTTATCAAATTGACAATTTTGTCCTTGAAATTAAGTAATGATATCTTCAATTGTCCTTATTTGAAACAAGATTCAAAATTTAAGATCAAATATGTCACAATTATAAAGTCAGGGATCAAAGTAACACGAGTTTCAAACTATAAGAACTGTTAGTGCAATTCACCCTAAAATGTTATGGCCTTGTTTGGTTTACTTTTGAGAGAGTAGTTTTAGAGAATTTTTTTTAAAATTTTGTTTGATTTAGTGATTTTGGAAATTTTCAAAAGTACTTTCTCTTTCCTATACATTAATCAATATTTTTTTTTTCTGTCTTCTCTCTTCTTCACTTTTTCTCTTACACATATTCACTCAATTATAACAAAATATCAAATTATCTCAAACTCCCATACTCTAAAATTATTTTCAAAATATACAACCAAACAAACAAACAAAGTAAAAAAATTTCTAAAATCCCTGCGCAAATTTTTTTAAAAATTTATGTCCTAAAACAGAACCAAACACACCCTTTATATTCTCAGATTCAAAAAATCCCTAACCAAGAGAGAGAGGAGAGAGAGGAGGAGGAGGAGGAGGAGAAGAAGGAGCTGAAAGAGCCGTGGGTGGAGTTTTTGGAGACTTCGTCGAAGCATCAGTGATGGGAACTATGGATACTACGTTACAGGTTCACCATCAAATTCGATTTTATCAAGCTTTGTAACACCATGTGTTTTTCAATTTCTCTCTAATTGGTTTGTGATTTTCCTTTGAAAGCGAGGAGGTATAGATCAGTCCAACTTTTCTGAAACTATTGGTTCGATTTCTACACTTCACCATAACTATTAAGTTGAGTTTGATTTGATTTCACTTTGTTGTGTTTCTTGGTTCGATTTTTGTTGTTAATATTGATTGTAATTTCTGCACCTATTGGGTTTCCTGATCATCCACACACAGGTTTGGTTCTTGACTATTTTTATTTTATTTTTCGCTTCAAAATACTATTTATATTTCTTGAGAAAAGATTGTCTGCTTGTTAAGAGATTGACATTGGATTGAATCTGTGTTTCTGTTTCGTATTTGACAAGGTTTATAGTCACCTACATGTTGCAGGTATATATATACGTAAATTACTCTTTTCAAACCTAACAGAAACTAGGATTTGTCCTTCTTATGGCTTTGTGAGTTTGTCAACCAAGTGGATTGACCTTGGCCTCCCTCCTTGCAATAATATATATTTTGTTTAGTATTTTCTGTTTGAATCAAGCTTGCATTTTGAAATTGCTTAAAGGATTTCCTATGGCCTATGCTTTTGATTGAATATAAGTGAAAAGGGAAGGGGAATTTATGTCGTGTTTTTTCTTTCCTATGTTTGTTTAGTTATGGTACATTGAGTAGCCAAAGAGTTTTGGTCTCTATATTTCAAACTTGTCGTTTTAACCTCTAGCATAGCAACTAAAATTGACATGAACCAATTTTATAATGGATACCACATGCATGCCATCTACTTTTACCTTGTTCTGTTCTAAGTATATATTATTAGGACTCAAAAAAAAAATTAATAATAATAATAAAATTGATAATAGCATCAATAATTTTCTATGAATCAGATATACACTTAACTATTGTTTTATTTTTGCTAACGAGATTTGGAGAACTTGTCAGTCCTTAAATTTATTGTTCTTTTATTTTTAGTTATTGTTTAGTTGGTACTTGATACTCATAATTGTCATTTATGGTCTTTTATTTGAATTGCTTATTTATTTATTTATTTTTTATGCGTAAATTGTAGGAAATAGGATGATTGATAATATATATAGATATATATGTTTTTCCACTGTTTGTATTGCAGAGATCTCATTTTAAACTTTGTTTGAGGTATAATGATTCAATCTCCCTTGACAGTGTTTTAGTTATGATATTTTATCTTACTTTTTCATCATGACTTGCAATATTGTTTTGTCTTTTGACGTTGTTGGGGGGTAATACAACACTGAATAGTTTGTCTAGCCTTTGACTATTGTCTTGTGTTAAATATGTTTCTTAATTTATGTAACCATCCACTGTTTGAAGACAATTTCAAATTCTATACTTAATGTTAAATAAAACTCACAGTTTGTGCTAACCTCACCTCACTGAATTTTAGATAGTCTGAATGACATCACATAGTCTGAATCAGATTTTTCAGCACCAGATGTTCGTATGTTTGTATGTACAGATTCATGTAAAGACTGTGTAGTATGACTTGTTTCCACCAACACCCAACAAACAAACACACACGCACACGCACACCAAAAAAAGAGAGTATAACTTAATTTATTTTTTAAGCTTTTAATATAATAATTGCATATTAAATTAAACAAAGAAAAAAAGATTCATAACTTGACTTATTTTTTAAGCTTATATAATATGATAAATGTAGATTAAATTAAACAAAGAAAAGAAGATCCTATCCATTCATGACAGAGGTATACTGTCTCATTGGGTTCATGAGTTCCCAGTGAGGTTCTCGGACATAATTCTTAGAGTTTCTTTTGATTTCAAGTTAGCTGCAATTGTAAAGAAATATGGCTTTTAATTTGCAGGCGGTTGTTGGTGAATGGTCATCAAGTCTATTTCGGTTATGTATTGATCTTCACTGATGTCTCAATGTTCACAAGTATGTCCCATGACCTAGTCCATTAAATACTTCTTCTTCAAATGAGTATTGCTTTGGACAAAACAATTTACTTATTAATGTTGCCTCTAATAATACTACTAGCCAATGAGAGTCTTAAATCCAGCCATCTTGGGGTTGACTATATAAATCCATCAAGGCATATAGCTCAATATAGAACCATAAACTCGATTAACCTAAGAGTCTTAGCTGCAATTATGTACTTCTGCCTGCCTTTATCTACCCATGTTTGCTTTGCCTTCCTATTGTCTTCCACTTGGCACATTTATTGGTGTTTAATGCACATGTTTGACCATTTTAGATGATCTAATCCTAAGATCTTTACCTTCAATAAATTCTTGCAACCACATTTCTTCTTTTATTGCTTTGATCCATTTCCACACTGTGATTTTTGCTGCACTAATCTTAAATTAATGCTACTCCGAATAATAATTCTATTCTAAATTATATTAATCTTTTGATCCTCTACAAACTTGTTTTGCTCAACATATCTTGCTGACATGCCATAGACTTGGGCTTAAAATATACCAATCCAATAATCCAAACTCGAGTGCTTCCCCACTTAAAGGAGGTAGACTGCTCCTGGCTACTGCGTTGAGAAATTGTGATGCCAAGTGCAATTTTTTGTTTTCTTTCTTCGTTCATCATCTGCATGATAATTTGTTTCCTTTCTGTCTAGAAATTGCATCTCACTAGAAGATTTAAATGGTGTACACTTAGTTGTAGAGCACACTAAAAATCTTCTTTCTCTACCCCTTAAAAAGGAATTTTCTTAGTGCTCTTATATTGAATACAGGTAATCACATTGAATATAGGAGATGGACTACAAGAAAGAAGCATTGAATCGACTCAAGTTTAGGTAAAAGCCAACTGTATTATATGTAGAGCATAATACACTAAAAATTGTCCTTTAGAAACTCTTTATAGGTAAAAGCTCCCGGTTTTGAATCTAGAGCATAATTCTCGTTTATGAAAACTTGTCCTTTAAAAACTCTTTTTTTCGAACCTATTAACAGATTAAAATGCTTAAACGGTGCCGGATGTCAATGAAACTTCATTCACCCGACTAACTAGGCACAGATGACTTGTAGGAAACGATGAGACTCGAAATCGATTCCTGATTTTGAATCTAGAGCCTAATTTCTATTTATGAAGACTTGTCCTTAAGAAACTCTTTTTCTGAACCAAATGACACACTAAAATGGTCAAATGGCGTCGGATGTCAACGAAACTTGACACACACAACTAACTAGGTAGGCACAAATGACTTGTCAGAAAAGACGAGACTCAACCTCTTGACATTGATTATGTGTTCTTTGTTTTGTGTCATCTATATTGCCTTTTTGTTGTTAATCTCACATATGTTTCGTGTCTACTAGGATGACCTACTAGGGGTTGTTGTGTCTGTTTAAGCACAATTATTTGGCAAGATTTCTTGTTTTATGTTTATTCGATTGTTGTTAGATTGTAGTGGAATGTGTTCAATCAATACCTGATTTTAATAGTATTATTATCATTGTAGGATGTAATTAAGTTTCTTTGGATAGTTCATGTATACCAATAGTCCAATTGGCAAAGGGACTTCTTATTAGTGACGATCCGTTGTGTGAAATTGATAGAGTTCTAATTGGGCTCGAATATTGCAAAGTCTGTCTTAAAAGTGAAAAAGCCAAATGCTCGTTTTGAAACACCATCCTGAGATCTAAGAATAGTTGAAGAAGCTGTTGGAAGATATGTTGTGTCGCGCTCGATTCATGTATATGTTACAATCTTATTTATTTTTTGAAATAAATATCAAATGTTCTATATTTTTTTTTGTAAGCTTGAAATTAATTATATTGTATATAATTATTATTATTTTTTTGTTTCTTGTCTTCTCCTACAAGTCATTTGTGCCTTAATTAGTCAAGTGTGTCAAGTTTCATTGACATCCGACGTTGTTTGTGCATTTTAGTGTGTCAACCTGTTCGAAAACAAGTTTGTAAAGGACTTGTTTTTACAAACAAAAATTTGGTTCCAAATTTAAAACCGGGAATCAGTTTTAAATCCCGTCTTTTCCTGCTAGTCATTTGTGTCTAGTTAGTCATGTGTGTTAAGTTTCGTTGACATCCGATGTCGTTTGAACATTTTAGTGTGTCACAAGGTTCGGAAAAGGAGTTTTTAAAGAATAAGTTTTCATAAATGGAAATTAGGCTCTAGATTCAAAACCGCGAATCGGTTTTGAGTTTCGTCTTCTCCTACAAGTCATTTCTGCCTAGATAGTCTTGTGTGTCAAGTTTCATTGACATCTGACACAGTTTGAACATTTTAGTGAGTCAACCGATTCGAAAAAAGAGTTTGTAAAGAACAAGTTTTCATAAATGGAAATTAGGCTCTAGATTCGAAACCTGGAATCGGTTCTGAGTTCCTTCTGCTCCTACAAGTCATTTGTGCCTAGTTAATCATGTGTGTCAAGTTTCATTCACATCTGACACCGTTTGACCATTTTAGTGAGTCAACCAGTTCGGGAAAAAAGTTTTCAAAGAACAATTTTCTTTAATGGCAATTAGGCTCTAGATTCAAAACCGGGAATCGGTTTCATGTTCTGTCTTCTTCTACAAGTCATTTGTGCCTAGTTCATCGTGTGTGTCAAGTTTCGTTGACATCCGGTGCAATTTGACCATTTTAGTTAGTCAACCGGTTCGGGAAAGAAGTTTCTAAAGAACAAGTTTTTATAAATGGAAATTAGGCTCTACATTCAAAAACGGGAATCGGTTTTAAGTCATGTCTTCTCCTACAAGTCATTTGTGCCTGATTAGTCATATGTGTCAAGTTTCGTTGACATCCGACGCCGTTTGACCATTTTAGTGAGTCAACCGATTTGGAAAAAGAGTTTTTAAAGAACAAGTTTGTATAAACAGAAATTAGGCTCTAGATTCAAAACCGCGAATCGGTTTTGAGTTTTGTTTTCTCCTAGAAGTCATTTGTGCCTAGTTAGTCATGTGTGTCATGTTTCGTTGATATCCAACGCCGTTTGACCATTTTAGTGAGGCAACTGGTTTGGGAAAAAAATTTCTAAAGGACAATATTCTTAAATGAAAATTAGGCTCTAGATTCAAAACCATAAATCGGTTTTGAGTTCCATCTTCTTGTACAAGTCATTTCTGCCTAGTTAGTCGTGTGTGTCAAGTTTCATTGATATCTGACGCTGTTTGGTCACTTTAGTGAGTCAACCGGTTCGGGAAAAAAGTTTCTAAAGAACAATTTTCTTAAACGAAAATTAGTCTCTAGATTCAAAACCGAGAATTGGTTTCGAGTTCTGTCTTCTCCTACAAGTCATTTGTGCCTAGTTGGTCGTGTGTGTCAAGTTTAGTTGATATTTGACGCCGTTTGACCATTTTAGTGAGTCAACCTGTTCAAGAAAAATGTTTCTAAAGAACAATTTTCATAAACGGAAATTACGCTCTAGATACAAAACCGAAAATCGGTTTTGAGTTCCGTTTTCTCTTACAAGTCATTTGTGCCTAGTTCGTCGTATGTGTCAAGTTTCTTTGACATCCAATGTCGTTTGACCATTTTAGTAAGTCAACCGGTTCGGAAAAAATAAACGACATGTTTTCACAAATGACAAGTTTTCAACGTGTTTGAAAGTTTTTCCTCATCATCTGGTGGTGGTGTATGGGGGTTCTCATCGGCCTCATAATTCATAGGTTCACGATAGCCACTCAATGCATCCGGTACCTATGATATTCATGGTATTCTTTGTTAATCGTATTTATATTCAGTAATAGAATTTTGCTGAAATTAGATATTTATAAAACATAATTTATATCAAACCTATTTGTTGTGATTTCTGCTCCCTGCTTGGGACACGATAGCCAACATTTCATCTTTCATTTGCCGTATCTGTGTCGAAAGCTCAACTCGTATCTCCTCCCTCAATTCATCTCTAATCTCATCCATCAGCTCGTCTCACCTCCGTATGAACTTGCTTGATGATCTCAGCAACAGTTGATGACTGAGATCCTGATTGTGATGACTTATATGCATCTCCATACACCGTGCTCCAAGGCACATCCTTGCTGTAAGTACAACAATATCCATGGTTGTATTCACTGACCATGTCGTGGAAAACATTGTCTCGAGCATCTTCAGTAGTGCGGTAATCTTCAGGCAACATAGAGAGTTGGCGCTCAAAGTCATCATGTAAATTAAAATAACAAGTATATATGTAAATAATTAGATAGTTCAAACAAAATCAAATATAAATACAAATTTAAGGATTTGAAAATACCATGGTCTGCCTAACATCAGAGTCAGTTTGATTGCGTGCATATTTCCAAACACTCATTTTATCCATGGGCAACTCTTCAGCAATCATCTAAAAATTTAAAAATTATTTATTATCCAAGTAATTTACATGCATATTGATATTTACCTAAATAATATATACCTTTCTTTGAATCTGAGTGAATGAAGTACGTCCCATCATATGATTAATATAATGAAAGGAATGATTTCTAGCATTGTGGAATGCAATATCCTGTAAAGTTTTCATAAATGTAAGTCGAAAGTATACAAAGTTGTTAATTTTTCTAAAGCTATGTATTTCATAATTAACTTATTTTATATACCTCTAATTTCTTAGTCTTCCAATAATCAACAAGATCATACCACTGTTCTAGAACAACTTGCAGAGGCACCATGTCTTTTATATTAGGATGAGACTTAAAAGGCTTATAATACTTATTCTTGATCTTGCTTTTGTGATCCTTCCACTAGTCATTGCACTTTTTCAAGCAACGTGGTTTGCACCCCTCCAGACAAATTTCTAAATTATCTTACAGTACAATTTAAATCATTAATTCAATTAATAATATAATTAAACAATTTACTAAATATGCGTTTACCTTATCGTCTGCCCGTATTGACTCAAGAACATCAATAGCCACTTGGGTCCAATCAATGTACGTAAGAGAAACAATGTTCCCATTATGTACCATGAACTCAAGTTGGCTAGTTAACTTAGACATATTATCTCCCATAGGATTGAAGTCGACATCAAAATCAATGGGCAACTTCTTGCCCATAACCCAATCTTTAATGCCTTTTGTGAATCCTTGAACTCGGGTGAAAGATAAAGAAACTGTAGGGCATGCGAGGAACAATGAAAAAAAAAAAAAAAAAACACAAAAACTGAAAATTGATAATAAATAGCTTGTAATTGAATTAATGTAATTAAATACATAACCATTTGTTATACCTGAGGTGACTTGTAAATTAGTCGTTGGATTTAGAACACATTACAAGAATAAACAAATTATATAAGAATATAATAAACAACATATAAATTAAAGCATAAATTAAATGCATAACGTACTCTTGTACCTAAGGTGGGATGTGAAGAAGTCGTCGATCCCTAGTATATGAAATTACCCATATTATGTATAGTGAAAATGAAATAATTTAAATACATAACAAATTTGTATACCTCTGGTAGCCTGTGAAGACGATGTTGGTTGAGACAATTGTGATGATGGTGGTGGATGTATCGTGGCTGTGATGATGGTGGTGGCTGTATCAGTGGTTGTGATGGTGGTGGTGGCTGTATCGGTGGCTGTGCCGGTGGTGATTGTGTCTCCATACACAAAACAACAGCCATAGTGCGAGAGGGATGATTAAGCTTCCTCTTCCGTGCCATAACAATCTGTAAGAAATACAATTGAAAATATAGAGAATAGTTTGGAGTTAATAATGTAAATACAATACAAATATAATGAATAAATTAGAAACACATAAAATTGTTAAATAATGTAAAATGCTCAAATATGTAGTTCATTAAAGCATGACAATTTACTGTCTCATTATAGAATCTCAAAAATTATTACAAAATATCATAATTCTCTCTCATTTCAACATTAACAGTTTCTCCTTCTGCGACTTCTCTTACCCAGCCAACTTCTTCATTACGGACCATTATATTTTCTTTTAATTGTTGACTCATAAATGGCTCAGTTTCTAGATCAGTAGAATACATATCAAATAAACCTGTTTGGGACATCTTCACAACCACTTGTCAATCTAGTTCTATAGGGTCTGCAACATACCAAACTTGCTCAGTTTGGGATGCCAAGATGAAAGGTCTATTGGTGATTTGATCATCTCAGTACAACAAATGGTTGAAGTTAATCAACGTGATTGCCAATCTAGTCACACTTGAACAATACATACTTCATTGCATTGGTGTATCGGATTTCAATGATATCTATCACTTGACCATAATAGTACACAGCCCCCACACGACTATTTTCGTCCTTCTGGCTACCGTAACTAATAGTATTTGCTTTTAAAGCTACACCACAATTTTGACTGGGTCGACTGTCATCTATAGCCTTGACTCGAAAACGGAACCCATTAGTTATGTAACCAGTGAACCTTCTTGCTCCATTATGAGGACCATTTGTTAAAGTATTAATCTCTTCAGAAAATGTGGCATTATCAGTCTTTTGAAAAGTGTGAACCTATTTAAAACATGAAAGCAAATTCAAAATGCAAATCGACCTAATATATAGCTAGATTTGTCCATACATACGTGTTCTTTAAACCAAGTTTGAAAAGTTTTGAAATGTTCACTTCAGAGTTCATGATCATCAGCCCGAGGTATTTTCATCTCAAGTACTTCAAGGTGTTTCCTATATAAGTTGAAAAATTATCAATTAAAAATTAATATTTGAAATGTAATTAAAACAAGCTTGGTAAATATCGAGTAAGAGGTACCTACTTTAGGAATGGTTCAACTATTTTCATATTGAACAAGATATATAGATGACACTGTGTTCATGATCATCAGCCCGAGGTATTTTCATCTCAAGTACTTCAAGGTGTTTCCTATATAAGTTGAAAAATTATCAATTAAAAATTAATATTTGAAATGTAATTAAAACAAGCTTGGTAAATATCGAGTAAGAGTTACCTACTTTAGGATGGTTCAACTATTTTCATATTGAACAAGATATATAGATGACACTGTACATAAGAAGTATGACCATGGTTGAAAGTTGTGGTTTTACCAACAGCACGACCCATATTATCTGCACCATTGTAGTTCTTCACGAGCCGATTAGATATAGTTTCCACATCATTCAGATATTGAGCGCAAAAATTCATGCATTCTTCCATAAGATAACCTTTAGCCATTGAACCTTCCGGATGAGCCCGGTTACGCACATATTGCTTCAAAGAAAGAAGATATCTCTCAATTGGATGCATCCATCGAAAATGAATCGCTCCAGCCATTAATGCTTCATCAGCTAGATGTATAGGCATAAGCTCCATTATATCAAAAAAAGCTGGTGAAAATATTTTTTCTAAATGACAAAGTGTTAGTGCTATACGACCTTGGAAATATTCTAGATCCGTTTGATGACTTATTTTGGAACACAACTATCTGAAGAAATTACTCAATTCAATCAAGGCTTGAACAACATTCTTAGGCAACAATCCTCATACACCCAAAGGAATAAAAAGTTGCATCAAAATATGACTATCTTGACTCTTTAGACCTGAAATGCTTATATCCTGTAACCGTACACGACGAGAGATATTGGATGAATACCGGTAAGAAACTTTAACTTCCTTAAGCATTTGCAAGAACAAATATTTCTCATCCTTGGTCATTGTAAATTGTGCTGGTGGAAAATAAGCTTTATTCCACCCTCTTGACTACAAGTGTAGGGGTTTTCTAATATTCATTTCTTGCAGATTGCGCTGAGCGTTGACATTATCCTTGGACTTTCCTATAACCCCCAGTATTGTCCACAATACATTGTCACACATAGTCTTCTCTATATGCATCACATCAAGGTTATGTCATATTTGATTGTGCTTCCAATATGGCAGTTCAAAAAATATATATATATATTTTTCCAACTATGAGTGTGAGGTTCAGCTTTCTCCCTTTCCACTTGTCTCCTATGCCTCTCTTTAAGGTCATCCATCTTGTATTGGATTAAGATACCCTTAGATTCTAGTTGTAGCAAAATCTTCGATCTATACAACAATCTCGGTTTGAGACCCAATTCCCAAGTACCATCAAATGATACTTTGACCTTTTGAAATTTATGACCACTAGGTAGGGATCTGTGATGGCCTAAATATGTTTGTTTCTTACCATGTTTCAACCAACACGATCTAGTTTCCTTATTGCAACATGGACATGCAAGTTTGCATATGCTGACAAGTTCACATATGCTAGAAAATCACTAATGGTCCATGACAAAGCTGCATGCATTTAAAACATTTGATTTGTTGATGCATCAAATCTAGAGACACCATCAGTCCATAATTCCTTTAACTCCCAAATCAACGGTTGTATATACACATCAATTTTGTCACTAGGTCCTTTTGGGCTATCGATAAGTGTAAACAAAATAAAAAATGGTTGTTTCATGCACATCCATAGCGGCAAGTTGTATGGAATGAGAATAACAGACCAGGGGCTATGAACTATGTTCATCGATCTAAATCAGTTAAAACCATCATATGCTAACCCAAGCCTCATACTTCGATAATCATCTGCAAAGTCAATATTTCGACGGTCAAAATCTTTCCATGCAAGGGTCAACAAGATGTCTTAAGACACCATCATCTTGTCGTTCCTCTGTATGCCATCTCATGAGCTTGGCCGTCTTTGGACGACATAAATAACCTCTGCAATCTTTGCTTCAAAGGGAAATACCTCATCTATTTAGAGGGTATCTATTTACCGCCTCCATGAGGAACATTGGAACTATCAGCTCCATTTTGTTTCCACTTAGAACTTTTGCATATGACACATTCATCAAGATTGATGTATTCATTTCGGAACAACATACAACTATTGGGGCATGCATCCCATGTCTCATATGTGAAGCCCAAATCTGTAGTGATCTTTTGAGCTTTGTAGAAAGAATCAAGAAGTTTCGCACCTTGAGGGAAAGCTTTATTCAACAACTCGAGTAACATGGTAACAGAAGTGTCACTCCACTAATTTAGCACCTTCATATGTAGAAGTCGAACAATGAACGACAAAGATGTGAACTTCTGAATTTTAAAATTTCTTCAATGAATTTCAGATTGACAATATATTGTTGCTTGACAATTATAACTCCATATACTTGCAAGTTTTTCTCATAATTGTAAGAGTGATATTGCCACATCATTTCTGTTCAATTCTACATGAAAATTATATACGAATATTATTTGTTTTGTTCTTTTCATTTTAAAATTTACTTTATAATTGATTTTTTATTAAGATTTTTGTTGTAGAAATATTTTAGTATTAATCAAACATTGGAAAAGGAAAACAAAAATAAAAACAAAAATTTGGTTTTGGACAAAATCTTTTACATGAAAAATATTTTACGACGAAACAAACACAACCTTAATCAATTTTGATTTGGCAATTTGCCAACCAACATTGTGCCTGTTTGGCAGAAATTATTTACAGCTTATTTCAGCTTTCAGCTTAATTTAAGCTATTTTGATGTGTTTGGTTTAGCTTATAGCTTATAGCTTATAGCTTTGTGGAAGTCAGAAATCAGCTTATTCTTTGAGTGGGGCAGGAGATGCTTTAAGAATAAGCTGAAAATCAGCTTAAGCTGAAAGTTATAAGCCATAAGCTGTTTACGCATAAGCTATAAGCACTTTCCCACAGCTCTACCAAACAGGGCTATTATTTTACAATATAACCAAACAACACGATAAGACGTAATCAATTTTTAAGTAATATTACTCTAGTTAAAAAATTAGACTTACATATTTAAGGCAACTTTCTTTATCATGGATTTTCTAATTATTAATCGATCATCTCATTTATTTATAATTGAATCTAGAAAGTAAATTTAAAAAGTAAATTTATCTATTATTTTTTATTTTGATTTAACAATTCACTCGTCCTCGTCACCGCATCATAATGGTGCATAGCCATGACTTGAATGTATTTTAGCATAATATTTTTAAAGATGCAAATCAAATACTTCTCAAAACAAATCAAAACAAAATTGCAAATCTCCAATTCAAATATATTAATAATAAATCTCAATAATGAAAAACACTATATAGAATAATTAAGTATCAGTAATACTTAATAATAAGTACTAGAATAATTATGCATCAGTAATACTTGTCCAAATCAACTCAAATAAAAGCAAAACACTTCAATATCACAGCAACACTCGCCTAACAAGTATTCTTCTTGGAAGATCTCACAGATAGCAGACTCTCCAAGCTTTGAATCCAACTAAAACCTTTGCCACTCCCTTTTTAACCTATAAAAATTTATAAATATCCCAACATCCCAACAAACAAATCAAACAGTTTGTAAGAATGTATATATTATAAATCAAAATTAATTTAATTTAAGGTTAACAACATTATATAGAATGGTCAAAATTAACATTTAAAAAATAATACTAACCAACCAAAAGTGTATCTTATCTCAGGCTTAGTTTATCTTATCTCAGGCTTGTGGGATATGAAACGAGATAAATCAAATCTCATCGAACTTTACCATATCCATCCACACCCCAATTGGTTCCTCATGAATTCTTGACCCAGTAGTATTCTATTCCATCTTCTACGCCATAACCCGTCAACAACATTGCATGTACCTAACATTTCTATTCTGTCCTCCTCCTCATCATCATCCTCGCCATCATCATCATCAGCACCTTGATAAATTTCCTACACAAAAAATATAAAATGGATAAAAATTATGATAATTTTAAATAATAATAATAATAATTATTTATAATCATATGTTACTTACATGTCCGAGAGTGATAAGGGGCTGGTAGACATCCATCATACGAACATGAGTTGTACAAATTGATTAGAGAATTCTTCAAAAAAGATGGTTTCATAATCTTCAATATATAACTTGTGTCTGAAAAATAAGAACACAAAAAAAAAAAAAAAAAAAAAATTTAAAATTAAAAAAAAATTGATACTTCATGATTGATTTGAAAAGTTAATTTATAAAAAATATATATATAACTATTTTACATGTGGTTTTGGCATGTATTCTCCTCTCATTCCATAATATGGATAATCTTCCTCCATAGATACCCCATAGTTTTGTATAAAAGTCAAAACCGTAATGACAGTACAATTATAACATCCCATTGCATCCTCTTAGGGTGATGTAGGCGGATAGCTAACCCAAACACAGTCTATAATCTCCTGTACTGACAATTGAATAATGTCTCCAGTTTGTAACATGTAAAGTGACTCACATGTATACAAAACTATGGGGTATCTATGGAGGAAGATTATCCATATTATGGAATGAGAGGAGAGTGCATGCCAAAGCCACATGTAAAGTAGTTATATATATTTTTTATAAATTAACTTTTCAAATCAATTATGAAGTATCAATTTTTTTTATTTTTTATTTTTTATTTTTATTTTTTTGTATTCTTGTTTTTCAGACACAAGTTATATATTGAAGATAATGAAATCATCTTTTTTAAAGAATTCTCTAATCAATTTGTACAACTCATTAACAACCATCATTAACAACCATCCGATTGTTGTTACGGTGGATGTCTACCAACCCCTCATCACTCTCGGACATGTAAGTAACATATGATTATAAATAATAATAATAATTATTATTATTATTCAAAATTATCATAATTTTTATCCATTTTATATTTGTGTAGGAAATTTATCAAGGTGCTGATGATGATGATGGCGAGGATGATGATGATAATGATGAGGAGGAGGAGAAGGAGGATAATGATGATGATGATGATGATGATGAGGAGGAGGAGGATAATGATGATAATGAGGATGAGGAGAAGGAGAAGGATGGTGATGATGATGTCGGTGAGATGATGATGAGGAGGAGGAGGAGGAGGAGGAGGATGATGATGATAGAACACAAATGTTAGGTAGACATACAATGTTGTTGATGGGTTATGGCATACAAGATGGAATAGAATACTATTGGGTCAAGAATTCGTGGGGAACCAATTGGGGTGTTGATGGATATGGTAAAGTTTGACGAGATTTGGTTTATCTCATTTCATATCCCAAAGGCCCTGAGGTAAGATAAACTTTTGGTTTGTTAGTATTATTTTTTAAATGTTAATTTTGACCATTCTATATAATGTTGTTAATCTTAAATTAAATTAATTTTGATTTATGATATATACATTCTTACAGATTGTGTTTGATTTGTTTGTTGGGATATTTATAAATTTTTACAGGTTAAAAAGGGAGTGGCAAAGGTTTTGGTTAGATTCAGAGCTTAGAGAGTCTGCTATCTGTGAGATCTTCCAGGAAGAATACTTGTTGGGCGAGTGTTGCTGTGATATTGAAGTGTTTTGCTTTTATTTGAGTTGATTTGGACAACTATAATTGATATTTTAGTTGATTTGGACAAGTATTACTGATACTTAATTATTCTAAATAGTGTTTTTCATTACTGAGATTTATTATTAATATATTTGAAATGGAGATTTGCAATTTTGTTTTGATTTATTTTGAGAAGTATTTGATTTGCATGTTTAAAAATATTATGCTAAAATACATTCAAGTCCTGGGTATGGACCATTATGATGCGGTGACGATGACGAGTGAATTTTTAAATCAAAATGAAAAATAATAAATAAATTTACCTTTTAAATTTACTTTCTAGATTCAATTATAGATAAATGAGATGATTGATTAATAATTAGAAAATCCATGATAGAGAAAGTTGCCTTAAATATGTAGGTCTAATTTTTTAGTTAGAGTAATATTACTTAAAAATTGATTACGTCTTATCATGTTGTTTGGTTATATTGTAAAATAATGTTGGTTGGCAAATTGCCAAATCAAAATTGATTAAGGCTGCGCTTGTTTTGTCGTAAAATATTTTTCATGTAAAAGATTTTGTCCAAAACCATTTTTTTTTTGTTTTTGTTTTCCTTTTCCAATGTTTGATTAACACTAAAAATATTTCTACAACAAAAATCTTATTAAAAAATCAATTATAGAGTAAATTTTAAAAATGAAAAGAACAAAAAAAAAAAAATTCATACATAATTTTCATGTAGAATTGAACAGAAATGATGTGGCAATATCACTCTTACAATTATGAGAAAAACTTGCAAGTATATGGTGTTATAATTCTCAAGCAACAATATATTGTCAATCTAAAATTCATTGAAGAAATTTTGAAATTGTAAGTTGAAAAAAATTGGGGTCCATTAATTTTTTATTTATTTATAAATATTCTGATAATCCATAATGAAGCCAGATGGATAAGTTGATTAAAATTGTTCAGGAAAAGATATCTCAAATGAGAAATTTTAGATTTTAAATGGCTTTACAATAGATTTTAAAGAATTTTGGGAGTTAGAGCTGAAAATACCTTAAACTTAATTGAAAAAGGGCGATAAGGGGGCAAAAATGGGAAATAGCCCCCGAACCACCATACGGATGTCACAGACACCTTTCCCGTGACAAATAGGACCTGTCACAGTAGATGGAATGTCATTAGCACACGTAGTTTGGGAGTTAAAACCGAAAACACATTAAACCTAACCGAAAAAGGGCGATAAGGGGGCGAAAATGGGAAACGGCCCCTGAACCACCGTACGGATGTCACGGCCACCTCCCTTGTGGCAAATAGGACATGTGACAACAAATGGAATGTAATTAGCACATGTAGGTCGGGAGTTAGAGCCGAAAACGCCTTGAACTTAACCGAAAAATGGCGATAAGGGGGTGAAAATAAGAAACAGTCCCCGAACCACTGTACGGGTGTCATGGCCACGTTCCCTGTGACAAATAGGATTTGTTACAACAGATGGAATGTCATTGGCATACGTAGTTTGGGAGGTAGAGCTGAAAATGCCTTAAACTTAACCGAAAAAGGGCGTTAAGGGGGCGAAACAGCCCCCGAACCACCGTACGGATGTCACGGCCACCTTCTCCATGACAAATAGGACTTGTGACAACAGATGGAATATAATTAGCACGTGTATGTTGGGAGTTAGAGCCAAAAACGCCTTAAACTTAATCGGAAAATGGCGATAAGGAGGCGAAAATGGGAAACTGTCCCCTAACCACAGTACGGATGTCACGACCACCTTCCCCGTGACAAATAGGACCTGTCATAACAAACGGAATGTCATTAGCACATTTAGTTTGGGAGTTAGATCTCAAAATGCATTAAACTTAACTGAAAAAAGGGTGTTAAGGGGGGCGAAAGTGCGAAACAGCCCCCGAACCACCGTACAGATATCACGATCACCTTCCCCATGACAAATAGGACTTGTCACAATAGATGAAATGTCATTAGCACACGTAGTTTGGGAGTTAGAGCCGAAAACTCATTAAACTTAACCGAAAAAGAGCGTTAAGGGGGCGAAAATGCGAGATGTCCCCAAACCACTGTACGGATGTCACGGCCAACTTCTCTGTGACAAATAGGACCTGTGACAACATACAGAATGTAATTTGCACGTGTAGGTTTGGAGTTAGAGCCAAAAACGCCTTAAATTTAACCGAAAAAGGGCGATAAGGGCGAAAATGGGAAACAGCTCCCGAACCACCATATGGATGTCTCGGCCACCTTCCCTATGACAAATAGGACTTGTCACAACAGACAGAATGTCATTAGCACACGTAGTTTGGGAGTTAGAGTCGAAAACGTATGAAACTTAATCGAAAAAGGGCGTTAAAGGGGCGAAAATGCGAAACAGTCCCCAAATCACCGTACGGATGTCACAGCCACCTTTCTTGTGAGGAATAGGACCTGTGACAATAGACGAAATGTAATTTTCAAGTGTAGGTTGGGAGTTAGAGCCGAAAACGCCTTAAACTTAACCGAAAAAGGGGGTTAAGGGGGCAAAAATATAAAACAGCCCCCGAACCACCGTGCGGATGTCATGACAACCTTCCCCATGACAAATATGACCTGTCACAACAAACGGAATGTAATTAGCACATGTAGGTTGGGAGTTAGAGCCAAAAACGCCTTAAACTTAACTGAAAAATGGCGATAAGGGGGCGAAAATGCAATACAACCCTAGAACCACTGTACGAATGCCATAGCTAGCTTCCCCATGACAAATAGGACCTGTGACAATAGACAAAATGTAATTAGCAAGCTTAGGTTAGGAGTTACTGCTGGAAACGCCTTAAACTTATTCGGAAAAGGGAGAGTTTGACATCCAATAAATGTTCAACATTTTCATTGTAAATGATGCCATTGTTTCATCATACACGGTGGTCATTTAGGCGGTATACGTATTAAGATAGCATGATATGGTTATGGGGATAACCCGTAGATTACTCAATCATTTTACTTTGACTAGGAAAATGAGAATGAAGAAGAGTTAAAATAAATTTGTGACCAAAACATTCTACTCATAAAAATTTATTTTATGAAGAGTTATGCTCCTAAAAATTGTATTATTTGTAAATTGAAATCAAGTTTGGAATAAATCTTTAATGATACATACATATGATTGTATTTCGAAAAAAGGTTTTTATAGATTGTTCTACCTTAAATGCATGCTATTACAACATTTTTCCTTTGTCTGAATCAATTGATATTTTGTAATTGGTGCAATTGTGTGTGTGTGTGTTTTTTTTTTTTTGTAGATGGCTTTTGGTGTGGACTTGTGGATAGTCTACATTTTTGTTTATGGGGGACACTTGACACTTTGTATAATCCTGCTAATTATGTCTTCCTCTGCTTTTATGAATATTAGCATTACTGGTGCATATAACGTTTGTAATCCAACTGATAGTTGCTGGCGTGGCATATAGATCACCTTTTGTCGTGGTATAGATTACGATGGTAATTTGTACCACGCCAAATGGCTATATCACATGGTAGTAGATATATATTTTTTTGTATATAGCGGGTTGAATTTTTGTATGGAAATATAATTTTAGTTTGGGCAATAGTTGGTTTGTATAGAATATATGCATTAAAGATATTCATTTTTGGATGGTTTGAAGTAATATGGACTGTGGCATGATTGATAATTTTACATTGTGGAATGATTGATAAAATATGTATTGTTTTGTTTATATACATACTAAAGGTTGCACAAAATACAGACAGGTTGTGGAGAAATTAGAATTTTGCGATAAAACATGAGAGCATTTTTTTGGCGACTAAACAATTTGTAGTAAAAAAGGAAGTACATATTTTAGGGACTAAAATGTTAGGAGCTAAAACCAAATAATAAATTTTGGAAGACACTTATGGCGACTACAAAGCTTTCTGCTAATAAAAAGCAGACATTAGGCGACTAGAAAAAAAAAAAAACAGATATTTGGCGACTAAAATATTTTGTAGCTAAAAAACGAAAAACATTTGCCGAGTAAAAATCTAGTAGTGAAAAAGCTGAGACTTTTGCCAACTAAATGTTTAGTAGGCAAAACACAAAATATTTGCCTACCAAAAGCTTAGTAGCCAAAGAAGTCAAGATTTTTAACGACTAAAAAATTAGTGGCCAAAAAGAAAAAACATACTTTAGGCGACTAAAATCTTAGTAGCAAAAAAAATTCGACATTTGGCTACTAAAATATTTTGTAGCAAAAACTTTTTTGATGAACAACATTACTTTTGCTGACTACAAGTTTAGTGGCAAAAAATGTAAGCCTTTAGGCGACTAAACTTTTAGTAGTTAAAAGACAATAACACTTTAGGAGACTAATATATTTAGTAGCTAAAAATTATAATAGGAGGAACCAGAAAAAAATTTCGGCGACTAAATATTTTGTAGCTAGATATAGGTAAGGGGTTTCGTGAAAATATTTTGTCGCTGAAAAGGTGATATTTAATTTTTTTTTTCAATACTATTGGTGACTAAAATATTAGTCTGCATTTCTATACATTTGGCGACTAAGATAATTTTAGCCGCCAAATACCTTTCCCGACAATCCATCAGCGACAACTCTTGCAACTAAAAAAATTTAGTCGATAAAAATTTTTAGGTGACTAAAAGATGACTTTTGGCGACTAAAAATTTAGTCGCCAAAAGTGTAAATTCTTGTCGTGGTTGCAGCCATTGCTATACAACAAGCTTTAAAAAAAAAAATTAAATTTATGTTAGCAATTGAATAATTAAAATAAGGGATTGTTATCCATAAATTTTATTTCATGCACTCATATTTCATTAAGTCCCATGATTTTTTTCTTAATCAGTAAAGTCTCATCATAGAAGTTGTTTGGAAGATTAAATCATTTTTTTTTTTAAATTTCTGACATTTTTACCATTATTTATATGCAAGCAAAAATCTAGAGAAATAGTCAGTACACTTATGGTAGCTATTATTTTTTTACGTTTCAAAATTTAAAATTTTATAAAAAGAAATATATGCACATGTTTTTGATAAAATTTATATTTTGGAAAACTTGTCGACGATATCTATCAAACAAGATCTCAATTGAATATAAAATTATAAAAAATAATATATATATATACATATAAGCTTCACAATTTTTTTCAATTTAAAAATGTAACTTCTGAAATTTCACTTTTTTTAGAAATTTGTTTTTAAAATTTCACATATTTTATGAATTGAAAAAACAAAAAAATTAAATTCAAATTTCTACTAATGTGAAATTTCACATATTTGAAATGTAAAAAAGTAAAAATAAATTTCACAATACCATACTAAGTTTTAAAGATATTTTTTCAATTTTGTAGAATAACATATGTGAATGTTAACACTTGTTAAAAAAAAAATTGTTTTTTTAAAAAAGTGCTAATATTCATAGTTTCAATGAATAAAAAAATATACTAGCCAAAAAAATATATATATTAATATTCACACCATCTTTTACACCTAAAAATGCACAATATTTTATTTATTAAAGGAATGAATATTAGCATTTATATTTATTACGTTTCTTTGAAAAATCATAGATTTTGATTATATATAAAATCATATTGTAGAAGATAAATTACGTTAGATACTTTAATGAAATCTTCTCTTATAATTAAGTTACCTATTGAATTAGGATTCCATTGTCAAATTTCGAGATATAATAAAAGGGAGTTTTTTTATTATTATTTTGAAAGTTATGAGATTAAATGAAATTGTAAATTATGAATAGGACCAAATAAAATACAAGTTTTTAAATATAAGAATAATATATTAAATATTAAATCCTAAATTTACTTACTACATGACTTTTGATCCCTGACTGGAGATAAAATATCTCGTCTAGATAAGTGCCAACTGAACTCCTGCGATTAGAAAATTTTATATAATTGTCATTTATGACTTGCCAAATAGCAAAATAATTTATGAAACATTTCAAATTTGCTAATATCAATTAATGAAATTGTAGCGATCCTAGTTTTGCCACTTCGCTGAGTATGTCGGGGATTGAGCTGCCCAGTCAGCTCCTAAGGGTCTAGGGGGCAGCGCCCTGGCGGGGATCGAGTTGCCCGGTCAGCTCGTGGGGGTCCAAGGAGCTACGCCTGTGATACCCCTGTTCCGTATTATGCTAATTTATCCTCTTTATGCATATGATTATGTGTTTGATATGATTTTGAGTACCATTTATATGAATATATGTGGTTTTGAATTTCTATCTGTTCACCATAGGAATATCTGTTTGATTATCTGCTTTGGAATTTAAATTGAAGGCCTTATCGGCCACAGAACCTAAAATTGATTGCGCCATCGTGATTGGCATAATTTTTAGAGCCTACGGTGAAATTTGATTGAAAATTGATTCGGATCAAAATAATTAGATTCAGAACGATCAATTAAGTGCCTAACCACCTAATATTAAAATAATTGACTTGGTGAGGCTATATAAAGGGCCATATGCACTCAATCTCTCTCCTTCGGATTCATTTTGGCTGATTTTGGGCTCTTGAGTGTGAGAGAGCCGAATTAGAGGGAGATAGTGTAGGGTAGGAAATTGAAGGTTTGGCTCAAGTTTGTGAAGAATTGGAGGATTAAACTCAAGAATTTGCTATAGATTGGAAGAATTAAGCCTCTAGGTGAGTAATTCATGAATTTTGAGTTATCATCTTGTGAATTCAAGTTTGAATAATGGTCAAGAACATGGATTGGTTTGATTATGAGGAAATTGAGTTGATTTTGTTGTATTGAAAGCCAATATGTGCATGCATGTATGTAATTGCTTGAATTTGCATGTTTAAGTTTAAAATACATGATCCATGAAGAATTTTGGTTGAAGCTCATGTTTGTAATCACCAATTGCACCATGTAAGTTGAAATGGGAGTGATATCCCATATGCATGTACAATTATGAGGAATGAGTCTGAAATACATAGAATTGTTGTCATGGTAGCAAGTTTGGGGTAAATTGGAACATGCATGTAAATGGTTTATGAAATTGAGCTTCATAATGTGTTGAATTTGATATTAGTACATGTTTATGTGAAGATTGAGCCAAAAACATGCATTTAGAACCTTTGAATACCTAGTTGAAGCTCAAGAATGTGTTCTGGAAAACCCAGAATTTTTTATGTCCGCTCGAGCAGGGGGATGTGCCGCTCGAGTAGGGAATTCGTGCTCCCAGTATTTTTGTAGACATGGATGTCCGCTCGAGTGGGGAGCCATGTAGAGAGGCCTTCCGCTCGTGCGCTAGAGTCCACGATCGAGCGTAAATTCGACATAACCAGTACTTTTGCAGGCCTCAAGGGTCCGCTCGAGCGGGGAAGTCCACGCTCGAGCGGGGACCCTATTTTCTGAAATTTTGAAAAGACATTCTGAGTTTCGTTTTCCGTTCTCTTTCACTTCTAAGTACTTTTAGGCATGCATTGAGCATTGTAATTGAGTTAGAAGGATAAGAATAAAGCCTAGAGAGGAATATGTGAATTAAAGAACGGATTGAATCGGTTGTGACGCATATGTGTTATGTGATGTGTAGGGTCAAGCTCCAGGCCAAATCAACCAGCCGATCACTGTGAGTAATATCTTAACAAAGATATCTGAAATATGTTTTGTCCAATTGCTTACGTTCATGTAAGTTTTATAAGATTCGTTGATTCGATTGGTGGACAATGTTTGCTCTACTGAATGAATGGGCCAAAGGTCGTTTTGACATGAATGAATGGGCCAGAGGCCGTTCTGACAAGAACGAATGAAAGGGCCAGAGGCCGTTCTGACAAGAACGAATGAAAGGGCTAGCGGCCGTTCTGACAAGAACGAATGAGAGGGCCAGAGGCCGTTCTGACAAGAATAAATGAATGGGCCAGAGGCCGTTTTGACATGAATGAATGGGCTAGATGCCATTTTGACATAAATGAATGGGCCAGAGGCCGTTTCGACATAAATAAATGAATGAACCAAAGGCCGTTTCGACATGAATAAATGAATGGGCCAAAGGCCAGTTTGACACGAATGATAGTTTGACACGAATAACAGTTTGACACGAATGATAGTTTGACACGAATAACAGTTTGACATGAAAGTATGATTGGGCCAAAGGCCCGTTTGACCTGAATGATACTAATGAATTGGGCCCGAGGCCGTATGATGTGTTTGGAACCGCAGTTACTTAACTTACATATGTCTATGTATGTATGTATTAGTTAGAAATATAAATTGGGCCCAAGGCCGTTTGATGTATATTGTTCCAATGTATATTCTTTGTTTGACATTATTCACTGGGCTTTCGCTCACGCTCATTCATGTGTTTGTAGGTGATCCAAAAGAGGTCCAGATCTAGCCTCAGTGAAGTCTGTGTAGAACAACTAAGGTTTTGAAAAGTCAGCCCTTGCGTCTCACGCACGAGACACGTCTTCACCCTTTTGCCATTATATACTATTTTGCATGTTGGGGAAGACTTTGGTTTACGTTTGTGTATAGTTTGTTTGGCTGACTTAGATTTGAATGATCCTGTCTGTATAGAACTTTATGTTACTATACTTTCTGCTGTGAGTTATTAACATATGTATGTATGGAATGTTATGGTGTGTATATAAGCACGGCTCTATGGACAAAGTTTTAAATTTGCTTCCATTGGGCCCCTTTACTCTGATGAGTTTTGTCTTATTTGGTTTGAGGCCGTAGGTAATCTCATGATTACTAGCCGGTTACGGTCTTAAACCATAGGGGCCGGTTCGAGTCGTGACAGAGTGGTATCAGAGCACGAGTTAATAACTCACACACTTGTCCAAAAGAGCAATAAGCGTCTAGATAAGATCTAAGATGCATTCATGTGATAAGTATGAATTTGAAAGCATCAAGAATACGCTTAAATGTTCAATATGAATGATTATATATTATAAGTTTGAGATTCGCATGCATTGCAAAATATTCAAATACGTATGCTCTTTTGTATATGCATAGCTATGAATCTTTTGTATAAAGTATAATGCAAGTTTAATTAGATGGTGAGAACATGTGATTATATGAGATATGAATTGTTACACTAATGTGTACAACATGTTGTTTTGTTATAATGCACATACATGAACATATGGATCATGCAAAGTTGCATATGTGCATTCGATTCTACAAATGGGTGCTTATGTGGAATATGATTTGAGTATATGATTACTTAGTAAATGCTCAGCATGCGATGTCTGACAAGTATACAATCATCTGTTACGTATGTGATTAATCGTGTCTTGACGGTACCTAAAATGAGAATATAACAGTGTGCCTATGTGCGAATGTACCTATGTGTATTTGTGATTATTTCTGTATCGAGCATTCCAGTACTTGGCAAGGCTTAATAAGAGTTTGTGTAGATTGTGGATAAAGTAAGGGCATACGAGTTGGCAGACTCTTCCATAGCCCGACTTGATGGACTGGAAAGAATAGTACAAGAAATGGCAAGGATCTTAAGATAACAACGTCAGTTGCCGCTACGGCAAGAACCTTTGCCACCACCAGTGTAGGAAATGCCGAGGAGTTTGTTATCAGATTTCTGGGGCTTGTTATAGAAGTGTTAAAATGGACCGTATGGTAAGGAACTGTCCCGAACTAAACAAAATGTGAATAAATCTTTTGCCTCAGCTAGATTCGTACCAATGGTAGGAATTACTAATTAGGATAGAGTAATTACACTCATCCCAGAAAAGCACTCAGAATACTATGACCGCTATCCCAGGTATCTATACTGTTTATAAACGAATGCTTATGTGTTGACTGATTCTGAATTAGTATATGTGTACATCTTTGCTTGAGATATTATTTGATTCGGATCAGCATATTCTTTCATATCTGCTGCTTGTGTATCTAGATTGGTTAGACCCACGAAATCGAGACCGTATTCATTGAATGTATGTGTTCCATTTGGGAAATTTGTGAAATACGTATTGGGATATCGATTAACTCTGCACATGCACATGTACATTTAAACCTATGCTCAGGGTGATTCGTTATATTACTGTCTTCGATGACTAAACCACTGGAACTATGACTCTGTGATTGTGTGACTGGGTGGAGCACCCCAAATAACGAACTCTATAAATTGCGAGATCATGTATTTGGATTGGTAGAAAATTGGCTAAACTATGTGACTAATTTGGAACCTCTGCGTGACAAATCCTATATTATGTGTAACCGAAGAACTTTGTTTAATGTGTTACTGTGTACCATGTGCTTGCATATAAGACCTATTTGAGAATTTCTATACTGATTATGATATATACCTCCTGATATGAACGCCTGCATATGAAACTACACCTGAACTTATGTGAACAATGCCATATTGTACATAATTTGAAATACTTTGACATGAACAGTTGTGATAAATGACTCTGATATGACTTTGAGAACTGATGAACTTAGAACAATTGTGAAACTATAGACTATGTACCTAAGCAATGAAGTGTGCCTTACAGAACCAAAAATACCCCATTGAGAAAACTTTTATCTGATTCAATTTGATAGAACTTTTGTTTGATTGAGCCTGTTAGAACCCTCATTTGATATAATTTGATGGGACCTTTGCTCGATTTGATTTGGCAAGACCTTTGACGGGATTAATTTGATGAGACCCTCTATCTGATTTGACCTTGTTAAGGGGAAGTACGGATTACGTATGAATAAATAGCCAGATTATTCTTGGCAGGAAAATTGATAGACCCAAAACTTGAATCCGTTTGGAGTACTTGACTTACTTGAAAGACATTTTATGGGCTATCAACAAATTGATCTAACCATGAACACCGTTGAGAACCAACCTTCAACTATTGAGGACATATGTGTTAATATCCTTTGTAATATTAACCCTGGTGAATGAAAATATGATGTTTCGATTATGTCAGTAGATCTTATGAATGGTTGATTTATATAATATTTTGAGGGCGTTACATTCTTAAAAAACTAGAATAACTAATAACTTTTATGAAATGCATTCACATGGGCACTTGTCCAACCATTGGGAAAAATTAAGCCTATTTTGGCAATTAAGAAAAAAAAAAGTTTATTGATTTATTGATTTATTGATTTATTTAAATCACATCACTATCATTTCTCTATTATTTTTCTTTGTACATTTAAAAAAAAAAGTAAAAATAAATCAAAAATTTGATTTTTTCTTTTTTTCTTTCTAGTTTTCAAAATAGAATTGTTGCTGTCATGATTAATTTATACGTCTATTCAATACAAAAATCATGACATTTTGACGAGAAGTTATTGGTTGGTCCAGAATAGCGCCACTTATTGCTTCATGTCCATTATGATTGGTGAATGAGATGAAACTCATGATTTTATATTCGGTGCTTGGATAACATGAAGGGACTGTTGGAATAATTCTTATGTGTATGGTGTAAAATACGTAATTATTGATTCAAATATATTACCAAATTTTATATATATATATATAAAATATAAGTTGAACATAAAATAAATTATTTGGGTAAAACCAAACCAAACTTTATATAAAGAATCATAAATACCTACAGATGTAGAAAACTTACAAATAGATTGTAAAATCTAGAAACAAAACCAAATGTGATCGACACTTTTGCTGGATGCAATTTCTTTAAGACAAATCCGTCCTTCGCTATGGTGTTCATGAGTTTTTATCAGATGTTCATCTCCTATGATACAACGACCGAACTTTGCAGAAGCAGAACTACCACGGAAAGTCTGGCAAATTCTCTTACAGAAAAGACATAGTGCAAAAGGAAAGAAGCACAAGATGAGTTACACTGAACTAAATACCGAATCGGATTGTGAATTGCGGAGTTATTGAAGAATGAATTGAACTTTTGTGACAAGGGAATAGATCAAACTTCTATGGTAAAGTTAGCTAACATTTGAAATAAGTATGTGGTGACCTATTGTGAAAAAGGAAATTGTTGAATTTGTGTCTAAATATTTTCGGTACCATCAAGCCAAAGCCAAATATCAAATATAGATGGAACTACTTCAACCTCTTCCTGTTTTGGAATGGAAATAGGAATATGTGACTACAAATTTCATTGTGGGGATACCATGAGCACCTAAGGTATAAGTCCCGTTCAGGTTATTGTATGTAGAATTACTAAGTTTGCTCATTTCCTCCCTGTAAAAGTTTTGTATGATGCTTATAGACTAGCCACTGGTTATATCGATAAAATTGCTTGTTTGCATGGGCTCCCAGTATCTATTGTTTTAGACAGGAATCCTAAAATGTGCTTGAATTCTGATAAGCCTTCAAGAGGCAATGGGGAGTGAATTGTGATTCGACGCTGCTTGCCATCCGAAAATTGATGTATGATTAGAAAGAACTTTTGGGAGAAAGGCTCCAAATATATTCAGTAGATCTTTCAGGGATTTTGGAAAGTCTATTCGTTGTTGGCAGACTCTGCTTATAACAACAGCTTGCACTCTGGTATCGGTGTGGCACCGTGCAAAACCTTGTATGGCGGAAAAGGTAAGCCTCTGATTGATTAAGAACAGAATGTTGCTTGATTTTAAGACCGAGCAAATAACTATCTAAAGGATAGCACTAGAACCGTTGAATAAGAAGTATTCCGAATTGTTTTCGACTGAAGGTAAAATAAGTTTAGAGGACCAAACTTCCTAAAGGGGGGAAGACTGTGATACCCCTGTTCCGTATTGTGCTAATTTATCCTCCTTATGCATATGATTATGTGTTTGATATGATTTTGAGTGTCATTTCTACGAATATATGTGGTTTTAAATTTCTATCTGTTCATCGTAGGAATATCTATTTGATTATCTGCTTTGGAATTTAAATTGAAGGCCTTATCGGCCATAGAACCTGAAATTGATTGCGCCATCATGATTGGCATAATTTTTAGAGCCTATGGTGAAATTTGGTTGAAAATTGATTCAGATCAAAATAATTAGATTCAGAACGATCAATTAAGTGCCTAACCACCTAATATTAAAATAATTGACTTGGTGGGGCTATATAAAGGGCCATATGCACTCAATCTCTCTCCTTTGGATTCATTTTGGCTGATTTTGGGCTCTTGAGTGTGAGAGAGCTGAGTTAGAGGGAGATAGTATAGGGAATTGAAGGTTTGGCTCAAGTTTGTGAAGAATTGGAGGATTAAACTCAAGAATTTGCTATAGATTGGAAGAATTAAGCCTCTAGGTGAGTAATTCATGAATTTTGAGTTATCATCTTGTGAATTCAAGTTTGAATAATGGTCAAAAACATGGATTGGTTTGATTATGAGGAAATTGAGTTGATTTTGGCGTATTGAAAGCCAATATGTGCATGCATGTATGTAATTGCCTGAATTTGCATGTTTAAGTTTAAAATACATGATCCATGAAGAATTTTAGTTGAAGCTCATGTTTGTAATCACCAATTGCACCATGTAAGTTGAAATGGGAGTGATATCCCACATGCATGTACAATTATGAGGAATGAGTTTGAAATACATAGAATTGTTGTCATGGTAGCAAGTTTGGGGTAAATTGGAACATGCATGTAAATGGTTTATGAAATTGAGCTTCATAATGTGTTGAATTTGATATTAGTACATGTTTATGTGAAGATTGAGCCAAAAACATGCATTTAGAACCTTTGAATACCTAGTTGAAGCTCAAGAATGTGTTCTGGAAAACCCAGAATTTTTTATGTTCGCTCGAGCAGGGAATTCGTGCTCCCAGTATTTTTGTAGACATGGATGTTCGCTCGAGTAGGGAAGTTCACGCTCGAGCGGGGAGCCATGTAGAGAGGCATTCTGCTCGAGCGCCAGAGTCCACGATCGAGCGTAAATTCGACATAACCAGTACTTTTGCAGGCCTCAAGGGTCCGCTCGAGCGGGGAAGTCCACGCTCGAGCGGGGACCCTGTTTTCTGAAATTTTGAAAAGACATTCTGAGTTTCGTTTTCCGTTCTCTTTCACTTCTAAGTACTTTTAGGCATGCATTGAGCATTGTAATTGAGTTAGAAGGATAAGAATAAAGCCTAGAGAGGAATATGTGAATTAAAGAACGGATTGAATCGGTTGTGACCCATATGTGTTATGTGATGTGTAGGGTCAAGCTCCAGGCCAAATCAACTAGCCGATCACTGTGAGTAATATCTTAACAAAGATATCTGAAATATGTTATTGTCCAATTGCTTACGTTCATGCAAGTTTTATAAGATTCGTTGATTCGATTGGTGGAGAATGTTTGCTCTACTGAATGAATGGGCCAAAGGCCGTTTTGACATGAATGAATAGGCCAGAGGCCGTTCTGACAAGAACGAATGAAAGGGCCAGAGGCCGTTCTGACAAGAATAAATGAATGGGCCAGAGGCCGTTTTGACATGAATGAATGGACTAGAGGCCGTTTCGACATAAATGAATGGGCCAGAGGCCGTTTCGACATAAATAAATAAATGGGCCAGAGGCCGTTTCGACATGAATAAATGAATGGGCCAGAGGCTGTTTCGACATGAATAAATGAATGGGCCAAAGACCAGTTTGACACGAATAACAGTTTGACACGAATGATAGTTTGACACGAATAACAGTTTGACATGAAAGTATGAATGGGCCAAAAGCCAGTTTGACCAGAATGATACTAATGAATTGGGCCCGAGGCCGTATGATGTGTTTGGAACCGCAGTTACTTAACTTACATATGTCAATGTATGTATGTATTGGTT
Organism: Camellia sinensis; assembly: GCF_004153795.1. NCBI lineage: Eukaryota > Viridiplantae > Streptophyta > Magnoliopsida > Ericales > Theaceae > Camellia > Camellia sinensis. The sequence goes on along the minus strand of NW_021024878.1, from coordinate 2,742,511 downwards.
AGAAATATAAATTGGGCCCAAGGCCGTTTGATGTATATTGTTCCAATGTATATTCTTTATTTGATATTATTCACTGGGCTTTCGCTCACGCTCATTCATGTGTTTGTAGGTGAGGCAAGAGAGGTCCAGATCCAACCTCGGTGAAGTCTGTGTAGAACAACTAAGGTTTTGAAAAGTCAGCCCTTGCGTCTTACGCACGAGACACGTCTTCACCCTTTTGCCATTCTATACTATTTTGCATGTTGGCGAGGACTTTGGTTTACGTTTGTGTATAGTTTTGTTTGGCTGACTTAGATTTGAATGATCCTGTCTGTATAGATCTTTATGTTACTATACTTTATGCTGTGAGTTATAAACATATGTATGTATGGAATGTTATGGTGTGCATATAAGCACAACTCTATGGACAAAGTTTTAAATTTGCTTCCGTTTGGCCCCTATACTCTGATGAGTTTTGTCTTATTTGGTTTGAGGTCGTAGGTAATCTCGTGATTACTGGCCGGTTACGGTCTTAACCCATAGGGGCGGGTTCAGGTCGTGACAGCGCCTTCAATCCCATGTTCTGTGGAGAACCGCAATAGTTGATGCAACGTTGAGGGAACTGCCCCCATTGCATGCAACCATCGCCTTCCCAAGATGATGTTATAAGGTGAAGGTGTGTCAATCACGACGAATTTTGTTTTGATCTTCTTAGGATATCCAATGAAATAACAACTTATAGTTCTAGGGTCTAATTTCTTTATTTGTGGGTTAAAATTTTTTGCTTCAACAGGACAACCCCATACATATAAATAATTCAAATTAGGTTTTCTACCAACCCACAACTCATAAGGAGTTACAGACACAGCCTTACTAAGAACCCTATTAAGAACATGTACAGTAGTTTTTAAAGCTTCACCCCACAAGTAATCTGGCAAAGAAGAGTTACTCATCATGCTTCTCATCATGTCCAAAATAGTACGGTTTCGTTGCTCAGCTACACCATTTTGCTCAGGTGTACTAGGCATTGTGTAGTTAGCAGCAATCTCATTCTCAGCCAAAAATAAAGCAAAAGCACTTGGATTTTGACCCGACTCAGTGAATCTACCATAATATTCACCACCTCTATCAGATCTTACACTTTTAATTCGTCTGCCAAGTTGATTTTCAACTTCAGCTTTATAGAGTTTGAACATATCCAGTGCTTCTGATTTTTCACGAATAAGATACACATAAGTATACCTAGAAAAGTCATCAATAAAAGTAATAAAATATTTATGTCCAGAAATAGTTGGAACAGTAAAAGGACTACATATATCAGTATGAATTGTGTCTAATAATTCAGTAGTCCTAGTAGCACCCTTTTTCTTTATCTTTGTGTATTTTCCTTTAATGCAATTCACACAAGTACTAAAATCAGAAAAATCAAGTGAGCTTAAAATTCCATCTTTAATAAGACGTTCCATCCTTTCTCTTGATATGTGGCCCAAGCGCTTATGCCACAACATGGATGAATTTTCATTCACTCGCTTTCTCTTTTATTTACCAAGTCGTTTACATTAAAGGATAAAAGAGATTGTGCATAGGTGGAATCTAAATTCAATGAATAAAGATTACCATATAAAGTACCAGAACCAATCATATGAGAATTGTGAAATAAAGAGACTCTATTATTTCCAAACTTAAATTCATAACCATAGGAATCAAGTTGTGAAACAGAAATTAGGTTTCTAGTAAAAACAGGAACATAAACTGTGTTTACTAAATCTAAAATGAAACCAGAGTCCAAAATTAGATGGAGGGTGCCAATAGCCTCAGCGTCTACTTCTATTCCATTCCGAACCGTAATGGTTCGTTCTCCTTTATATAGTTTCCGACTTGTAAGGTATCCCTGCAAGGAATTTGTTATGTGAATACTTGCACCAGTGTGCCTTACAGAACCAAAAATACCCCATCGAGAAAACTTTTATCTGATTCATTCCGATAGAAGTTTTGTTTGATTGGGCCTGTTAGAACCCTCATTTGATATAATTTGATGGGACCTTTGCTCGATTTGATTTGGCAAGACCTTTGACGGGATTAATTTGATGAGACCCTCTATCTGATTTGACCTTGTTAAGGGGAAGTACGGATTACGTATGAATAAATAGCCAGATTATTCTTGGTAGGAAAATTGATAGACCTAAAACTTGAATCCGTTTGGAGTACTTGACTTACTTGAAAGACATTTTATGGGCTATCAACAAATTGATCTCACCATGAACACCGTTGAGAACCAACCTTCAACTATTGAGGACATATGTGTTAGAAATGAACTGAATTGTGCAAATCCAGTGATCGGGTGTCTTAAGGAACAATGCTTGTGTATTGTCATACTCTTGCTTATTTGACGCTATGGAAGCCGATGACAACAGATTGATTTGACTGTAAACAGTAATGAATATTTATCCTTGACTAATCAGAATATGTTTCATATGTCTACTTCAGTGTTATCGGATTTTGGAAAATCAGGTTATGTGAGTAGTATTGTGTTTGTTTTGATAACATTCTTGAGACGTCCTTTTGTGCTAGGGGACGTTAAGCCTATGTAGCACCTTTGTTGAGATATCTCTTTTGCCATTGACGGTTTTGTACGGGTGGGTTTGTCTAATCGATCTCAGGTCGGCCACTGACGGTCGTGAACGGGTGTGCTTTGATTCGAGACGATTATTCATTTGTTTTGTCCGAAATGTCATCCTTTGGTATTATGTAGATGTTATTAACATCCAAGAATCTTTTAAAAACCCTGATTGTCCGAAAGTATGTGAATTCAATACGCCTTGTGTAAATAACTGCTCAGTGCCATTATATTCTGCAATTGGGGCTCTGAGGATGTGTAAATCGTGTTTAACATGTGATTGACTGTTTTGATATCATCTTTGACATCATGGGGATTAATATACGAATTGCCTTCTGCTTTTGGCGACTATGAGATAGTGTGGAAAGACTCGAAGGAACAGGAAATTGAATGTTGAACCGAATTGTAAACTGTAAATTGTTGAATGAACTGAGAACACATGTATTCTGTTAGAAGTTGACCACCTCGATGTTATTGTACTTTACAATTGGTACTATGGGGATATATGAGTTACTTATGTCGTGTGGTTGATTGCTTCGTTGTTATCTTTGTTGACTCGGGAATCAGTGTCTGGATCTACTTTAAATTCTTGTAGACTTTTGATTGACCTTGGATAACTGTGACGAGTCACTGAACTAAATACCGAATCGGATTGTGAATTGCGGAGTTATTGAAGAATGAATTGAACTTTTGTGACAAGGGAATAGATCGAACTTCTATGGTAAAGTTAGCTGACATCTGAAATAAGTATGTGGTGACCTATTGTGAAAAAGGAAATTGTTGAATTTGTGTCTAAATATTTTCGGTACCATCAAGCCAAAGCCAAATATCAAATATAGATGGAACTACTTCAACCTCTTCCTGTTTTGGAATGGAAATAAGAATATGTGACTACAAATTTCATTGTGAGGCTACCATGAGCACCTAAGGTGTAAGTCCCATTCAAATATAGATGGAACTACTTCAACCTCTTCCTGTTTTGGAATGGAAATAGGAATATGTGACTACAAATTTCATTGTGGGGCTACCATGAACACCTAAGGTGTAAGTCCCGTTCAGGTTATTGTATGTAGAATTACTAAGTTTGCTCATTTCCTCCCTGTAAAAGTTTTGTATGATGCTTATAGACCAGCCACTGGTTCTATCGATAAAATTGCTTGTTTGCATAGGGTCCCAGTATCTATTGTTTTAGACAGGAATCCTAAAATGTGCCCGAATTCTGATAAGCCTTCAAGAGGCAATGAGGACTGAATTGTGATTCGACGTTGCTTGCCATCCGAAAATTGATGTATGATTAGAAAGAACTTTTGGGAGAAATGCTCCAAATATATTTAGTAGATCTTTAAGGGATTTTGGAAAGTCTATTTGTTGTTGGCAGACTTTGCTTACAACAACAGCTTGCACTCTGGTATCGGTGTGGCACCGTGCAAAACCTTGTATGGCAGAAAAGGTAAGCCTCTGATTGATTAAGAACAGAATGTTGCTTGATTTTAAGACTGAGCAAATAACTATCTAAAGGATAGCACTAGAACCGTTGAATAAGAAGTATTCTGAATTGTTTTCGACTGAAGGTAAAATAAGTTTAGACGACCAAACTTCCTAAAGGGGGGAAGACTGTGATACCCCTGTTCCGTATTGTGCTAATTTATCCTCCTTGTGCATATGATTATGTGTTTGATATGATTTGAGTGTCATTTCTACGAATATATGTGGTTTTGAATTTCTATCAGTTCACCGTAGGAATATCTGTTTGATTTTCTACTTTGGAATTTAAATTGAAGGCCTTATCGGCCATAGAACCTGAAATTGATTGCGCCATCATGATTGGCATAATTTTTAGAGCCTATGGTGAAATTTGATTGAAACTTGATTCAGATCAAAATAATTAGATTCAGAACGATCAATTAAGTGCCTAACCACCTAATATTAAAATAATTGACTTGGTGGGGCTATATAAAGGGCCATATGCACTCAATCTCTCTCCTTTGGATTCATTTTGGCTGATTTTGGGCTCTTGAGTGTGAGAGAGCTGAGTTAGAGGGAGATAGTGTAGGAAATTGAAGGTTTGGCTCAAGTTTGTGAAGAATTGGAGGATTAAACTCAAGAATTTGCTATATATTGGAAGAATTAAGCCTCTAGGTGAGTAATTCATGAATTTTGAGTTATCATCTTGTGAATTCAAGTTTGAATAATGGTCAAGAACATGGATTGGTTTGATTATGAGGAAATTGAGTTGATTTTGTTGTATTGAAAGCCAATATGTGCATGCATGTATGTAATTGCTTGAATTTGCATGTTTAAGTTTAAAATACATGATCCATGAAGAATTTTAGTTGAAGCTCATGTTTGTAATCACCAATTGCACCATGTAAGTTGAAATGGGAATGATATCCCACATGCATGTACAATTATGAGGAATGAGTTTGAAATACATAAAATTGTTGTCATGGTAGCAAGTTTGGGGTAAATTGGAACATGCATGTAAATGGTTTATGAAATTGAGCTTCATAATGTGTTGAATTTGATATTAGTACATGTTTATGTGAAGATTAAGCCAAAAACATGCATTTAGAACCTTTGAATACCTAGTTGAAGCTCAAGAATGTGTTCTGGAAAACCCAGAATTTTTTATGTCCGCTCAAGCAGGGGGAGGTGCCGCTCGAGCAGGGAATTTGTGCTCCCAGTATTTTTGTAGACATGGATGTTCGCCCGAGTAGGGAAGTTCACGCTCGAGCGGGGAGCCATGTAGAGAGGCCTTCTGCTCGAGCGCCAGAGTCCACGATCGAGCATAAATTCGACATAACCAGTACTTTTGCAGGCCTCAAGGGTCCGCTCGAGCGGGGAAGTCCACGCTCGAGCGGGGACCCTGTTTCCTGAAATTTTGAAAAGACATTCTGAGTTTCGTTTTCCGTTCTCTTTCACTTGTAAGTACTTTTAGGCATGCATTGAGCATTGTAATTGAGTTAGAAGGATAAGAATAAAGCCTAGAGAGGAATATGTGAATTAAAGAACGGATTGAATCGGTTGTGACCCATATGTGTTATGTGATGTGTAGGGTCAAGCTCCAGGCCAAATCAACCAGCCGATCACTGTGAGTAATATCTTAACAAAGATATCTGAAATATGTTATTGTCCAATTGCTTATGTTCATGTAAGTTTTATAAGATTCGTTGATTCGATTGGTGGAGAATGTTTGCTCTACTGAATGAATGGGCCAAAGGTTGTTTTGACATGAATGAATGGGCCAGAGGCCGTTCTGATAAGAACGAATTGATGGGCCAGAGGCCATTCTGACAAGAATAAATGAATGGACCAGAGGCCCTTTTGACATGAATAAATGGGCTAGAGGCCGTTTTGACATAAATGAATGGGCCAGAGGCCGTTTCAACATAAATAAATGAATGGGCCAGAGGCTGTTTCGACATGAATAAATGAATGGGCCAAAGGCCAGTTTGACACGAATAACAGTTTGACACGAATGATAGTTTGACACGAATAACAGTTTGACATGAAAGTATGAATGGGCCAAAAGCCAGTTTGACCAGAATGATACTAATGAATTGGGCCCGAGGCCGTATGATGTGTTTGGAACCGCAGTTACTTAACTTACATATGTCTATGTATGTATGTATTGGTTAGAAATATAAATTGGGCCCAAGGCCGTTTGATGTATATTGTTCCAATGTATATTCTTTATTTGATATTATTCACCGGGCTTTCGTTCACGCTCATTCATGTGTTTGTTGGTGAGGCAAGAGAGGTCCAGACCCAACCTCGGTGAAGTCTGTGTAGAACAACTAAGGTTTTGAAAAGTCAGCCCTTGCGTCTCACGCACGAGACACGTCTTCACCCTTTTGCCATTCTATTCTATTTTGCATGTTGGCAAGGACTTTGGTTTACGTGTAACGCCCTCAAAATAATAACATTAAACCCATCAAATAAGACATTTATTTACATATGAAATAACCACATTTTTCTATTCATCAGAGTTTAATTACAAAAGTATTACATGTTAACAACAAAAGCAAAATGCCCTACGGGCTTACAGCTTTCCAAGTTAACACGTGGTTACAACAAAAGAGTACTAACTCATTTACATATTTAGCCCTTGGCTTGAATTTACATGTAATACATCAAAAATAAAACGACAAAAGTATGTCCGCCTCTAGCCTCCCAAGCTATGTCCTTGGAGGTGGCATGCTACCTGTACCTGAAAATGATATTCCCATATAGGGTGAGCCACAACCCAGTAGAAACACACTAAACCAACCATGAACAACGACTAAAAGATTAGCAATTGACAAATAATACAGAGAGAAGGGAGAGCAATATGGTTTTAGAGAGAGGGAGATATATGAAAAGTGATACACAGCCAAAAAAGAGGAGAAAAATAAAGCCCCGGGACTCAGGCCCGACTGCACGTGCAACACTTGGCCCCGCACGTGCAACTCTGATCCCCGCACGTGCGGCTCCCTCTACACCTCCCCTTCTGCACCTACATTTTAGGCAGTGTGAACCCTCCAAAAACTCACTCTTCCCCGCACGTGCAGCCCTGGCCTAGTAGCCCAAAAATTTCTGGTTCGCTTCCAAGCGCTCAGTACTCAGCCGTGCACCCCCCCAAAACAAGTGAAATTCATCACCGAATAAACAAGAACAAGAATTTATTTGAGAATAAAACTTTCGAACACTTCAAAACCCAAGAAAAGTAAAAGGAGAACGGAGCGAATAATACACCCGGTCATCATAGATAATAAAAAGGAAAAACTAAAACCAAAAAACAAACAAACAAACAAACAAAAACCAAAAAGTAGTTTTGAATAAAGCATGATCTTGCATTTCCAAATGCAAACATTTGTCAATGTCAAAACATTGTTCTCTTTTGTAATTTCCTATGCTGATATGCTTTGCCTTCGGAGTTATATTTGTCTATGTGTTTGATAATTGAGGAATACTAGTTTCTTTTTGGATTTGTGTGTATTAGATAATTAAATGTGTTATACATAGATATATATTGGTTTCTAGGTGTGGATTTGGGATGGGTGTTAGTGTTTCGGATCATATTTTCATGAATTGAATGATTTATATTATAGGATTCGTTGAGTACATCATTTGCATAAAAAATCAAGTTAATGGAATAAATATAGACTCATGATCAAACTCCACTTTTTAAAAAAATTATCAAAATCATATTAACTATTTATTTTTTTAAAACATAAACATAATCTATATAATAAGACACAACGGTTTTTGAAAATATATAAAATGTATCAGATATACACTTCATTTGAATGGTTTAGATCAATCCTAATAAATATCTAACGGTTGAGAGTAATTTGTTTCCCGTCCAAACACACTCTGCTCTCTCTCTCTCCCACGTCTCCTCCCTCTTCCATCTTTATCTCTCTCTCCCTTTCTGTTGCACGTCTCCTCTCATTTCGTCCTTATCTCTATCTCCCTCTTTGTTCCTCTTCTTTATCTCCCCCTTCTCTCCGACTAGCTTCAATTCGTCTCCTCCTATTCCCTCCTTATCTCTATCTCCCTCTTTGTTCCTCTTCTTTATCTCCCCCTTCTCTC
>NW_021024878.1:2718891-2732235 GCF_004153795.1 Camellia sinensis | reverse complement strand
AACCTACTCAAGTTCTTTTTGACAATGATTCTGAAAGAGAGCCAACTCCAGCAGTCATTATGCCTGAAAATTCATCAGACGCAACTCCAACAACTGTTGAAATTTTGCCAACAGTAGCAGAAGCTACTGATACAGCAGCTCAATCTCTTCGTCGTATTCGAAAAAGGCCCGCATGAATGGAAGACTATGAGGTAAATGAAACTGAATTTGAAGATCCAATCACTCATTTTGCTTTATTTTCAGATTGTGATCCTACAACTTTTGAAAGCGCTGTCAAAGAAGCAAAATGGTGGAAGGCGATGGATGATGAAATTGATGCCATTGAAAGAAATAATACTTGGGAGCTTACTGATCTTCTGAAAGGGTACAAAACCATTGGTGTAAAGTGGGTCTTCAAAACAAAACTAAAGGAAAATGGTGAAGTTGACAAGTATAAGGCGTGTTTGGTAGCTAAGGGATACAAGCAGGAATATGGGATCGATTATACAGAAGTTTTTGCTCCCGTTGCAAGACATGATACAATCAGATTGGTGATCGCATTGGCAGCACAGAACTCGTGGCCTATTTTCCAACTGGATGTCAAATCGGCATTCTTGCATGGGAACTTGGAGGAACAGGTATTTGTAGAACAACCCCTTGGTCATATTAAGATCGAAAGTGAACATAAAGTGTATAGATTAAAAAAAGCTCTTTATGGATTAAAACAAGCTCCACGAGCTTGGTATAGTCGTATTGAGGCTTATTTTTTGAAAGAAGGCTTTCACAAATGTCCATATGAGCACACACTTTTTGTTAAAATTGGAGATAAGGGAAAACTGCTCATTGTCTGCTTATATGTAAACGATCTTATATTTACTAGAAATGATGGTGTCATGTTTAAAGAATTCAAGAAATCTATGATGGTCGAATTTGAAATGTCTGACCTTGGTGTGATGCATTACTTCCTTGGCATAGAAGTAGTGCAATCAGCTAATGGGATCTTTATATCTCAAAAGAAGTATGTGCAAGATATTTTGGACAGGTTTCGGATGAAGGATTGCAATCCTATAAGCACGCCAACTGAGTTTGGCTTGATGCTAAACAAAGATCATGATGGGAAGAAGGTGGATAGTACACTTTACAAGCAAATTGTTGGTAGTTTGATGTATTTAACTGCAACAAGACCGGACATAATGTATTCTGTGAATTTAATAAGTAAATATATGGAGAATCCAACATAAATGCCTTTGTTAGCTACCAAGAGAATCCTTCGTTACTTGCAAGGAACTAGAGATTTTGGGTTATTCTCAAGGTTCTGAAAAGCGGTTGCGGTCTCCGTAACGGTGGCGGTGGCGTGGTTGCGGGGTATAAAGGCCGCAGTGTAACGGTTACGGTTACTGGAACTGTGAATTTTTTTATTTTTTGCACAATTTGCAAAAAACTTACCGATACGCATATTTTTTTTCTAGAATCATATTTATTGGGTTTTAAAATAAACTTTATTAAATTTTTGATAATTTTTAAGTATGATCCTATATATTTCATATTTTTAAATCACTAGAAAATGAATTTTTTTACATTTTATTTCAATAATTAATGACTTTATATGTCATAAATCCATATTACACTTGTGGCAAAAATTTCTTTTATTGGACTTAGATGTATAAAATTATTTTTAATGATTATACTTGTGGAAACATATGTAGATTTTAACAAGTCCCTCAATCTCGGAGTAAGGTGTAATGGTGTGTGTAATGGTGCAAAAGTAAGGTAAAAACCACCTTTTGAGCTAAGAAACACACACAAAGGAGGAGAGAGATGGAGGTATAGAGATAATATGTATCTATATCTCTAAGGGCTGGTTTTTGCTTCTAACTTTCTAACCTAGATCCAAGAGGAAAGCCCTCCTCTTATAAGACTCCCTCTTGCAAAGCTTATACAACAAGCTTGCTTAAAGGGAGATCCCTCCATACACGTGTATGGAGGGGGGAAGAGTTGGTGCCAGTTATAACAGCTGGCACAAAATATCTCCATAAAGTGGATGAACAGTGGTTGGCTGCCCAAAAATGTCATTTCGACAAAAAACAGTGCCGACCGGCAACAAAATATGCCGACCGGCAATAAAGTGTGCCGACCGGCAAACAAAAGTGCCGATGGCAGCAAAAACCAGCCGGTGGCCTCTAGCCACTGCCGGTGATGGGTGGGGATGGTCTACAAGCCCTACCCTGCCTCTCAAAGGCAAGATGCAAGTGTTTGGTGTGAAACCAGACACTAAACGGTCGAGTTCGGGGATCCAGAGACAAGGCGCGCGAGCTGAGACCTCCGGGAACTCCAAACGAACACAAACATGGATAATCACCGAGCGTTCCGACGGTGACGTCCAAGTCTTGAGGACAGTCAAAAATGGGGTGTCTACACCTATAGTCGGCGACCTCTATATCACAATCTCTAACACCCTGTTTCAGAATCAACTCACCACCAAGAGGTGACACTACACAAAGAGGAGATGCTAACTGTGCTAACTCCAATTCCAAAACAGATGCAAATGCAGCAGATACAAAAGAATGAGATGCACCCGTGTCTATCAACACATTAGCAACCGAGTTGCAAAACAGAAAAGTACCTCTCACTACCGATGGATCCGGTACTAAATCCTGCGCGGTAACAGCATACACGCGCCCTGTAGGCCCCTGGTCTACCTGCTCACCTCTAGGAGCATACGACTGTTGCACTGACTGGGACGACGAAGCCCCCGGATTGGCCCTCGAGGCCTGCACCGACTGAGCTGGCTGAAATCCCTGCGTCTGTCTAGAACCAGACGCTCCCAAAGTGGCACTCAACTGCGGGTAAAACCTCTTCAGGTGCCCAGGCTATCCACATTGATAACAAGACAAGGGCTGCCCCCTGCCCAAACTCTGACTCTGCGGTCTAGCTGAAGAAGAAGAAGCTCTCTGACCTCCACCCTTCTGCGAGCAAACTGAAACCTTGTGACCCAGCTGGTCACACTTGTAACAAGCAAACTCCCCCTGATTGCCTCTCCCCGAGCCTGCACTCGGCACTGGAAAGGTCGATCTAGAAACTGCACCCTGAGGCTGCTGAGGGTTATAACCCCTTTGTCTCCTGCCATCACCCTGACCATCCTGGCTCCTCTTGGAGCCCCTCTGCTCTTCCTCCTCTTCCTGCATCATAATTTCCATATGAGCAGCGACATCTACCAGGTGTCTATACTCTCGGATGTAAGACCCACCAACTCTCAACTTGAGGCCCCGCCTCAACTTCCGCTCAAACTCCTGGCAACGGCGTTCCTCAAACGCCACCAGTTCAGGTGCAAACCTGGACAGACTGGTAAAAGTAGCCTCAAACTCGGCCACTGACAAGCCCTGCTATTTAAGCCAGCTAAACTGATCCATCAGCTTCTCCCTAGCTGCTGCAGACAAAAACCTCTCCTGAAAAGCATTTACAAACGCCTCCTATGTACCCCCAACACGAGCTTTCTCGTACTTCCACCATTGACCCGGATGTCCCTTCAGCTGGAAGGATGCCAAGGTCACTTTCAGTGCTCCGTCCTTGATGCCAAGCATCTCAAACGTCTTACTCATTTGCTCTAGCCACTCATTAGCCTTCAGTGGCTCCTTCGGATCCCCGATAAACTCATCCGGATTAGACCGGAAAAACTCCCTCTTCAAGAAGGAAGGCCCTGCCTCAGCTGCCTGATTCCCAGCTCTAAGAATACCCAAAGCTCCTGCTATCTCTCTGGCCAAGGCACCCATAGCCTGCTGACCCGCTGGCTCGGCCACATTGGCCTGGCCAACTCCCTCCTGCACTGCCGGAACCTCACCCGGTAACGGTACTTCTTCCCTCGCAGGTCTACCACGCCTAGCACCTCTTCCTCGTCCTGACATCCTAATAAAGGTGATACAGAACCTTAGCACATTCACAAATGTGCCAAAACTAAACACTCACGTCCTAATGCATGGACAACTGTAATTCACTCCACGTAAGCACATAAACACATAAGCGCTTGCGAATTTCATTTCCGGAAGACGCCATGTTTCTTTTTAACAAAGAGGGCCGGCGCTCCCCACGGTGAAACACTAGGGCGAACAAAGCCCTTATCTAGCAATTCCTGGAGCTGAACTTTCAACTCAACCAACTCTGCTGGAGCAAAACGGTAAGGTGCCATAGAAATCGGCGCCGTGCCGGGCACTAAATCAATAGAGAACTCTATCTCTTGGTGAGGTGGCAAACTAACAAGATCTTCGGAAAAGACATCCGAATACTCACAAACCACCCTCGGCAATACATGCTGGGTCTCAATAATAACATTAAACTAACCACATTCCTTTATTTCATTGAGTTTCATTACATAAGTATTACATGTTAACAACAAAAGCAATTGCCCTATGGGCTTACAGCTTTCCAAGTTAACACTTGGTTACAACAAAAGAGTGCTAACTCGTCTACACATTAAGCCCTCGGCTTGAATATACATGTAATACATCAAAAAGAACTAAAACAACGACAATATGCTCACCTCTAGCCTCCCAAGCTAGGACCTTAGTGGTGGCAAGCTACCTGTACCTGAAAATGATATTCCCATATAGGGTGAGCCACAACCCAGTAGAAATACACTAAACCAACCATGAACAATGACTAAAAGATTAGCAATTGATAGATGGCCAACACTGATACATCCACATAAATCACATTTTTATGTCATCCGACTTATGAGTCCAAGTTACTTTTCATTTTCCCTTTTTCAACAGATATGCATATTAGCTCTATCATCATCTCAACAGATATGTAATACAAAAATATCCCACATTCACAGATAAGCATATAAGCTATATCCACATTCTCAACAGATATGTATAACAACAATATCCCACTTTCACAGATAAGCATATAAGCTATATCTATACTTCACAAAGATAAGCATATGAGCTCTATCTTCACTTCTCTAGACAAGCATATGAGCTGTATCTACGGAGTTCATTCCCTATCTTCTCCCAACATTATCCGGTTTAGAGGTACATCCCCCATATTCCCCTAAACCGCGGAGTACATCCCCCATCTCCTCCTCTACACATAACGTATACAAACACATTGGTTCTATATACAATCACTTAATACTTACAGTTAATGTAATCTATCAACTGTCAAATCCCATGACACATTCCATTGATTAGTTTCCATTTGCCTAATCATCATGCATTGTCTACAACAATCACGACTATCCTCCACCGATAGCCCAAAGCAATTATTGCTAAACAGAAAATAAATGCACAAATGGATATTAAATCAACATTTCAATTCGGTGTATGATAACCAATTCGACTACACCCTTTAACCCCATGTACTCCCAATCTCAACAATTCCATTTCATTTCCTCATTTCTCACAATTAATTATCCCAATTAATCAAACAATGTAATTAGGTCATTTTCCATAATTACCATTTCAACCCTTAGGTCCCATTTTCATCAATGATTTAACATTTATTCCATTTCTCTATACCAAACATGCATCTAGGTTTATTATAAATAAAACCCCAACTTTTGTAAAATAACACAAAAGCCCCAAACTTTCACAAAATTACCAAACCAACCCCAACATCTCAAGTTTAGCTTATTTTCAAACAAAACCCATAGAGAGGAGTAGGATATCCCAAGTAACAAGTGAAGAATGGAGTGATATGGCAAGCATTTCAGTGCTGAAATAGGATGCTAAAGACGCTAAACCATGCAAGCAACGCATGTACAACATGTTAAGGGCCAAAGTCATTGAAACTAGTGATAAGCATTACACTAGAGGCATGCAATATCAAACTGAAATGGCCAAACCGACTCTGGAAAGAGCTAAATCATGTCGAAACAGTGGCCTAGATATGCTGAAACTTAGGCACAAAAGGCAAGAAAAACATGCTCGCATGTTGGCTCACAAACAAGACATAAAGCACAACTCTCACAATCAAAAACAAATCGACACAATGATTTTACGTGAAAAAATCACAATTGGAGTGCCTCCAATTGTGATAAACAAAACACGAGCAAAATCCACAAAACCATTCACTAAGAAGACATAAAGAAATTACACAAATGTACTTTCAATTACCTAGCGAATCTACGCCCGAATCGAACCGACCCTTGTGTGCCTCTTCTTGCCCCGTCTTCACCTCAGAATTGTCTTACCCAATGTTGAATCTACAACACCGATGTCGAATCCACGACGATGAACCACTCCGGACTCCACCAAAGCTTCAAGCCCAAATTCCACGGAATCTACCAAAGAACAACTCTCTAACTAAACAATCCCTTTGATATAATCCACTCAATTCATGATTAATATCTCACAGATATCAAAGGAAACAAGCAAAGAAGCTCCAAATAAAAATCCTAATACCCAAGAAGAAGATCTGGAAGCCGTAACCCTAAAATCTGATTGAACCACTAGTTGGTACACTAATGTTTACACTAACTGGTACATGTAGCATGTAGCAATCCCAGTTTTTCCACTTCACTGAGTATGTCGAGGATTGAGCTAACCGGTCAACTCGCAGGGGTCCAGGGGGCAGTGCCTCTTGGTGGGTCCAAAGGCAGTGCCCTGGCGAGGATCGAGCTGCCTGGTCAGCTTGCGAGGGCCTAGGGGGCAGTGTCCCTGGGCGGGTCCTAGGGCAGAGCTCCCGAAGCAAAAATGCAAAATGCATTCGAAATCGCTTGTCCGCTAGAGCGGCCGTTTATGCGCTCGAGCGGAGAATGTTTGGTTTCAGAAGTTTGACCTGTCTGCAAAAGTACTGGGAATGTGCATTCAACGCTCGAGCGGGGCTTTCCACGCTCGAGCGGACCATGTATTATATTAGTTCGTGAATCTGATATTTCAGATCACTTTTGCATATCTCTCTCTCTAAAGCATTTCCTCTCCCTCCTCTCTAAATTTCCCTATGCCAAATTAGATCAAAACCTTGATTTCTCAAGATCCATTAGAGTTCTGCCATAGGTTCTTCAACAAAGTTGGTTAACTTCTTGAGGGCTTTGTTGTGTGCGGTGAAGATCGAGTTTCGACACTGTTGATTTTGGGGGTTTCATCTCATTTCTTCTTCAAAACTTGAGGTAGGGATTTTCTTAGAGTTATATATATATATATATATTTGCAAGATCTATATGAGTTTCGAAATCATCTTTCGATAGCTTTGAAAATTGATTGTTGATTCAAGAAGTTGAGCGATTTTGAAAGTGGGTTTGTCTCTTGTTCTTTTAGAATGATCTTATGGGTTTTGATCTTCGTTGATTGATGAAAAGATGATTTTGGAAAGTTTTTTTTCAAAAAATTTGAGTTGTATAGTTTTGGTGAGAAAACCTAGAATTTGGGAATTTTTTTAAAAGAGATTGAAAATCCCTGAATGATATTGTTATATTTATTTTGTGTGTCAAAATAAATGGATGTTTAGAAAATTTCTTATTTATATTTATATAAATGATGAATTTCAGGGAATATGAGAATTGTTCATTTTGGAAATTATTGTTCAAAACATTGAAATAGCCTTGAAATAACTAATTGTCGATGATACTTGAGAAGAGAGAATTGTGTTATTCCTTGGATAATGAATTGGAATAAAAGTATTTATATTCATCTTGTGAAATTGGCATATCAATTCATTTGATTACATTAAACTTTGAAAGCTGATTTGAAAACTTGCATTGAGAAAAGAATGTTGAGAAACAAGTTTTCATGGAATGGTTTTGGGGTAAATACGTTGGTAAGTCTTGATAGGTGGTGTAGATGATATTGAATAAGTTGGCCTGAGAGTCTAGGGTGAAAGACCGAAAACCCCACGCGGATAGGTGTCGAGCCTTTCGGTTAATATCGGTAAAAATGACAATTTTGTAGTACTTGTATAGTCTACTTGCAGACACCGACCTAGGGATTACCATAGTCGCATTTACTGCCCTTGAAATAAATTGTTAAGGTTTGAACAATTGAAATTGCATGATATCATTGAACATGATGGTTTCAAAAGACAAAAATGTGATTTATCTTCAAAAAGGGCATAGCATGGCATGTGCATTTCATCTCTTGAGACTTGTATAAAATGTATATATTTTGTTAAGAATTTCCTGCTGGGCTTTATGCTCACCCTACGGAATTTTTGTGGAGAAAAAGATGTGGTAATTCCACCCAACTAGGGGCGTGGATGTGTGTGTATTGGGAGTGCAATGCTCTTATTTTGCTGTGACTTTGTGTGTAAGCCAAAGGCTGTGTTTATGTGGGTTTGAATAACCGTTTTGTGTAACCAGGCTCAAGCCTTGGAAACTTGTAATCCTTTCGCGGTATTTGTTTGTTTATCTACTTATTGTTGGATTAATGTATTGTTGCATGAAGAACTATTGTATCATATAATGTAAATTTGGAGATTTATATTCGGTTTTCCTTGAAAGAGCCATGATTGTTGTCTTATCATTTGGGCTAGAAATTTGGGGCGTTACAGAAATTAAATTTAAAATAGAATAAAGCAATTTTTTTTTTTAGATCCTTAATAATATTGCTTTAAAAGAATATGGATAAACAATTTTCTAATAGTAGTTCAGGTCGTCTAACAGATATGGTTAACTATTTTGTACAAAAAAAGCTCCTACAGTTTGTTGCTTTTTACATATTTTAAGTGGTTTCAAAACTTTAAAATTTAATAATTTTTTTATTTATGTCTCCATTTTTAGTAAAACTTATATTTTTAAAATTCTATTGAAAAGATTTTTCAAACAAAATCTATAAGCAATATGAAATTCCGAAGAAGATTTTTTATGAAGTTTTATCCATTTTTACGTCATATTGATATTTCTCTAGCTTTGTACAACGTGAAATTTCACTCAGTAAAAGAGAAAAATACAGTGACAGAAAAAAAAATATGTATTTTAAAAAAATGAAAAACACAAATACATTCTCAATTGGGGACTAAGTTAGATCACTTACCCACTCATATACATTCTCAGCTGATAGGCGAAAGTTCAATCATTGACATAGGCAAAGATAGGTGATTTACTAAAAGATCATGGTTAAAATGTTTATATCTTTCCTATTATATGGACTTGTAATGGTTATTTATTTCTTTTCTATTATAGAATTTAATGATGGTTGGTGTTGGCTTGAGGTTTGTTTTGGTGGACTTTCTTATATATGATTTATTGATCATTTTAATGTAACATATACTATTGCTAGTTATGACTCGTACCTAAAGGCATTTGTCATACTGACATGTTGAAAAATACAGCAAATCATATTAAAATATTATTTGGTACAATTTCTATGTAAAAATGAGTGGTGAAATTTTAAAAGAATTTCTTACTTCCTAAAGAGTAAAACACAAATACATCATATTAGAATTATGAAAAAATTAAATAAATAATAATAATTAAAAAAATCAATAATCTAATCAAATTATTGAACCACTTAATCCTAGAAGGCACCATTAAACTAAAAATCAATAATTTGTCAATTATTATTTTTTTAAATGTTGCATACGCAAAAACACTAAAAACAAAAATGGCATAGTCTAACAATATAAACTAATTATGAAAATAGAAGTAATAGAGTTCAATAGCCATTTAGTAACCACTTATAGCCAATGGCGGAGTCAGGAAAATAAATTAGAGAGGGCACTTATTAATTATAATGTTGAAAATGTTTACAAAAATATTTCACATAAATTTTTACGATTGTGTAGACCGCCCGAACTCCGCTCCACGCGCGAGGGCGCGAATCGTTGTTCTTAGCTATTACAGTTCGGACTTATGTCACGGTTCTAAATCTAATCTCACAAAGTGCAATGTGAGACTGATAAATCACTAAATAGTCCAAATCCAGCAAATCGTTTTTTGGAAAACTGATTTTTATCAAGAAGTGCCAAACATGGACTGCTTTGCCAGATACAGAATCGCCACCTAAATATTTTATTTTGGAAAATTTAGGAAACCCTGACTCGTGCCTAAGGCCACGTGTCCGTCATCACCAAAGTTGCCTTAGCTCGGGAACTTGGGTACAAGAGGGGAAGGTCATGCAATGAGCACCCCTGCTCGCCCAATCAAAGGATCGGCATTTACTAACATGATATGTTGTTTTTGAAAACACATGCGTTCTTATTCCAGTTATTAATCTAGAATTACTATGTGATGCGCACAGCATACAAGTATAGACAAAATCGCTCAATTTGGAACAAAACATCTCATGTTTGTTTGTTTGAAAATGTTTGAAGGTGCTACTCGCAAGTAGGCTAAGACGTGGATTTTCCACCCTTAAGTGGGCTTAGAAAAACATGATTTTGTCACTCTCAAGTGGACTTAAAACTCGCATTTGATGAATTGTTCCAATTCAAGCAATCCAACTTTCATCTACAGGCATTCATGCAGTTAATCACTTAAGCAGTTAGCCTCATGGCAAGCATGCTATCATGGCAACACTTACACACATGCAAAGATGCTAAAGCATAAACACTCATAGTGTACTCCGAGCCAAAACAAAAGCTAGTTAGTAATCATGTATGATCCTATCTATGTTAAGATGCTTAATGCAACACATGCAAAAATGCAACTAAAATAGGCTCGGCTATTCTAAGATGACATATGAATGCAACTAGATAGCATGTATTCAATTTGTAATTGAACTACAATGCAGTTTGTATGATGCGTCGAGCCCGGTGCATGTAAGACAGATGAATGGATGCACGCATGCTAGCATAAGGATGCTAATTGAAATATGCCCTAGACTAACCATCAAAAACTGGTAAATAAAAAGGAGAAAGAAATGGGGGTTAGAAGACATGCATCACACACACGCACACTTATTACAACAGTTGTGCCCTCTCGACGGAGGGTCCGAATAAATAATACAAACCAACTAATTAACTAACTATCCTAGCTAATCAATTATTACAAAACTCTTAACTAATTAAACAAAATAATTAATTTACAAAACCAGCTAAGTAAGAAACTGGAGTAGGCTGCCACAGCTCTGCCTCGAAATGATGAATGATGCATGCCCGGTCGCGTCCTCCCGGAAATCCACTAATGTGCCTTATGATGCCTTTGTTTGCACTGTTTTAGAGCTCTAAAAACTGTGCCAACCTCCAAAGTACTTCTGATCCACCTCTTGGACATGCTGAGAGGTCATCGGCCAAGGGGGGTGGCCATCAGCCAGAGCTTATGGCTATCGGCCAATTTTCATAGCCGATCGGCAGACTAATTGGTCGATCGACCACTACTTCCTACAAATTCTTCCTTTTGCTGCAACATAGCACTAACAGAGGCATGGCAGTGTATTTACAAGAAAATGTGTGTACAACTACACTCTTTATCATGTCTAAGGCTCAAAGAAGTGTAGTGCTCGGCTCTCGAGCCATCAATCACGCATCTCAATGCATGATGGCCAAAGAGGCCAAGTTGCACAAATCAATGACAATGAATGCACACAAATATCACATAAGACTCGATGAACCTCCACCTTATCATGCATGATCAAAGGTGTCGGTGACCTAAGGAATGAGGCGCGTTTCATCACTTCAAGTATGAAACGCTCCTCGTTCCCCATGTTCGGATCAACATCTGATTCCAAACACAATGCAATGCAAGGCATGCACACACAATGCAATGCAACAAGCATGCAAAAACCATGCAATACAACAAGCATGCAACAACATGCTATCTAATCAACATGCTAAACATCATGAACATGCAACATGCAAACAACATGAGCATGGAACAACATGCAAACAACCATGCAATGGCAAGGGCCATGTAATGCAACACTTAGTGGACTTAAACCGCATATGGACAGACCTGAGAGGGTCCAAAAACAGTGGCCAAGATGAAGAAATGATGGCATGAAAAGTGAGAAAATGCATGCACATGCAATGGCTCATTAACTAGGCATAAGAGCACAACTTTCAATCATGATCAAAAGGTGACAAATATGGAAGTGTGACAATACTATATGCACTGAAATATCATGTGAAGTGATGCCAAATCAACCAAACAATACAAGCATGGCATGCTAGGAGGCTCAAAGCTTGAAACTAGCATAGGCACTTGCACTATAGCTATGCAATACATGAAGCATATAACCAAGGCAACCCAAAATAGTCATAGAACATGTCAAAATGAGACTAAAACATACATGGACTAAAGCTAAAACATGCTAGCATGGTGAGCACAAAACATGACGCATATAAGGCCGACAAAGAGGATGACACTACACTCCCTGAAACCAAGCATGAGATGACTTCACCAACTAAAATCAGAGTTATGGCATGTCAAAATAACACCAAAAATGCACTGATATGGCAGCCCACAAGCTTAGGCAATAAGGCATGCATATAGACTCATACTTAAGGCACCAAGCAAGACTCACCAAAAGCATCGAAATAGTGGAGCATGAGAGAGTATGGCCACACTATACATATTGAAATCATGGTAGAAATGAGACCAAAGCATGCAAACAACTCAAGTAAACCATGCCAGAGACCATGAAACTCGAAGCTAATGAGCAAGAATGCATTATGGCTATACAAAGCATGGTATGCATGACCAAAACAACATAAATCAGAGCTCAAGCATGCTAAAACATGGACAAAAGCTTCTTGGAGTTAAGCCAAAACATGCTAGAATGATGGTCTAAACACATGATGCATGTTAGGCTAGTGAATGGATTTGCACTACAAGTGCAAGGAGCATGCATGATATGATCAAACCAAGCCAAAATAGTGTTATATCATGGCAAAACAATTCCTAATACAAGTTGAAATGGAGCCACAAAGAGGTATAAAAACGTGCCAACTTGGTGAGCCATCAACACAAGCATTCAAGAGAAGATGAGGGGGGACAACCCCCTCCTATTTGAGGCCTCAAAACACACTTTTTACCACTGAAAATCCACTGGATTTCAGTGGCTAAAATGCCAAAATGAGATGATCTCGAAGGCCTAAAGAGGTGGCTCAAAACAAGGCCAAACAAGGCACAAACCGGGGGCGCCGGGGGGGTAGACCACCCCTAACACCAAAGAGGCCTTGAACAAACATGTTAAGCACTTCAAAAAAAGACTTTTTTTTTCAGTTGAAAGCTAAGCCAAAAGAAGCATGCAAAGTTGGTTAAACAAACTATGAAAATAAAGCTTTAAAGAGGTAAGGGGCTCACCCTTGAAGAACCTCTTTAGAACAGCAACTTCTGAGCCAAATAAACCAACTTTGAGAGTCCAAACAAGGTCCTCTAATACCTCAGCAACAAAGCAAAGGTGCTCTACTAGGTGTTGTAGTGCAAAAGTGAAGGCAAAACACACTTTAAGGCACAAACTCACACAAATATATATATATATAAAGAGAGAG
>NW_021024878.1:2683784-2704856 GCF_004153795.1 Camellia sinensis | reverse complement strand
TTTTTATTACATTCATAAAGAAAACTTGAAAGTACTAATAAAGCAATAAATCCGGGGTATAGTCAAGTCAAGTATCCCTGCGCCCCCTCCCAGAGCTGGTCGAAGCCTTTGACGCCAAGCTGGGCCCAACCTGTGCCTCCTCGTTAAGCCAGTCCCAACACTCGTCAGACAAAGTACAACTGAAAGTGGGAGTAGGAGCCAGGAGCTCTCTAGTCCTCCATGCTGTGGCATATCGGGCAAGCTGTGCACCTCGGACCGGGAAAGCAGCTGGGTACTCAATCCCCTCCGGTGGGCAGATCTGATCGTGACCAAACTGGCGCAGGAACCGGAACGGAAAATAGAATACGCAGTGGGTTAGACCAATCAGCTGGATCCCAATCAGCCGGGACATACTATAGCTCATTGCCTGGAGGTTGAGCCAAGGACAACGCCAAGCAATGCGGTCTGCGGACAGATTGGACATCCAGTCAAACCACCATCTTTCATCGGGGGCATTGACTAGGCGCTGTTGAAAGAAATAGCCTCTAGCTGAGTAGGCCGGGCAAGAGTCCACGACCTGTAATTTGTCCATTAACCATACCTGGGGAGGGATGAAAAATGAGAGAATAAAGAATAGAGAGATGTACGGTGAGGGAAAAGTGAGAAAAGGGTTTTTGTGAGAAAAACCGAGCCTGAGGGCCGAGTGATGTGAGCAAATACATATGTAAGATTGGGTGGGAAACATTACCTGCAGCAGCAGTGGACTCCCAGCAAATCTAGTCGTCTCCCAGCGATAGATAGCATCCAAGCCCATCAGCGTCTCGGCCAAGGTCATGGCGATGCAGCTCTTTCCTTCTTTCAAGCCTTGAGCAACTTCAATCAGACGAATGCTAAATCCGTCAAAGCCCGGGGAAAGTAGAAACTGAGACACCAGGCACAAGCAAAGGGCGTGTTGCCGGAAACCTTGCCAATAATGGTTGCTGCGGTCACCAGCGTCAGAAAAGCGATGAATCAAACTGAGGATATCCAGTTCTCCATTACAGATCAGGGACCGAGCGTCATGCGCGGTGAGTCCACACATCCGCCCTAAAGCTTGGGCGTGGCCAAAGCGGAACTGGGGCAAGATCTCTTCATGACATTCAGATTCCATCAAAACTTGAAAATCTTCAAAAGTTGGACATACCTCTTGCCCGCCAAAGCTAAAGACATGCGTCACCGGGTTCCAAAACCTCGCCGCGGCATGGAGGAAAGGAAGGTGCAGTGGAGTGCGACTCAGTGTGAACAGCGCATTCAAGCCGAAACCCCAGAAGTTCAACTTTTCCGAACCATCTAGAGAAGTTATCCAAGCTGTGAGATTTTCAACAAGAAACGCCTCCATTTTTGTGCAAAACTAAGATGAATTGAATGAAACCACGGAGCTAAGGCTTTTAAAGAGGAAAAGACATTATTCGGGGGACAAGTGTCAAAAATTTGACGGTTGCTGAGTTGAGTGGCCGGCCGGCCACCTTTTCTGGCAGGCCGACCATTTCTTTTTTCAAAACTGGCCGGTGGCCTCCCCTTTGCAATAAATCTGGCCGGCCGGCTCCCAAAAGTAGCCTGCCATGCTCCAATGTGTGCCTTTAGCCCTGTTTTACCCTCCAAGAGAAAGTTTCAAGCATTTCCATGCAACGGGTATGTCGAAGGCCTCTATTTCCCTCTGTTTCAGATGCATTCCGTTGCCCAGATCGTCCGAAGTACACTTTGTTTTGTTAAGTTTTGTTTATCGAGTTGTTGCTTTTTTTATCGAGTTGTCGTTTTGCTTATCTAGTTGTTTGTCGAGCTGTCGTGTTTCGTGTTTTTGAGTTGTTACTCTTGGTTTTAAGCAATTTTTGTTTGAGTCTTGTTTAATTGAGTCGTCAACACTATTGTGTTTCGCTTATCGAGTTGTAAACTTACTAAGGTTTTGTTATATCTTAGAAAGTTAAGTTGTTGCGTCGGTTCACTACCTGACTGGACAAAATGCACAATGCACATTTCCATTCAATCTCATTTTGGTGCAAAATGATGCGATATGATGCTAAAAGTTTAAAATACAACACTTTTTTTCCAAAGCTGTTTCATTCCATCATGCCTCGTTTGTTACAACATTTTACAGACTAAGGCACGAGTTTTACAAAAAATAAAACTGCCCAATAATGTGCAAATGTGCTATAACTACTAGCAAAAAGATAAATAAAGCAGGAAACAGTCGCATCTGTGCTCTCAAGAGCAGGAATAAGAGGCCCTCTTCGTCCTCTTCTGCGGAATAGACTCTCCGCCACCATCGCCATCATCATCATCTGAATCGGAGTCGTCATCCTCTGAATCCCCCTCAGCCTCGCCTCCACTCCCGGAACCAAGACCGGAGCCGTCCTCTCTGTCAGCAGATGTCTCCGATTGACAGTCTACAAGCTCCTCCTCCTCATCCTCACCATGCTCCTCCTCTATAATGTGTGCTCTGCCTCTACGAGATGACCCCCCTCCAGCTCCTTGAAAAGGCCTGGATAGCCCAGCTCCTCAAAAAGACCCGGATGGTCCACTTCCCTGAGGAGGCCCAGGTGGCCCGGCCTGCGGCTGAGCATATACCGGGGGCATCTGAGAATAAAGAGTTCAATTTAAATACATCAGTCCAAATATGTACATCAGGTGCAGATACAAGAAAAATACATGAAGTGGGTACATGTAAGCGCAGTGTATAAGTGAGGTGTGTGTTAGATGTGCTCTACACAAGTAGCCTATCAATGCAGTAGAAATCAGCATATCATCAGAAGTATGATAAATGCCAGAAAACTAAAGGGTACCGGGAAGCCCATGATGGACAACTGCACCTCCCTCCGCAGGACCATCCCCTCAAGTGAAGCTACCATCTCGAGCACCTAATCCATGTACTCAACAGGGGGCTGCAGATACAAAGGCAAGGATATCAGTAAAGGAATGAACGTCCAAGTATCTGAGTAATGAATCAAAGTCGTAAAACATACTGGTGGTGAGTCAGGGTCTCTGACATATCGATGGCCGGGCATCGGAGGCTCTATCGGGATCGAAATCGGAGAGGTAGTCCCATATTGCCACCCCATCAACTCGGTCGGCATGTCCGGCCATCCAAGATGAGGATAAGTCGGAGGAATCGAGGGAACCAATCCACCCCCACCTCTAGATGTACTAGCCCTGCTGGTAGAAGGGGCGTCTGCAGCCCGAGCCCGGGCCTGGCTCGAAGATGGCATGCCAGCAGGCCTCATCGTCGGAGTACGAACTCCCGTCAATGGAGGCATCAGGTATATGTGACGGTAAGTAGCGTAATCCCCCTCCTCAAGATGTAGCAAAGCATCAGTACCCAGCATAGCACTAACAACATCCCGGGAAGAGAGCCTATCAGCAATCCACATATCGACTGGGGGTGCTGAGGGAGGGTCCTGAGAAGTGTACCCCCAGACCTGACGCAAGAAACGATCCCCCAAAAACCAGGCCCTACCAACTGGCCCTTCGAACAGGAGCCTGTACTGGGAGGCACCCCACCCCCCGACAAACTGGAATCGGAGACCTTCACCTAAAGGCGCCCAGGGCTGCCATGTAATCTGTGGATAACAGACGCATAAACCAAGCAGAAATCGAGAATGTACGGGACAAATCAAAGATGAAAACAGAAAGAACTGAGAGTTCTAAAATACCTCCGTCGACCGCACAGTGTCGAAATACTGCCGTAGATAAAGGAGAGACTCCTGAGGTCTCGGCCGGTGCTGGCCTTCAAATACAAGTGAGTACGGAGTCACGAGAGGTCCCTCTACTACCAACTCCGGGGCCAATGTCGGGAAATACACATAGACCCACAACTGTGAAAAACAAAGCAGAATACGAAGTGCTAAGGGCAAAGTGCACGATACAGAGTATAAAGTGCGCCGTGTGTGCAATGTGTAAGTAATAAGGAGCAGAAATGTAAATCAAGAGGGCAGAAAGTACCTCACAGGCTCTCCAATAGCCGTCAAGTAAGTCCCCCCGTCCGCGGGAGGTCGCGCTCATGTAGCAGTAAAGGGTAGCCAAGCCGGGGCCACCCCAGTCATACCGTCTGACCTGTGACAGGTCCACCAAAGCACTCAACAGATAAAGCCCAACAGTGTTCCCCCTGTCGGCAAACAAAGTGGTCCCGAAAAGGAACATCAGAAAGCCGCGGGCATACTGTGCTGCCTCCTCAAGAGTCCCGAGCTCCATCTCCACCAGCTGGAAATGGGAAGAGAACCAGGTATATCGGACTCTCCCCGAAGCTCTATCAACAGGCGGCCGAACCCCCAGCAGATATATCCAAGCGGCCTCCCACTGGCCCATGTCCTCTTCGTAAGGGATAGGCCAACCTCCCACGTCAAGGCCAGTCAGTACGGCAAAGTCAAACGGGGTCATAGTCAAGTCCCCCGTGGCAGAAAAATGGAAGGAGTTGGTGGTGTCCCACCATCTCTCAACCAAGACGGCTATCAACGTCCTCCTGGCAGGACAACGAGATAGCCCAGTACAGAAGGGCCCAAACCCCGCCAAATCAACCAAATCCCAAACAGCCTCCGGGAGCTCGGCGTACCAGTCTCTCGCCACGGTAGAGCCATATCCCCGCACAGTGCGAGAAGTCACCTGCATTCAGAATGAATACATGTTTTAGTATAAAATAAATAAGCTGCGTGCAAATAAAATGAATAGGCGGCGTGCAAAGTAAAGTAAGTGGGCTGCGTGTTCAACTCTCGATCAGTGTGGGCTGCGTGTTCATAATCAATTTGGGCTGTGTGTTCAGAAAATCAGTGTTTTGGACTACGTGTTCAACTCTCAATCAGTGTGGGCTGCGGGTTCACAATCAATTTGGGCCGCATGTTCAGAAAATCAGTATTTGGGCTGCGTGTTCAACTCTAAATCAGTGTGTGCTGCGTGTTCACCTTCAATTTGGGCTGTGTGTTCAGAAAATTAGTGTTTTGGGCTGCGTGTTCAACTCTCAATCAGTGTGTGCCGCGTGTTTACCTTCAATTTGGGCTGTGTGTTCAGAAAATCAGTGTTTTGGGCTGCGCGTTCAACTCTCAATCAGTGTGTGCTGCGTGTTCATCTTCAATTCGAACTGTGTTCAGAAAGCATGTATGTGGGCTGCGTGTTCAATCCTCAACCGATGTGTGCCGTGTGTTCATAATCAATTTATGGGCTGAGTGTTTAGGAATTCAAGTGATTGAACCGTGTGATCAGAGTGCAAACAGAATGCATGAAAAATTCATAATATGTTACGGAAAAGGTAAGAACGAGGTAAATACCTCTCGTGCCTCATGGGAGAGGTGATACTCTGGCTCCGGCAGAAGGAGATCCCCGGGTGCTCGCTCGTCGAAATCAGTGAAGTGATAGAAAACAGCCCGTGGGAGGATATGAGCCTGAGGGGCGTACCTCTCGGGGATAAAGGGGCGAACCCACGGGTGGAAAGACATG
The DNA here is from genome assembly GCF_004153795.1 of Camellia sinensis. NCBI lineage: Eukaryota > Viridiplantae > Streptophyta > Magnoliopsida > Ericales > Theaceae > Camellia > Camellia sinensis. The sequence continues at coordinate 2,699,417 of NW_021024878.1, read as the reverse complement.
ATGTCAGGCTCGCCTCCGGCGCCTGGAGAACCTCCGTCGGGGGGAAAGTGACCCGCCATTTCAAGAAATCTGCAAAAAAGGGGCAAAAATGAGCCAAAATTGGAAAAAGTCAACAAAAGTCAACTCTCGGTAAATGAAAAAGTCAACAAAAGTCAACTCCCGAGAAAATCTTCCAAATATTGAGACAAACACACCTCAAGTGGCGAAAATGAGAAAAGAAGCCCCCAAATCAAAATTTAATCGGTTCAAAGTGCTTGAAACTAAAAGATTTCGCGAAAATAACTTGCGTGGGACAATGGAAAACGCGTATAGAGCCCAGATCTGAGGGAGAAAATGGTTTGGGAAGGAAGAAGAGATGTTTTCGGAGCTGCACTTGTGAGCACGAAGTGTTTGGATGAGTGTATTTAAAGAAAAGAAGCTGAAAAGACAAAATTACCCCGAATCTGGGCTAAGTGGCCGGCCGGCCACTTTTTCTGGAAGGCCAGCCATTCTCTTTTCAAAAACTAGCTGGTGGCCTCCCTATCCCAATAAAACTGGCCGGTGGTGTTCCCCACATGCCCCCCAAGGTCCCTGCAAATTTTGGGGAGGATTGGAGTCCCCGGGACCTGAAAAAGTACAAGAGAAGTGCACTCTCTGTCGCGAAATCGCTCCGCCGGAACCTCAGCTTTAACTTCCGATGCGTGTCTCATCATTACTCATCGAAAGTGAGATATATCCTTTCGAACATGTTGTAACCCCTCCGGGAGGTGAACCGAAGGCCCCGACCGAGCCGCCCTCGCCGAAACTTGCATTTCCTTACTCGTTGTTTTGTGACAAACATACATCTTGGTTTACGCTTGTTCTGCACTATCATGCACATAACTTGCATTCTCATGCACATACTTGCATTGCTATGCACGTCTCTTTGATATCACCGAGCCTCCGTTCTTAAAATCGCGTTGTCACACGCGTTTTTTCCCACATTGCGATGCACTTTTCCATCAACACCGCGATTGTCTGCATTCGATATCACATTGAACATATATTGTTAGATATGTTATGCTTGTTGAGTTTCTTTATCTTGCAAGCACGATATTGTATGTACAGTTCATTTGAAGCCGGTGCGACCAGACGAATCGCGTAGGTATCGTATCTTCTCTGTGTGAGACGTGGCGAGAATTGGATAATTCTCTGCATTCTTAACTGCATGAAATGTAGTTGTTGCTTTGCATTCTTGCTTAAAACTGTTGCATCTATTGTGAATATGTGCTTCATTACAGCTTGCTGCATTCGCATGATCCTTGGGTTACCTTTGGCTTCTTGCATTATCATTTTTCATTTTGCCCCTGCCTGCGGGCATGCCTGCGGGCGCATCTCTGTTTATCTTACCTATTTGTCTAAGTCTTCGGCCTTGTCAAAAATGGGTCGTCTCTAGGCTTTGACATTCACTCCCGTCACTCATGACTTTCGAGTTCTGTCAAAGAGGGACAACTGTAGACACCCCATTTTTGACCGACCTTAAGACTCAGACGTAACCGACTGAGCGCTTGGTGATGTTGCATATCGTGCTCGTTCAGAGGTTTCAGAGTCTCGGCTGCGAGCCTTGCCTCCGGACTTCCGGACTCTTTCATGCTTTGCCTCGGTTTGCGAACCAGGCTCTGTTTTCTCTGTTTTCTCTTCCTGAAGGGAGGGAGAGGTCTTGTAGATCATCTCTAAGTGGCCGTAGGCTACGTTTCGTGGTCGTAGGCCATTTTGCCCATTTGGAGTCCGATTTTCGGTTTTTCGGAGCCGTTGGCCGTGTGCCTCGGTTCGGGACCGCTTAACCACCTCCGTTTGCTTCGGTTTTTGGCATACATCTTATTTTCTCCCTTTTGAGGGACACTGTGGCTCGAGAAACCAACTTCGTGGTCAAACACCACTTCCGGTGCCTAACAGTCAGTTTTCGGGGCCTCAGGCTGCGCGTTTCGGCCCCCGAACCTTCATTTTGCATCGGTTTGGGTTCATTTTTGGCAGGGACCTTTGTTTCATTGTTAAGAAGGTCATAGAAGGGTGGGAGGCCAGAAATTGTTCTGACAACCAGCTTTATTCCTCCGTCGCCCTCTGTCGCCCGTTTTTTCTCACTTGAAAGCCAATGTTGACCACCCTAAGGCCACTTTTTCTTGCCCCAAACCACATATTTGTGTTGTACACACCTGGGAGGCCACCAATATCACATGGCCGGCCAGTAATTCTGGGTGACCCTTTTGAACCCCTCCTAAAAGTGACCTTTTCTCTCTCCTGGTTCACTTTCTCCAGTTTTTGACCACATGCTTGTGTTGTGCACACATGGGAGGCCACCTTTCTGGGGTGGCCGGCCACTAATCATGATTGACCCTTTTGACCCTTGGTCGGCCGGCCATGGGGAGAGCCGACCGGCCACCTGCAACCTCAATAACCAGCCGGCCATGATCCTCTCTCCAGGTACATTACAGAAGTGTATTCTGTTTCCCCCAGAATTTGTATCCGGGCGGCTGCACTTTTGGGGGGAAACTTGAATTCTTTCCCCCCCCCATTTTTTCTCCCATTTTCTCCCCTCTTTTGTCTATATAACAGCAGCTCCAGCTCCTATCTGAGGGTTACAAAAATTTGCTCTAAGTCTCCTATATTTTATCTCCCTCTCCTTCTCTTCCAAACACCAAAACCTTCCAAACCCTACACCATTTCTACACCACCACCTAGCACCACACCACCACCATCCATTCCAGCAATTTGCAGCTATTTTCTAGAGCTAAGGAGCCACCAAGCTTGGTCCAAAAGGCTGTCAAAGATTAGTCTTCAAGGGTAAGTCTCTTTCTCCTCTTCTTGGCTCTATTTTTCCATACAATCTAAGCCATATTTGATTGCATATTTGGGCTCTGACCCTAACTGAAAATAGCATTATTTTGACCTCCTTTTCATGTTTGTTTAAGGGCCTCTCCCTGTTTGAGGCTTCCTTTTAACACTTGCTTCTTTACCTCTTTTGTATGCCTCTTTCTTGCATAGTATTTTTGGCCTATTTGTAAACTATTTTGAGCTTGGTTATAAACTGTGAAGTGGCTTATTTTGAGCCCTTATTCAACATTGTTGAAGGGCTCTTCACTGTTTGAGGCTTCCTTTTGTTACTTGCCTCTTTATCCCTCTTTTGGCCTCATTTTGGCATGTTTTGTTAGCCCCTTGTGCTTGTATTTCTAGGCTCTTTTCCGAACTGTAAATAACCTTATTTTGACCCCCTCTTCATGTTTTATCAAGGGTCTTTTACTGTTTGAGGCTCCCCTTTTACACTTTGTGTTTAGACCTCTTTTTAGGCCTTATTTTGCATAGTATTTTAGGCTTGCATGTGCACTGTTTTGGATTTGGTCATTAACTGTAAAATATCATATTTTGAGCCCCTATTCAACTTTGTTGAAGGGCTCTCCCCTGTTTGAGGCCAGCAACCATCACTTGCTTCTTTGTCTCCCTTTTGGCCCATTTCTTGCACATTATTTTAGGCCTGTTTGTGTTTAGATCCGTGGCTTGTTGTAAACTGTAAAGTACCATGTTTTGAGCCCCTCTTCAATTTTGTTGAAGTTCTCTTGGCCATTTAGGGCCAACAGCTGCTACTTGCTTCATTACCTCTCTTACGGGGCCATTTTTTGCATGCCAGCTTAGTCCTATTTGTGTCCATTGTTTGGCCTTGCTTAAAACTGTAAATATGCTTTTTTTGGGACTGTCTTGATTCTTTATTCACACTTCATGTTCAAATAATGCATGCTTTGCATAGCCATAGGTCATTCCATGTACCTCATTTCATGTTTCGGGATTCATTTAATGCATCGGGTGCCATGTTTCCATGATTCGGGGCTGTTTTGTGTCATATTTTAGTGCTAAAATTTGCATGTTTGCATACCATGTTTCATGCCTTGCCATATCTTGTTAGAGTGGCATTTGGTGCCTTAAGGTCGGTCTTCGGTTTGCGTGCACGTGGGCACGCATTTCGAGTTGTCTCATTTTCATCTCATGGCCTCCTATGTGAGTGTGGCTGAGGTTCACTCATGTTGGTGTAAGCCCCTTGTGCATTGTGTATGCCATTTCATTTCATAGCATTGTGTATGTTAGGTTGTATGTTAACGCGTTGTGTATGCCATGTTACCTCGTGCATCGTGTATGCCACTCCATAGCATTGTGCATGCTAGGTGTAGACATCCCATTTTTGACTGACCTTGAGACTCAGACATCACCAGTTGAGCGATTGGTGATACTGCATATCGTGCTCGTCCAGAAGTTTTAGAGTCTCGGCTGCGAGCCTTGCCTCCGGACTTCCAGACTCTTTTGTGCTTTGCCTCGGTTTGCGAACCAAGCTCGGTTTTCTCTGTTTCTTTTCCTGAGGGGAGGGAGAGGTCCCGTAGACCATCTCTCAGTGGCCGTGGGCTACATTTTGTGGCTGTAGGCCATTTTGCCCGTTTGGATCCCGGTTTCCGATTTTTCGGAGCTGTTGGCCGTGTGCCTCGGTTCGGGACCGCTTAACCACCTCCGTTTGCCTCAGTTTCTGGCATACATCTTATTTACTCCCTTTTGAGGGACACTGAGGTCTGAGAGACCCACTTCGTGGTCGAACACCACTCCCGGTGCCTAACAGCCAGTTTTCGGGGCCTCGGGCTGCGCGTTTCGGCCCCCGAACCTTCATTTTGCATCGGTTTGGGCTCATTTTTGGTGGAGACCTTATTTTCACTGTTAGAAAGCTTGTAGGAGGGTGGGAGGCCAGCAATTTTGCTGAAAAGCCAACTTCTTTTTGGTCAAAAGTGGTTCAGCATGAATCCGGGAAGGAGAAAAATCTGCGCGGCTTCACCGAAACGGGCATAACTCTTTGCACAAGAGGAATTAAGATATGAGGCCACCACCATTGGAAAGCTTACTTCCGGGGCTTCATTTTGCACTCAAGAATCTCCCAAGTCCAAGTCCGGGGGGGGGATATGTGGTTGGTTGAAGTCTGGTTAGACCGAATCAGCGCGGCTTCACGGAAAAGGGCATAACTTTTTCTACAGGAGGAATTTTAATGCAAGGTTTGCGCCATTGGAAAACTAACTTATGGGGCTTCATCCTACGGTGTGGCCGGCCACTTTTTTCCCTTTGACCTAGCCGGCCGGCCACTTTTTATGGCCGGCCGGCCACTTACCTGGTGGATGACTTTTTTCCCCCTTTTAAACTGGCCGGCCATTTTTGCCCCTGTGAGTGCATTCCAGCCATGTATTTGTTTTTACACTTCACCCATGTCCGAGGGTTTGGCACTTTTGGAGGGAAACTTGACTCATTTTTCCCTCCATTTTCCCCCCCTTTTTCCCCCTCCTTGGCTTATATATCAGCAGCTCCAGCTACTGGTTTAGGGTTAGAAAATTTCCCTTCAAGCCCTTTGCATCATATCTCTCTCCCTCTCCATCTCCAAGCTTCCATCCTTCAAACCCTACATCATTTTACACTACACCACCAAGCCCCACCCTCCCATCCTTCATTCCAGCAGCTAGAGGCTGTTCTTCAAAGCCTAAGGAGCCACAAACTCAAGCCAAGAAGCTACCAAAGACTTGTCTTCAAGGGTAAATTCCATTTCCCCCTTTTTGGTCCATATCTTGTATCATTTCTTAGCCATACATGCTTCTTGTTTTGAGCTCCGGCCCTAACTGAAAGTAGTGCTTTTTTGAGCTCTATTTCATGTTTCATTAAGGGAATTTTGTCATTTGAGGTCCCTATCTTGCACTTGCTTCATTATCCTTCTTATATACCGTTATCTTGCATAGTATTTTTAGCCTATGTGTGATCTGTTTTGGAGCACGATGTAAACTGTAGATAGGCTTATTTTGAGCCCATCTTCAACATTGAAGAAGGGCTCATCACTGTTTGGGACCTCCATGTGCCACTTGTCATTATACCCCTCTTTGGTCCCCATTTTTGCATGCTTTGGCAGACCATTGTGCTTCTGTTTTTGGTCTTTTTACAGAACTGAAAACAGTCTTATTTTGACCCATTATTCATGTTTCATTTATGGTCTTTGGCTGTTTGATGAATGTTTTGTATACTTTATGTTTTGACCTCTTTTGGGCCCTACCTTGCATAGCATGTTGAGCATACTTGTATATTGTTTTGGGGATTGCCATAAACTGTAAGTAGTCATATTTTTGGTCCCTCTTCAGTGTTGTAGAAGATCCTTTTTCTGTTTGGGCTTTGCATCTACCACTTGCTTCATTATCTCACATTTAGGGCCTTTTTTGCATGCTAGTTTTGCCATCCTTTTGTTTGCTGTTTGGCCATGCTTTGAACTGTAAAAATGCTTTTCTAGGGGCTGCCTTGCTTCTGTATTTTCATTCCATGTACCAATTATGCATGCTTTGTATAGCTGTAAGCCATTTCATGTACCTAGTTTTGCATTTCGGGAGAAATTCCATGCATCGGGTGTCATTTCGCCTCGTTTCGGGGCTGTTTTACCCCTCATTTTGTTACTGAAAATTGCATATTTGCATATCATTTTCCATGTCTTTGCCATGTCTCATTAGAGTGGCATTTCGATGCCTGCGGGTCGGTCCTCGGTTTGCGTGCACGCGTGCACGCATTTCGAGTTGTCTTGTTTTCGTCTGATGGCCTCCTATGTGAGTGTGGCCGAGGCTCTCTCTTGTTGGTGTAAGCCCATTATTGCATTGTGTATGCCATTTCATCCATAGCATTGTGCATGCTCGTTTGTGTATTACCTTATTGCATTGTGTATGCCATTCCATAACATTGTGTATGTTTGGATTGTATCTTAGTCGCTTTTCATGCATGTCATGCATATTGCATCGTGTTCGGGATAGGAGTTAGCCCGGGCATGGGAAACGAGGTACGTTTCGTACTCCTAGTGACAGAACGTGTCTCAATTCCCAGTCACCGACACTCCGGATTATTCATGATGGAGTTAGGTTCTTGTTGTGTTTATATATGCATTCATTCTACATTGAATTGCACAATTCGACTCCTCGGCCATCATGCATCGATATGCGTTATTGGTGGCACGAGGATCGAGGCATGCATATATCTGTGAAAATACATTGCCATGCCCCTTTCCTGCTCTCTGTTGCAGCAAAATGAAGAATCAACAACTTTTTGGAGCTTGGCGCGCATTTCAAGAAAAGGTGTAAACATAGGCTAATTGGGGCATCGTCATGGATTTCCGCGCAAAGGCAACCCGGGCATGCATCATTCATCATCTGGAGCGGAGTTAAGGCCGTCCCTGGCTTGCATGCCAGTTTATTTATTTTCTTAGTTAATTTGTTAATTAATTAGGAATTTGTACATTATTTGGACTGTATTATTTGGACTGTAATATTCTTTTATTCGGGACTGTATTATTTATTTGGACCCTCTGTGCGAGGGCATAATTGTAATAAGTGTGCGTGAGTGTGATGTATGTCTTCCAACCCCACGTCTTTCTTCCCTTTTATTTACCTGCTTATGATGGTTAGATTAGGGCATATTTCAATTAGCATACAGTATGACAGCATGTTTGCATCATTCATTTGTTTTGCATGGACAGGGCTCGGCGCATCATACTAACTGCATTGTATTTCAATTTCCAAGTTGAATACATGTTAGCTGTAGCATTCCATATGCCATGTTTAGAGTAGCCGAGCCTGCTATAATTTGCATTTTTGCATGTGTTGCATTAGGCATTTCTGTATACTTAGGATTCATGCATGATTTCTAATGAGTTTTTGTTTGGCTTGGAGTACTCGGTGAGTTTTATGCTTTAGCATCCTTGCATGCGTGTGAGTGACTGCCATGAATAGCATGCTTACCATGAGCTATTTGCTTATGTGATATAACTACCTGAATGCCTGTGGGTGAAGGTTGGGTTAGTTGGATTGGGACAATTCATCATATGTTTGTTTTAAAGCCCACTAGATAGTGGCAAAACCATCTTTTCTAAGCCCACCTGCGGATGGCAAAATCTGCATTTTAAGCCTACTTGCGAGTAGCAAACCATCTTTCAAATAATAAGCATGAATGTTTTTGTTCCAATTCGGGCGACCCAGTCTATACTTATATGCTGTGTGCATCACATAGTAACCTAGGCTAATAACCGGAATAAGGACATACAAAGTTTTCAAAAAAGATATCATGGTTAGTAGAGGTCGTTCTTTGATCGGGCGAGCGGGGGTGCTCACGAAGTGACCTTCCCAATCGTACCCAAGTTCCCGAGCCGAGGCAACTTTGGTGATGACGGACACGTGGCCTTTGGCACCGGAGTAAGGGTTTCCTAAATTTCCCATTTAAAAAACATTTAGGTGGCGATTCTGTATCTGGAAAAGCAGTCCATGTTTGGCACTTCTTTTCAAAAATCTGTTTCTCAAAACGATTTGCCGGATTTGGACTCTTTGGTTTAGATTTAGAACCGTGACAATTGAGAGTCCTGAGCTGTAGTGACCCCAAAATGAACGGAACGGGAGCTCGTTCCTCCCGGGGCGTTCGGGGACGTCTACAGTTTCTGGCGACTCTGCTGGGGATTTAGAGAACTTGACTCGAACTCTTGATATCTGTTTTTGACTACGCTTGTGTGTTTCTTTGCATTGCATTTGTATTGGTGCGCCTAGGACACCGTGTTTGCCATCTGTTATTCCTGAACGGTTTGCCGGAGGCTTGTCTTGTCAAGGCATGACCATAAGGCTGACCGGTTGTGGGCTCTGCCAGTATGGGAACACAAACCCCGGTTTTACCGGGGCACCCTTTTTGACCATTCGACCTAGTGCATATTCGGATCCATAGTGACCATTCCAAACTAGGACAGGTTGCTTACCCGTTTATAGGTTGTTTGAAAACCGCTGTGTGCGTAGTGAAACCCTAGCTCCTGACAAAATAGGACAGGGAAACCCTACCCCAACATAGGGGTGTTTTGGCTCTCACTTGCTTGCTACGTGCTTTTAGGGGTGTGTCCCTACAGAAATGCATGTACCAATTTACGAGTTTGGGCATCAGGCCTGCAGGCATTACTTAGTATTTGGGAGTCAGCTTTACCTGTGGGTATCAGACTCAGATTTGGGGCCGAATTTTGGGGCAGAATTCAGTAGAGGGCACACTCATTCAACTATACTCGTATCTGTTCAGATGGAGTCAGGCTGAGATACTGTCTGTTTTCTCTTTTGCAAGGTAGTCTGGGAACCATAGCTTCAGAAGGCTCTGATATCCCCCGAGGTTCATCGAACTTGTGCTGATAGACTTTGTCAGGTCAGAGATTCAGTTCAAGGGCAATCAGTGTTCCTTTGCCAGAGGCAGGGTAAAAGGGCCAGTCAGGCACAAATCACCAGTTCAGCAGTTACCAGATCAGTGGCCCTTATCCATTCCACCAGTGAACAGTCAGGCTGAGGTCTCAGTTTCTACTGCCGGGATAGATACCAATCAGTCAGATGGAACAGCAGAACACGTTAGGGATGGAGGCCATGATGCGCCAGATGCAAGAAAGTATGAAACTCATGCAGCAGGATGCTGCCCGTCAGGAGGAATTTTCCAAACAGCAGGCTGCGATCATGGCTCAGCAGGCCGAGCTCATCATCAAGCTGCAATAGCAAAGCAGCGCGTCCGCTTCACAACAAGTTCCTTCCCCAGCAGGAGCTCTAGCACCTGGGGAGACGCCAAATGTCCAGGGAGGTACGGACATTCCGGTAGGGCTGGCTCCGCCCCCAATTCTACCCCAACTATCCAAAACACCTACCAATCTACCGAACTCTCCCTTCGAGTTCGAGGTCGACCCCACAGCGTTGAAGTTGAGCAAGCTTGAAAAGTTGTTCAAGAAATCCTAGGGGGTAAAGTCCATCCCGGGCATTGAGGACAGGTACACCGTCGCAGCTGTAACTCTGCCGGGCAGGTTCAAGATGCCTCACATCGACCGTTTTGATGGGTCAGGAGATCCCATGGTCCACCTGAGCTTGTTTTCAAATGTTTTGCGCCCGATGGGCATGACAAGATTACAGAAGCTCTCCCTTTTTGGCAGGACCCTGTCGGGTATTGCGCTCACCTGGTATGCCAAATTGGAGGATTCAGTGAAACGAAGCTGGGAGGAAATGGCCGAGGCCTTCGTCGCACAATATTCATATAATACCCAAATCGAGATTACGACCCGTGATCTTGAGACGATGAGGCAGGAGCCGATGGAGAGCTTCTCAGAATTCGTAGCCCGCTGGAGGGCCAAGGCTTCAATGATGACTCTAAGGCCTACTGACAAAGATCAAATTCGGATGATTGTGCGCAATCTCCAGCCCAAGCTAATGCTAATGCAAAAAATGATCGTGATCCCCTTCCCTACCTTTCCAGACTTGCATGAGATGGGAGTGTAGATCGCGGATGCTATGAAGCAGGGCCTCTTTGACCAGGAGAAGGAACAGCCCAGGAGGGCGTTTACCCGCAGTTCGAATGCGACCACCAGCGGTGACGCAGCTGCAAGATCTTCCGATGTGGGCATGGTCGCCACCACCACACCAAGAGCAGCCACCCCCTTTGTTGGTGAATCTACTTCAAACCCCCGAACTTCAGACTATCTACCCCAAGGCAAGAGGGTTTTCACCCCACTCTATATGTCTTTGTCTAAAGCCCTGGGGGTCCTACTCAGGAAAGCACATCTGAAACCGTTAGAGCAACGGCCTCTACCTGATCCTCTCCCCGCAAAGCATGACCCGACTAAGTACTGTGCTTTCCATCAACAAACCGGTCATAACACCGACTATTGCGTCCGTCTCCGCCACGAGATACAAAATTTGATTGACAACGGGGTCATCCCTGCACCAAGTCCTGCAAAGTCTATCGGCACTTGATAAGTGAACTTGTGGGGGGGATAATGTGATCTGATCAGAGATTGAACCAGCTGCGGGTGGCACTCGATTTACTCCAGATGTGGGAAGGACAGGCACTGTTTTGAGCATTTGTGAATGCCAATTTCTGACTTGGGTATTGGGTCAGTCTTGTTGTTTTGTTTTGAGTCTGTCTTTTTGTTTTGAGTCAGTCTCTTTTTGTTTTGGGTCTGTCTTGTTGTATCGAGTCAGTGCTGTTGTATAGGAGTCGGGTGATTCCGGGGGGTGTTACCTCGGGCATTACCATTTTGTTTTGTGTTTGTCTTTTCGTTTTGTTTTGAGTCTGTTTCTGCTAGGGAGCCAGTTGTACCAACAGATTTTGAATGAAACAGCAGTGATTTCCACACTCTCACATTTTGCTTCTGCCATGTGCTAGTTGTGCCGGGATTTGAATGAAACGGAAGTACATTCCACCTGCTCTCTCGTACCTTGAAGTCATTGTAATGACCTGAGTTTTTCAAAACTTTTTTTTTGAACACTGTGATAAAAACAAAGAGGAAGGAATTCCTCGGGCTTTGCAAAACTTGATCAATTGAGAGAAAGAGAGGCATGCTAAGCCCTTAATGATCGAGATCATGCTTGTTAGTGTGAGTATTGAGAAGGACCCTGGCTTGATCTAGATTGGTTCTACACTGTCTTCGGCGCGAGCGATTTGTCGCTTTCTTGAAAAATTTCAAAAAATATTTTGCGCGGTCCTGCGATGACTTGTGTAGGATCGCTCTTGAGATTGTGCAGCTTAGGATCGCTCTCAGCCTCGAGATTCAGCCCCTTTGCTTCCAAAACTTGAACTTGAATTCAGAAGGTTCAACGGTCAACTACGACGTGAGGCCTGTGTGGCCAGATTTGAAGCAGCCCTCGAACAAGAGGTCAGGAAAGTCGGATCAAGAAGATCAGAAGATCAGAAGAAGCTTGCAAAGCTAGAACAGAAGTACCCTTTGAACTAGGGGCAAAGATATCAGATGTGCTCGAAGAGCCGAGGATGAATCCTCTTGCAAAACAACAGCCACTCTCTTGGATACGGATGGCTTCGAGATCCTAAAACCATTTGGCATGGACTTGTTACACTTTTACCCTTTGAGAGGCTCACTGGGCCGAAAACCTGGAAAAGGCGACCCAGGCAAAAGTTAGAGCAAGAAAAGATATATACAAAAAGTAAAAAGAAAAAAAAGAAGAAAAGAGAAAAAAGAAAAAAAGAAAAAAAAGAAAGAAAGAAGAAAAGAAAAAAATAAAAGAAAAAAAAAAAGAGAAGAAAAGAAATGAAAAAGAAAGAAAAACAAAGCTCACAAGGTTGAAAACCTACAACGGGCGCCTTGGCAAAAGTTAGAGCCTAAAAAGGAGAGGTTAAATACCCAAGTGTACCTTAACCCCAAACTACGTAAGGCTTGATTCCCATCTTTGGGATACATAGGCAACTTCATTCTGAAGTCCAGCCATAAACACTTCCAAATCAACTGTGTCCATGCGATAGTTCTGGTCATCTTTGTCTTCTCTGTATCTGAGAGTCTGGTTGTGTTCGTCGCTCTGAGGACTGACTACAATGCGCTGTAGTGCTATCCAAACAAGGGGCAACTTTCCGTTGCCATTCAAAACGCCGCAGTGTCATTTCAAACAAGGGGCAACTTTCCGTTGCCATGCAGTGTCCTTCAGACAAGGGGCAATTTTCCATTGCTATGGATCCGAGGTCGTGCATCTCAAGAGTAGGTTCCGTGCTAGTTGAGCAGTGGTCATTTGTAAAAATAGTTTTTTTTTGAGAATTTTTACTGAGGTTGACTAATCTTCTCGAAAAGTATTCCATTTTCAAAACTAGACCATTTCTTGGACCCAAAAGAGGAAAATTTCCAGTGCTTATAGCCTGACTTGCATGATTTTAAATCAGAAAATCGAACAAGTGCGTTAATCTAACTCTCATGTTGGTCAAAACTGTTTTAGTAGAAAGCAAAAACAAAAAATGGTCAAAATGATGAACTAGGGGCACAGTTGAGTCAGGCTTCCTGACTTTCCCATTGTCAACATACTTGCCAAGAAAGGCACTCTACCTGCCAGAATAGGGCACAACTGAAGTTAACAACAAAGGGCAGAAAGCTCTCACATCCTCCAACCAACGAGGTATCAAGCCAAGTGCGAAGCACGAACTAGAATGGGGCAAGATATTCCACTCCATCGTCTGGATAGATCTTATCACGTCCAAACTCCCCAACAAAGCATCATCAATTGATGTTAGCTGCAGATTTGCTACACACCCAGTTGTAGCGCAACCTTTCCGTGGGAGGAATTCACTAGCTGTGAGCGGAAAAAAGAGAATCTAGCAGAATGCTAGGGGTACGAGCCCACAATTTGCTGTTTATCTATTAACCACCCAGGGGAGGGATGAAAAATGAGAGATTGAAGAATAGAGAGATATGCGATGAGAGAAAAAGTGAGAAAAGGGCTTTTTCAGAAAAATAGAGCTTGAGGGCCGAGTGACGTGAGGATCACAAATGAGAGAGGGTGGGGAACAATACCCGGTGAAACAGGCTCCCTGTGCACGTCTGTGTGTCGTATCTTTTGTTTTGTGTCTCGATTCTTGCTTTGGGTCATTCCGAGTGTGTCTCGATGTGTTTAGGTTGTTTTACTTTGTTTTTCCTTTGTTGAGTGGTGTTTAGGTCGTGGGCCTTTTATTTCCGTGTTGAGTTGTCTTGCTGTGTTCAGTCGTAGGCTCGATACCCGGTCAAAAGCTCATTTATCAATTCCAAAATAAAATCATTTTGCGCTCCGAGTGCCGTGTCGTTTTCCACATCTGTGCAAAACAAGATTCGTTCTTTCATAAAACCGCAGGGTTCAACCCAGGTCATGTCAGAACAGCAAAACTAGGACCTATTTGAAGCTATATGGGTTCCAGACTACAAAGCAAAAGCAAAAGAGGAAATGTCGGGTATCTGAGTTTGTTTCAACTCCAGTAAGTTTCGAGACTACGTTCCGTGTGTACCCCTTAAGTCTTGCCAAATGCTCCGAAGTATGAGTGCGCCTCTACCTCAAGCTCAAACTTAAGCCTACTTCAGTGCTAGAATGGTAATCAAAGTGCTCCCTCAGAAAACCAGCCCCCTGCCAGATGCATCTTGGCTGTGTTTGCCATGAGTTCCTAGGAGACCAACTGCGACAGTGGAAACTATAGTTCGGACGGCTATTGCCTAGAACGCAAAGGTTCAAAATTTCCGAGACTAAAGTCTGGTTTAAATACCCAGGGGTCTATCCTCGGCTTGAAATCTGTATGGCAGCCCCATAGATTGAGATAGCATGTGAATGCGCCTCGATTCTGGATACTGAATCAACCTAGTCTGTCACCTCGCTGGAGAATAGGGAAAGTTGTGAACATGGCCAGGAAGGAAAGGTAGTAACTGCGGTTTAGGAGTACAATCAAGAAAGTGCAAGAAGAACCCACTCTTTTCAGCTCAAAAGGTTTCTGCGGAATTTTCAGCTCATGTCTTCGATGTGTAGCTCATCGTCGGTCAGCATGCACGAGGTGTATCCTTTTTGGAATGTATTGTGACCCCTCCGAGAGGTAAATCGGAGGTTGCGTTTGGAAATTGGTCTACTTAAGGCTTGTATTCCCTTATTCGGCATTTTGTTTCAAATATGCGTTGTCACGCACATTCCACTTGCATTGTTTTGCATCCTTCCACCCTCATTGTTATGCACTTCTCATACTTGCATTGTGATGCACGTTCCAATTGCATTGTTATGCACCCACTTCACTAGCATTGTTATATCCATTCATTGCATTGATTATGCACATCTATCTCGCATTGTTATGCTCATTACTTGCATTTTTATGCACCAATTCACTTACAATTATCATTCTTTCTCCTCGCGCATGCGACGGGTTAGACCCTCTACGGTTAAAAGCGTTCGGAATACGTTCCAATGCTTACACCATTCTGAAACGCCGGGATACGTCCCTATGTTTCTCATTCCTTGAGGAACACCGGGATGCGTCCCTATGTTTCTCATTCCTCGCGGAACACCGGGATACGTCCCTATGTTTCTCCCCCTTCGGTTAAAAGTGTTCGGAATACGTTCCAATGCTCACACCATTCTGAAACGCCGGGATACGTCCCTATGTTTCTCATTCCTTGCGGAACACCGGGATACGTCCCTACGTTTCACATTCCTTGCGGAACATCGGGATACGTCCCTATGTTTCTCCTTCTTTTCTAAACCACTGGGATACGTCCCTAAACACCAGGATACGTCCCAATGTTTCTTTGCGTGATCATACGTTATGTTTGGCTCTGTGCATATCGCTTTGCATTTTGCCCCCTTGCCTGCGGGCATGCCTGCGGGCACATCTCTGTTTATCTTGTACATTTGTCTAAGTCTTCGGCCTTGCCAAAAATGGGTCGTCTCCGGGCTATGATCTTCACTCCCGTCACTTATGACTTTCGAGTTCTGTCAAAGAGGGGCAACTGTAGACACCCCATTTTTGACTGACCTTGAGACTCAGACATCACCAGTTGAGCGCTTGGTGATACTGCATATCGTGCTCGTCCAGAAGTTTTAGAGTCTCGGCTGCGAGCCTTGCCTCCGGACTTCCGGACTTCCGGACTCTTTTGTGCTTTGCCTCGGTTTGCGAACTAGGCTCGGTTTTCTCTGTTTCTTTTCCTGAGGGGAGGGAGAGGTCCCGTAGACCATCTCTCAGTGGCCATGGGCTACATTTTGTGGCTGTAGGCCATTTTGCCCGTTTGGAGCCCGATTTCCAGTTTTTCGGAGCTGTTGGCCGTGTGCCTCGGTTCGGGACCGCTTAACCACCTCCGTTTGCTCC
>NW_021024878.1:2608592-2676459 GCF_004153795.1 Camellia sinensis | reverse complement strand
GCCTTGACTCTCGGTCACCGGGGCCCTTGACTTCGGTATGATAGGGTCTTGGTCCTCATTTGTGTGATTGCATGCATTTTTACATCAAGTGGCAAACTTGATCTCTTGGGCTATCATGCACCATTGATGGCTCGAGGATCGAGGGCCATGCTTCCCTGAGTTCAAAGCATGATGGGAAACATGACCGTGCTCACATGTGCCTGAAATCCCATGCCATATACTGTCTGTCTTCTGTTGCTGTCAAAACTGGCATCTGCAGGAATCTTCTGCCGACCGGCAGAATTCAATGCCGACCGGCATTGTGTGAATGGCCGATAACCCCAACAGCAGCCGATGGAAATTGTACAGGGCCGGTGGGAATTTCCTCCAGCCGGTGGTATTCTTCAGCATGCAAGGAACCTGTCCTAGGACTTTGGAAATTTTCAGAGAGACAGGGCAGTATAAACAGAGGCGGCAGTGGTATGGTGCGGGTTTTCCAGGCGAGCCGGGATTCGAGCATGCATCATTCGCGCATCTCGAGGCGGAGGCTGCGGCCACCTTTCTCCTTTTTTTTTTTGCATTCTTTCTATTAATTAATTATAAATTCTGTAATAATTAATGTATTTGTTATTCGGACTGTAATATTTATTTGTACCCTCCGAGTGAGGGCAATTGTGTAATAAGTGTGCATGAGTGGGTGTATGTCTTCCAACCCCACGTCTTTCTTCCCTTTTATTTACCTGCTTACAATGGTTGACTAGGGCATATTTAAAATTAGCATACCTTATGCAATGCATGCGTGCATTCATACATTTGTCCCGCATACACCGGGCTCGGTACATCACGCTAACTGCATTTGTATTTCAGTTCCAAATTGAATACGTGCATTAATTGGTTGCACTTCATATACTATGTTTAGGTTAGCCGAGCCTATCTAATTACATCCTGTATGTGCTGCATTAGTCAATTTAACATGAACTAAGATCATGCATGTTTGCTAACTAGTTTATTGTTTTGGAACGGAGTACTATGTAAGTATTTTCCTGCTTTAGCATCTCGCATCCTTGCATGCGTGTGAATGTTGCCATGATAGCATGATTACCATGTGGTTAGATGCTTATGTGATAAACTGTTTGAATGCCTCTGGGTGAAGGTTGGATTGTTTGAGTTGGAAACACTCGTTGAAATCCGTGTTTTAGCCTACTTGCGGGTAGTAAATTCCAAAACATTTTTTCAAAAACGGATATGCAATGCTTATTTCCAAATTAGGCAATCTAGTCTATACTTGTTTGTTGTACGCATAATAGGCTAACAATTGGAATAAGAACACATAATGTTTTCAAAAACGGATATCACAGTTAGTAGAGGCCGATCTTCGGATCGGGCGAGAGGGGGGGCTCATAGCTGACCTTCCCTAATCGTACCCTAGCTCCCGAGCCGAGAAACTTCGGTGATGACGGACATGTGGCCTTCGGCACTGAGTCAGGGTTTCCTAAATTCTCCCATAAAAAAAATATTTAGGTGGCGACTCTGTATCTGGCAAAGCAGTCCATGTTTGGTACTTCTTTCGAAAAATCTGTTTCTCAAAACGATTTGCCAGATTTGGACTCTTTGGTTCAAGATTAAGAACCATGACACAAATCGAGTGCGAGCTGTAGTGACCCCAAAATGAACAGAACGGGACTCACCCTCCCGGGGCGTTCAGGGACGTCTACACTGTGGAGCCAGTTGCAACCAAGAAATCTGAATAAAACAACTGTGGCTATCATGTTTCCGTGCTTATTGCTATTTTGAGCTAGTTGTGCCAGAGGATTTGAATGGAACGGCGGTGCATTCCACCTGCTCTCTTGTGTCCTGAAAATCATTATAATGACCTAAGTTTTTCAAAAACCTTTTTGAACACTGTGGTGATAAAAAACGAAGAGAAAGGAATTCCTCGGGTTTTGCAAAACTTTGATCAATTTGAGAGAAGGAGAGGCATGCTAAGCCCTTAATGAATGAAATCATGCTTGTTAGCGTGAGTACTGAGTAGGACCCTGGCTTGACCCAGACTGGTTTCACACTATCTTCAGCGCGAGCGATTTGTCGCTTTCTTAAAAACTTTCGAAAACAAAATGTTTTGCGCGGTCTTGTGAAGACCTGTGTGGAATCGCTCTTGAGATTGTGCAGCTTAGGATCGCTAGTTTTATGCTTTAGCATCCTTGCATGTGTGTGAGTGACTGCCATGATAGCATGTTTACCATGAGGCTAATTGCTTTTGTGATATAACTGCTTGAATGCCTGTGGGTGAAGGTTGGGTTATTTGGATTGGAACAATTCATTCACTGTGTGTTTTAAGCCCACTAGATAGTGGCAAAATCATGTTTTCTAAGCCCACCTGAGGGTGGCAAATCCACGTCTTAGCCTACTTGCGAGTAGCACCATCAAACCATTTTCAAACAAACAAACATGAAATGTTTTGTTCCAATTCAGGCGAACCAATCTATACTTGTATGTTGTGCGCATCACATAAGTAAATCTAGGCTAATAACCGGAATAAGAACGCATAATGTTTTCAAAACTAGATATCATGGTTAGTAGAGGCCAATCTTTGATCGGGCGAGCGGGGGTGCTCACGAAGTGACCTTCGCCAATCGTACCCAAGTTCCCGAGCCGAGGCAACTTTGGTGATGACGGACACGTGGCCTTAGGCAAACGAGTCAGGGTTTCTTAAATTTCCCCAAAATAAAATATTTAGGTAGCGACTCTGTATCTAGCAAAGCAGTCCATGTTTGGCACTTCTTTCAAAATCTATTTTCTCAAAACGATTTTCCGGATTTGGACTCTTTGGTTCAGATTTAGAACCGTGACAAAATTGAGAGTCCAAACTGTAGTGAGCCCAATATCGAACGGAACGGGGGGGGACTCATTCCCTCCCGGGGCGTTCGGGGACGTCTATAGGCACCTTTGGCCCGATTAAGCCTCTGAATTCGGAGCCTCATCGGCGCATTGACCGTGCCTGACGTATACCAAATATATATTTAATGAAGAATGCTCATGACAAGTCGGCATATAACCGTTCATAATTAAATTCCTAGTTGACTCAGGCTGGTCAATGTTTATACAATGAAACACACGCAAACACATGTGTGCCGAATGCAAATTACAATGAAACATTTAAAATAGGACGTTTTTTTCAATTAGGCAATAATTACATAATTACGTAGTATTTTTATACGGCATCGCCCTCATCGCTCTTCTCGACTTCAAAAGCGGAAAATGGAAAATGTTTATGTCGGTAGAGTGGCAATGCCGAATCAATGCCCGACGCTCGGAGAGCTTCCACGGCTTGAGATGCCTTGATCCAACCGTGCTTAAAACCATGATTTTCACATCGACAAACTTCTTCGGTGAGTTTCTCTTTGGTCTTCTGAATTCTGATCAGTCGGCCGTCATGAAAGCCTTTTTCATGACCCGCGGCTCTCGCAGTCTCAATTGCGAACATGCTAGCCGTATTACGATCGGCGATCGCATCACCAATCAACCTTTGAGTAACCCTATTTTCGACAATCGGGGTGGGGTGGCTGGTTGATTGGGGCCCGGCAAACTTGGTTTTCCTTAGCTCATGCTCGGCCTTCTCGGCATGAGCTTCTAACTTCCGTATGCGTTCATCTCTCTGTTTTATGTCGCGGCGTGCGGCGTGGAGACGCATGCTGATCTCATAAGCCGTGTACAGTCCCCTCACTGCCCCGTGAATGCCTTCACGAAACACTTCAAAGTCCGGCCGACCTACCATCGACTGCTGGACTTCAGGTGGAAAAATCTGTCGAGCAAACTCGACTGCCACATTTGGATCTCGAATGATCGAATCTGCCTCTGTCATTGGTTTATTACCCACGAAGACCGTGAAACTCAATGGGCAAGGAGGCGCGTCGGATTCCCTTCCAAGACGGGGTTGAGGAGACTTATGTTGTGGCTGTTTGTCCCTCCTGGACGACCTACTTCAACGACGAGGAGATTGGTGTCTACGCCTCTCCCGATCCCTCGAAGTCCTACTGCCTGTGCGTGAAGGTTCACCGCTTCGACTCATGGCACCTCCTAGCTCAGCTAGCGTCTTCCCTTCACCTCTGTTATTAAAGAAAAGCTTATTTGACATTCGCACTTGTTTAATCTTCCTCAAAGAGCTGGAATGAGTTGCTGACTGAGCACATAAATAGGACCCTCGTTCACGATGTACACGCCCATTAATTCCCTACGAGGGCAACACCCCCGGTGCCGACTGAGTCATATGCCCCAATCGCCCCCATCAACCACTGATATTCGGCGTTCTACGTTCATGAACCAGCTGGGGCAAGGGCAGATTCATCAATCCAGACGGCTTGAATGCCCCAGCCATTCCACAAATCGATTCTACAGTACAAGATTCATAAGTAACGTGTTATTCGGCATTCTACGATCATGAACCAGCTGGGGCAAGGGCAGATTCATCAATCCAAACTGCTTGAATGCCCAGCCGTTCCATGAATTGATTCTACAATACAAGATTCATAAGTAACGTGTTATTTGGCGTTCTACGATCATGAACCAGCTGGGGCAAGGGCAAATTCATCAATCCAGACGGCTTGAATGCCCCAGCCGTTCCACGAATCGATTCTACAGTACAAGATTCATAAGTAACGTGTTATTCGGTGTTCTACATTCATGAACCAGCTGGGGCAAGGGTAGATTCATCAATCCAGATGGCTTGAATGCCCCAGTCGTTCCATGAATCGATTCTACAATACAAGATTCATAAGTAATGTGTTATTCGGCGTTCTACGATCATGAACCAGCTGGGGTAAGGGCAAATTCATCAATCCAGACGGCTTGAATGCCCCAGCCGTTCCACGAATCGATTCTGCAGTATAAGATTCATAAGTAACGTGTTATTCGGCATTCTACGATCATGAACCAGCTAGGGCAAGGGCAGATTCATCAATCCAGATGCCTTGAATGCCCCAGCCGTTCCACGAATCGATTCTACAGTACAAGATTCATAAGTAACGTGTTATTCGGCGTTCTACATTCATGAACCAGCTGGGGCAAGGGCAGATTCATCAATCCAGACAGCTTGAATGCCCCAGCCGTTCCACAAATCGATTCTACAGTACAAGATTCATAACTAACATGTTATTCGGCGTTCTACGTTCATGAACCAGTTGGGGCAAGGGCATATTCATCAATCCAGACGGCTTGAATGCCCCAGCCGTTCCACGAATCGATTCTACAATACAAGATTCATAAGTAACGTGTTATTCGGTGTTCTACATTCATGAACCACCTGGGCAAGGGCAGTTCATCAATCTAGACGGCTTGAATACCCCAGCCATTCCACGAATCGATTTATCTGTACAGCAGTCATGAATTCATTTTGTTTATGATTAAATCAGATCCCTAATTTTAATTGGCTGTTAAGTCTGTCGTCTCACGTAATCTTGACATTCTGTTCTAACTGCTGATTCTCCTAACTATATACTCATAGAGCAAACAATATGAGAAATAATTTGAGAGCATATAAAATTTTCATTCATAAATCGGGCGCTAGCAGCGGACATTTTACGTATGAAAATCCAAAAAAAGATGAAAGTCAACTAACAAAAAACATACATTGAAATTGAGTATAGCCTAACAAAACTAGAATGTCACCCAAATCAAGTCTCAGGATCAGACTCAAGCAGCTCAACGTCCACTTGCTCGTATGGAATTGGCATGGCCAATGTAACTCCCCGATTCTCAAATTTGGGGACTTCTTCTACGTAGTCATTAAAAGTGGCGCTCTTCCCAGCCTCGAACGCCACAAAAGCCTCAGATCCGACTTTTTCCTTGGCCTACTTCAACCCTTCCAACTCGGCCTCCAGTTTCGCAAGCGCCTCCTTGGCTAACTTGAGCGATTCCTCACTCGCATTTGTCCTCTCCTCGGCATCAGACCTGAGTTGATCAATAGTCCTTGCCCTTTCCTTCTCAGCCTCTGCCCGTGCACTTTCCATTACAGCTCTCATTGCCTCAAACTCCGCCTTGCTTCTTTAGCCATCGACTTCAGATTGCAAATGGCCAATCCTTTCGACAGCGTCACGCTGGCGTTGGCCTAATTCGGCGATCCTTCCAACTGTCTGCAAAACAAAGGATCGTCAAATTCCAAGAAGCATCAAATGTTAACCAAAAGATCGTCACATTCCAAGGATAAACATGTACCAAAAGGGCCGACTGAGTAGGTAATGCTACCATTGCCAAGTCTGGCTCAGCATGAAAGGTCGCCTTGTCAGCCGGCAAGGAGATCACGGTGGCCAAGCTCAATGCCACACGTGGATCTTTCAATGTCGAAGCTTTAGAAGAGATCAACATGTTTTTTATCTTTGGTTCAATGATGAAAGGGGCAACCATAGCCGACTCTTCTAAGCGTGGCCGCTTATCAACAGGGACCTTTTTGGAGCCGTCCTTGTCCTCGGCGCTTCTTTTTTCGCCTCAATCCTCCGAAATCAGTCACTCTACTGTAATCGGGCGCTCGATAACCTTTTTCGTGTCGGTGATGACAACCTGAGTCGATTCCTTTACAACAGTATGTTGCACAACAGTAGATTGAACAGAATCAGTCAGGACAAGTCCGGAACGGATGGCCTCGGCCTTTTTTCAGGCGGTCATGCGTTCGGCGTTCCTCTTCCGTGCCATCTGTATAAGATTTTCCCTAGCCATATCTTCAAAGTAATCGCTGGGAAGGTCTCCCAAGTTTGAAAAAATATCTTCGAAGGCATCCCCTCGGCCTGATGTAGACGGAGGATCAGAAGAGTTCAATCCGGCTTCCTCAAAGGCCGAATTGACCGTTTCGTCAACTTTCGTGGCCAACCGGTCCGAATCCTTGGCGATTGGTTCGACCACTTGTTCTTCTGCGTGTTCAAAATTAGATGACTCTAAACCGATCTGCCTCAAGTTTTTGAAGCTGGGGAAGATGAGGGCAGCAAGTTGATTATCGCCTCACGCAATCGGAATGTTGTCTGCCGCCGAGAACGTTGTGTAAGTTGGCTCGTACCGCAGGAGAATGTGGGCTACCCTCCTTTGTTTTTGAAGGTTTGGATGGCCGACGAACTATAGTGTAGTTTTGATTTCTGCGAGCATGACGTCGTTGTCTGAAACCAACACTCTCTTCAAATCACTGCCTGCACAAACAAAATGAAAAGATGAACATAGTGCCGAATACATATACATGCGAATATGAAAAGCAAAGTGATCTAATCGGCCACCTGGTTCGCCTTTTTTCCTCGGTACCATGTCTAGGCGATCTTCGCCTTCGTCGAAATCCCAGTTGCCACGGACAACGACCATCATGTTGTCGACACGCTTGCCAGAGCTGGCAAGCATAGTCACTAAGTAATGATCAACATCCTTAGCTCTAAGAAAGTAACGCCCTAGCCGGCCAATAAATTTGGCTAGGGCGTAACAGTGTCGAATGGCAGGAATACCTAAATTGGTCCTAAGACGACGATTTAGTTCCACTATCCCCATTATGATGCAAAAGAAATTGACATTGGGCTGGGAAAGAATTAGACCCCAGTATCTAAGAACGGCCCTCAAAAGTGGGTGAAGAGGAAAACGGACTCCGCCCTCAGCAATTGATAGGAGAGGAAAGATAGTTGTGCTCTCATCTTCCCTCTGCATATCAGTGATGCTATCTGCCAAAAGTGACGGACAGACATCATCAGGGATGGAGAAATGGCGTCGAAAGCTGGAGATTCAATCCGCCGAAAGGAGCTCTTTCAGATGTTTTGCCATTCTTTTTAAGCCAAACCTAAGGATTACGGGAAGTTAAAAGCAAATAAGGAAGCGGGATCAAAAATGAAGGAGAAGAAGACTTACAGGAGATAAAGGGAGAAGCGAGAAACAAGGAGTTGTAGAAACTGTGAAGAGATAGAGTTGCACTAGAGGGCGAGCAAACATCTTTTGAACATTCAGGACATACACTCGACGAGACAATTTCAAATCATATTAAATAGAAGCAGTGTACGAAGGGGTGGGAAAGCGTTACAATGACAAAGAAGCATGTGCGCATTCTGACACGCATTGGTAAAAGGGTTAACCATCGAATTTTTAACTTCCCAGGCTAAAAGCCAAACACAATGACTAACTGATGCTAGTAGGGTGTTTGGGGGGCAATTGTGGGAGCCGGATTATATTAGACCCATAGGGACTTATGTGAGTCCGGTCCGAAACGTAACCTCTATTCGGCATATACCCCAGCCAATCAAGGAGCCGAATAAAATAACCAGTATCCTAGCCAGTAGAGCAGACGCCGAGTAGAGATACATGTGACGGAACAAGGATGGGCCCAGCCTAAAGGCCTAAAGAAAATACTATAAATACGGGATCACCCATCAGAGAAAGGTATGTGAGAATTATTACACTTTACTTAAAATATAAGCAATTCAGAGATTAGAGACTGACTTGCCCATCGGAGTGCTAATTCCGGCACCCCCGACTGGGGTGTTTATTCCTTTTCAGGTGACTATAAGAGGATCACTAGCGTCTCCCTGGATCAGAAGAGTATTCCTAAACCACTTCTCCACACTATCAATGTTGCATTTCATGTGCATCGTTGTCATTGAGCACAGAATACGTGTGATGCAGCACATTGCGTTAGCTATGTTTCTATGCTGCATAGAATATGCATGTCATGTTATATTCCATTGCGCATGCCCTTACATTCGTATAGAAGTTGTCCATACCTGTTGCATTCTGCATGCATTCGGTGTTGCATAGAATATGCTCCATGTTTTGTTACATAAGATATGCTTTTGTTTTGTTCCTCGCATGATGTGCATGAAACATGCCTCGCTAAGCATTGTGTCATGTTGTCAATCTCACATAGAACATGCATTCTTATTGTATTGCATTGTACCTGTAAAGTTTCTTTTTTATGCAGGCAGGATATTGTATGTACGGTTCATTTGAAGCTAGCGCAACCAGACGATATTGTATGTACGGTTCATTCAAGGGGATTCCGGGTAAGATTATTCCTGTCCTTTGAACACCTTGTTTTGGTTAGAAGCATTCGGGTACGCCCGGTGCTCACACCACTCCTTGGTTAGAAGCGTTTGGGGTGTATGCCCGATGCTTATACCTCACTCATTGGTTAGAAGCATTTGGGGCGTGTGCCCAACGCTTATGCCTCTCTACTTTGGTTAGAAGCATTTGGGTCATGTGCCCGACGCTTATACCACCCTCTTTTGGTTAGAGACAGCGTGTCGTGTGCCCGATGTCTATACCACCCCTTTTGGTTAGCAGTATTTGGACCGTGTGCCCGACACTCATACCCCTCCCTCAGTTAAGAGCGTTTGGACCGTGTGTCCAACGCTTATACCATCCTGTTGGTAAGAGACAGCGGGTTGTGTGCCCGATGTTTATACCACCCCTTTTGGTTAGCAGTGTTTTGACGGTGTGCCCGACACTTATACCCCTCCCTCGATTAAGAGCGTTTGGACCGTGTGTCCAATGCTTATACCATCCTGCTGGTTAGAGACAGCGGGTCGCGTGCCCGATGTTTATACCACCCCTTTTGGTTAGCAGGGTTTGGACCGTGTGCCCGACACTTATACCACTTCTCGATTAGAAGCGTTTGAGATGTGTGTTCGACGCTTATATCACCCTTTTGGTTAGAAGCACTTGGGACATGTGCCCGATGTTCATACCACCCTTCGGTGTTTACACCGCACTTTTTTCCCTCTCGCGCGTGGCGCGTTAGGATGCTTTGGTTAAATGCATTTGGACGGGTTCCAATGCTTATACTACTCTTTGTTTTGATTGCATAATGGTCCGATGTGTTCCACTTATTATTATGTGCTCTCTTTAGTTTGGAACCTTGGGGTGTGTTCCTAGGTTCACACCACTTCTCTCCTCGTGTGTGCCACACATTGGGATTTTGTTTACCACCTTAGGTGCGCCCGACAGTTGTTGTTCTTTATCCTTTTCTGCGTGAGGCGCAGCAAGATTGCATAATTTTCTTATATCCTTTCTACATGAAATGTAGTTCGATTTGTAGTTCTCACATGTTTACTTACTTGCTTATGTACGAGTTTGCTGTAGCATTTCTTTGCATAACATTTGCATTCAGATGTTTCATTACAGCCCTCATTGCATGATCATAAATTATGTTCTGCATTGTGCAAAATTTTGGAAGTAAATTTCATTACAGCCCTCATTGCATTGAGCCAACTGCTGAGCATTGCTGAGCCCCTCTGAAATTCTAGAAGCAAAATTTTACTCTCTCTCTAGAACTCTCTCTCTCTCTCTCTCTCTCTCTCTCTCGTGCTTGAAAGTGAGCTTTCTTTGCATTTTTACACACAACCTCTTAGCCAACTTAAACTACCTTGTTGCTGAGGTGCTTGAAGGTCTTGTTTGGGCTTTTGAAGGCTGGTTTTGGCTCAGAAGTTGCCTGTTTGTTGCTGTGCTTCAAGAATGAGGCTTTACCATTTTTAAAGCTTTGCTTTCATTACTAGTTTGACCACCTTTGCATGCTGTTTTTGGCCTAGTTGTCAACTACAAAAGCCTCTATTTTTTAAGTGTAAAGATGGTTGTTTGAGGACCTTTTGGAGTTAGGGGTGGTCCACTCTCTTTTGTAGCTTTATTTGCCAAGCTTTGTGCCATCTTTTAAAGCCTTTAAAACAATCTTGTTTTGGCCTTTAAACCACTGAATTCCAGGGAATTTCAGTGGTAGAAAGTTTGTTTTGAGGTCCAAAATGGGAGGGGGTGGCCTCCCCTCCTTGTCTCTCTATGCCATGTCTTGTTAGCACTACAAAGTAGCATCTTTTTATGGCTTATGTTAGCCTAGTTCAAGCATGTTTTTGGCCTTATTTTAACATGTTGTAACTCTGTTTTTGGCTAGTTAGAGCACCTCGTGTTTGCCTCTTACACTTGTAATGCAATCATGCTTACTAGCTTAACATGTGTAATGAGTTAGCCTATCATTTTAGCTTGTGTTAGCTCCATCTCAGCATGCTTTTGCTCATGTTTTGCCATGCTCTAACTCTGTTTTGAGTGGTCTTGGTCCTTTGAAGCTTGCCTTGCATAGCTATAGTGTAAATGGCTTTACTAGCTTTGCCTTTTAGGCCCTCTAGCATGCCTTATTTGTGATGTTTGCATGATATGGAATCATTTAGCATGTGATTTCAGAGCATATGCCTCTGTCATACTCTCATATATATCGCTCTTTAATTACTTTTAAGAGGTCAGCTTTGTGCCTTGTTTATAAGCCAATACATGAGCATGTCTTTCTTGCTTTTCATGCCACCGTTTCATATTGTTTTGGTCACTATTGGCATGGTTTAGGTCTATCCATAGCTGGTTTGGCCATTTGAGATTGGTATTCCATGCCTCTAGTGTTGTGTCCTTCACTAGTTTCAATACTTTTGGCCTTTAACATATTGTGCATGTGTTATTTGCATGTTGTTGTCTTGTTTTTCATGCCACTTTAGCACTGAAATATCTACCATCTCCCACTTTTCTTCACTTTTGATTTGTTTTGAGGGTTGGTTTACCTTGTGCTTGTGTTTAAGCTTGATAGAGTTTGTGCTCAAATGGCTTTAACCCTCTCATGAGGATTCCTCCTAGCCAAAGGCATAATCTTTCTCATCCCCTAAACCATTCTTTTGGTTAACCCCTCTCTCATTAGAGGACTTTCACATTGGACAAATCAAGTAAAGAATGGCTTGGTAATGTAAAATGAGTAAACAAGAAAGTGGACAAGTAAAACATGCATAAGATAAGCATTTATGTTGCATTGCATGTGTTTGGATCGGACGTTAATCCAAACACAAGAAATGTGGGATGTTTCATACTCATGGTGATGAAACGTCTTGTATTTCTTGGTTGCTATCACCCTTGATCATGCATCATAGGGGAAAGTCACTTTGAGTCTTATGTGCGCATTCACTAAGCTTGTACAAGCTTGGTTTTTGGGCCATCATGCATTGAGATGCTTGGTTGGTGGCTTGGAAGCTGAGCGCCACACTCCTTTGAGCTTGAGAAATGATGAGGAGTGTGGTAGTACACACATTTCCTTGCAAATACATTGTTGTGCCCCTGTTGTTCTCTGTTGCAGCAAAACCAGAAACCTGGAAAAGCAGGTGGCCGACCGGCCACTTGAGGTAGCCGACCAACCACTTTTACTAACCGGCCGGCCAGTTGAGGTGGCCGGCAGCCACTTTTTGTGGCCGACCGGCCACCAGTCCAATTTTTTGCATAAATGATCCTGTTTTGGAGCAGAAACAGTGTAGAGGTTGGTTCAATGTTCAAAAACCAAGGCGAGTGCAAACAGAGGCAATTGACGGGAAAGCGATGGATTTTCGGGATGACGCTAATCGAGCATACATGTCTCCCTCACCCGCGAGGCTGTTTAATTGCTTTAATTAGTTAGAGTAGCTAATTAATTCATTTGTTTTGTAATATTTTAATTAGCTTAGTGTGGCTAGCTATTCGATTGTGTTGTAATATTAATTAGCTTAGCATAGTTAATTAGTTGGTTTGTAATAATTAGCTTAGCTTAGCGTAGCTTAGCTTATTTATTCGAACCCTCCTTCGAGAAGGTAAAATGTTGTAATAAATGTGCGTGTGCGTGTGCATGTGCGTGTGCGTGTCTTCCAACCCCACGTCTTTCTTCCTTTTATTTAACCGCTTTCGATGGCTAGATTAGGGCACGTTTTGATTAGCATATCTTATGCTCGCATGCGTGCATCATTCATTTGTCTTGCATGCATCGGGCTCAGCGCATCATTCAAACTACATCGTATTTCAATTCCTATTTGAATACATGTATCAATTGTTGCATTCATATGCCATCTTAGATAGCCGAGCCTATTATTTGCATTATTGCATGCGTTGCATTAGGCATCTTGTATAGTTAGGATCATGTATATTTCTAACTAGCTTTTGTTTTGGCTTGGAGTACTCGGTAAGTTTTATGCTTTAGGATATTTTCATGAGTGTGAGTAATGCCATGATAGCATGCTTGCCATGAGGCTATTTGCTTAATTGATAAACTGCATGAATGCATGTGGATGAAGGCTTTGTTGCTTGAATTGGAACAATTCGATAAATGTGAGTTTTAAACCCACTTTGCGAAGTATCAAATCATGTTTTAAGCACACTTGAGGGTGGCTCTTTCAAACCATTTTCGAAAACAAACATAAGTTGATTTGTTCCAATTCTTGCGATTTTAGTCTATACTTGTATGTTGTGCGCATCACATAGTAAGTTAGCTAATAACCGAAATAAGAACACATCTATATAATAAGGGAAGATGGTTTTTGAAAATGTATACAAATGTCTCAGAGATACATTTAATTTGGACGGCTGAGATGATTTGTTTTTATTCTTTAAAGGCTGAGATGCTTTGTGTCATTTTCGCATTCCCGCCCAAAACAATCCCTCTCTCGCTCTCTCTACAGCGTCCCACCCACCCAAGACAAACCCAAACATTATTTGCAACTTCTCAGGTGTCAATCTCTCTCTCCTCAGAGATCTCTCTCTCTCTTCCTTTCCCTCCCTCTCCTTTCCACTGCCGCTCCACTTCCACCATTGCGCCGCCTCCGAACTCCACCGACAGCAACTCTTCATCTTTTCTCCCTCCCAGATCGATCTTAGATCTCAGATCTTCTCTCTCCTCCGATCTCCACCAACAGCAACTCCTTTTGCCTCTCGAACTCGGCTCGCAAGGTAAGATTTCTGCCTCTTCCCTTCTCTCTCTATTCCCCTTCTCTCTCTGTCAGGCTGTGTCTGCCTCTCCAGTCCTCCGCAACCCTCTCTCTCACTGTCGGGCTATGAACAGCTTATTTTAGGGTTTTGTTTACGGGTCATTTTTTCTCTCTATCTAATTTGTTGGCCTAGGTGTCTCAACCCGCTACGGTGCCTCCGTCCTCCACCGTCGAGAGTATGATGAGTTAGCCACCATGTCTTCCCAAAGCAAATGAAGAGAATCCCCAATTTGATGAAACTGTAAATCTTCAATTTTTTTTCTAACACTGTTGGCAACTGATGACGTCTATGGTCTCCAAGTACTGATATAGTTAAAATTTGAAGTATATTTCCACTATATTTAAAATTTGTAATCTTTTCAATATATTTCCACTATATTTAAAATTTGTAATCTTTTCAATTTATTACAGATATGCAGGGATAAGGATGCTAAACGTCAGAAATGGGCATTTGTAGCACCATTGAAAGGGTTAGTGAATAGAATTTTCATAGAATTGAAGGATTTGGTTTCTGTCTATTAAGTTTTCTTTGTATTTTGAAGCATTGTATACTTAAATTTATATTTTTTATTTAAAATTTTGTAGGATGAACAACCTAAAGTTCAAGGGCCAGGAGTTTGGGTGTCAACTGAACGAGGTGCAACGAATAGTCCAATTGGTATGCATTTGTTCATGTATATTGTGAGACACATTTATTCATCAATCTTGCAGGCTCTGTGCTTCACTAATTGTATGTGTATGTAACTTTATTATGTTTATTTTTTACTGAGCATCCTTTGCCTGTTCGTGATAACTGAACTATTTGCTGAAAATATGAACAAAAAATTCATTTAAAACGTTGAGCTACTTATGATGGTCTTATAATATTCTTTTGTTTTAATTTTTGTTTGTTTGTTTATTTTCTTTCTTTTTGGAAGCGTGTTTCTGGAATATAAAAATGTTTGGGGTAGTTGCAATGTTAGTCATTGATACTGATGGCAATCACTCAAAGGGTAAGGGAAATATGGATTCTTTGAGCAATATGCACTTTTGGGATTGGTTTCCCCATCCTATCATTAATAATCTCCAATCTGTACAATCCAATATGAATAATGTAGTCATACAATTTAAAATTTTAGAAAGGTAGATTTTTTTAGAAGGTAGATTTTTTTTCCCTTTTTTTTTTTTTATTGGCTCTAGATTTTTAAGGTAGCTTAAACATTCAATTGTCATGCAAGGTTATAACATTCAATTGCCAAATTTCGATTACTATTTTTTAAATTGTTGTGTTGTTTGGTATGGTGTGCATAAAATTCAGGTTTGCATGTATTTAGCTTCCTGGCCAATTCAATCCTTAAAGAGGTTCTCTCAGCAATCCAAAAGGGAAAACCAGGGGCCTTTTCTCCTGGAAGACCTACAGCATTCTTGAAAAATTACAAATCAAGCCTAGATTTCTGGGGTCATTTAGAAGGTAAATTCTTTTAATTTTTTATTTGAACTCTTTTGGATTTAATTTTTCTCTTTTCAACAGAGGTGACTGGTGGATTTTTAAGGTAGTTTAAAAACAAACTTATGGTGTTTCTGAATTTGCATTTGCGAGTCGACTGCAAATGCATTTGCAAGCTGATAGGTCAAAAGAGGCGTCTAGGATCGGTGGTTACAGTGGTCGTTGCTTCATTGTTTACTAACCTCATTCTGTAAGTGAAATTTATGAAATTAAATTTTCATTTTTACAGATTGTATGTCCTGTTCTTTTGTATTTCTTCTCTTTCATATATCTTTCCATTTTCTTATGTGTATTTTTTGATCTTATGGAGTTGTTGGCTGGTGATTATATGTCTCCATTTAGCTTAGCACATATTAATTGGTCGAATGGTCATACTAATATCCTATGTTTAGCTCACTTTTTGTTTTTATTTATTTTAAATTGTAATTGCGTTCTCAGCAAAATAATAAGCATGAATCAACCTCAGTTTTTTATTTTATTTTGTTTGTACTATAATGATATTCTGAAGTATCATGTGTCATTAGGTGGTTGGTGCCATGGTATTGTTTAGTGAGATGATAAGAAAATTATCTCCACTTATGCTGAAGCTATTCCTATTATCCAGTTAGAGTCTGTTTACTTTTTTTCCTATTATCCATTTATTTTTTATTATTTTATTTTTTCAGAAGTTGTTGAATTTGGCCAATTGCACATCATATTGGTGACCTGTTTTATGGTTTTACATGTTTACTTATTGATTCTGACTTCTGTAACCTGTATCTGATGTTTTACCCTTGGGGAACATGATTGCCAGAGAGCTAGCTAACCCAGTAAACTGGTCGCAAGATTTTTGTATTGAGATTGTTGAAGCTAGACACCTGCCAAAATAGCTCCCTTTCCTTTATGTGCGCGCATGCCTGCTCGCGCTCACACTCTAGCATTACCTGTAAGCTGATTGTACTAAAAATAGTTAAATGCTGCTTTGACTGCTCATATTTAAGTTAAGAGATGGGATTTGTTTCATTATTATGAAGTTCATGTCTATGGTACCAAGATTTTATTGCAAATAATTTTCTTATATTGTGCAATGATGACCCTTATTCCTAGCAATTTTTTAATCCTCAGTTTTCTCAGGAACCAGAGTTTAGTTAGTGTCAAGGTTTATTTATGGTTCGGTATTTTATTGTAAAAGGCTGTTTCAATTTTTATGCTTTAGACCCCCATTCTAAGCAATTTGCTTTATGATTAAATGTGGTGACTATGGACTTCATTTTATCATGTTTGATTTCTACCTCCTCCTCCATCATATAACAGAGTAAAATTGATTTGTTAATTAGGTATTATCTGGATATCACCACCACCATAGCCACCGTCATCGTCTTTGCTTTGAACTCCCTCCGGTACCTCTCTCTCTCTCTCAAACCCTGTGTCTCTGAGGTTTAAATTGATGTTCTTTGTGGCTGTGTCTGTTCAAACCAATGAGAAAGAATGTCTTTGTTATAGTTCTCACCTACTGCCACTGCTCTCTCTCTCTCTCTCTCTCTCTCTCTCTCTCTATCTCTGCTTTTTAGCAAACAAAGCTTATTTTAGGAAGTTTGTTGAAAATTAATTTTTTTAAGAAAACATATATAAAAAAAATAAAAAATTAATGTGACTGAAAATAAATTAGAAGTCAAAAAATAATTTTTATTCAAATTCCCAAAACACCCCGAATTCATCACTCATGAAACGTTTCTCACTATCTGTCATCTTTCACATGAATTATACAGCTTTGATTTTCTGGCAGCAATTGCTGACCATCTATATATGATATCTACTTTGATAAGCACTGCACTTTGTGGTAGGTTGGTATAGAGGATTCACAATTTATATGACCTCACCTTATTTATGTTTCTTTAGTGTTATTGGATTTTTTTATATATGATATCATGATATGTGATCAAATTATTTGATTTGTGTATTTTATATTTTAAAATAAT
The DNA here is from genome assembly GCF_004153795.1 of Camellia sinensis. Taxonomy (NCBI): domain Eukaryota; kingdom Viridiplantae; phylum Streptophyta; class Magnoliopsida; order Ericales; family Theaceae; genus Camellia; species Camellia sinensis. The sequence continues at coordinate 2,659,282 of NW_021024878.1, read as the reverse complement.
AATAATTCACAAATAATATTGGTTTAAGAATTTCAATATTTATTGGATCTTAAAGTATACGTGGTGATTAAAAAAGAAGATTTAACCCATGCTCAAAATAATGAACGCCTATATGACAGTGGCTAACCAACCTAACTGGGGAAAAACTTAAAAAAGGAAAAAAAGAAAGCAAAAAGGAAAAGGCAACATATAATAATTCTTGTAAAATAAAATTATGAAAGGGTTGGATAGTGCATGAAAAAGAAATAAGTGTAGTACCAAGCAAGAAACACATGTACATAACTTCGACAACATTTCAAGAGAATTCATAATAGTTGTTTGGGCCCTTCAATCTTAGTTTTACAACCATTCATGTATACGTAGTTTTAGCCTCATTTACCACATTGCCTTTAGAAGTCAGCAAGTTCTCCTAAACTTCAGCTCAATATCTATTTTCAATAATTTACGAATATAACTCCACCATTATTAACACTCTCAAATCCAAGGCAGAGTTGTTCTGCAATTTTCAAATTGGACAGACCCTATGTGAATGGATCAATAATTATCAATTTATCATCATACTTGCATTTGCAAGCAAGTAAACCTTGAACAGCTGCAAATCTATCTATATATGCCTTCCAAAGGCACCTCAATTAAGAACAGCCAGTTTTCTTTCTATTCTGAGGTGGAAATAACAGGTCCTACATTTTGGGGTTGTTTGTTCCTAGTAGCCAGTGTGTCACTTCCACCTCAGAATCGATTTTGGAAGGCATAAGTTTGTTCCTGTTGCTGTTAGGACCTGTTAGCCAGTGTTTAATCAGCAATGTTTATAGGACCTATTATCAGCAATGTTAGGACCTGTTAGGACTTATTATTTGAAGGCATTGCTGATTAAACATATATTTTGGAGGTCTTAACAGGTTGCTGATAGAACATATAATCAAACATTGCTGATTAGAGCATGTTCACAATCGAACATTGTTGATTAAACATATATTTTGGAAATAACAGGACCTGTTCCAAAGGCATATATTTTGAAAGGCATATTGTCCCCTATTATAGGACCTGTTATTAGCCAGTGTGTTACTTCCACCAAGTAATACAATCGATTGAGAACACACTATATAGCCAGTTTTCTTTCTATCTATATATGCCTTCCAAAGGCACCTCAATCGATTGTATTTTTTTCATTTTTCATTATGAATTTGGGGTTGTTTGTTCCATTTTTTATTTATTTTTTTTGGAATGTTCCATTGTATTTTTCAATGTGTTGGGTTAGTTTTACTTGAGAGTTAGTATAAATTGATGATTAAACATTCTTTTTTTTTTTTTTTTTGGTGGCATACATTTATGTTTGGACTTTCTAAATGATAATGATAAATTTAATTTCAACACTATAAAATTGAAGTCAATTGGGGAAAAGAAGAGTTCAAATTTGAACAATTGTTGTGTTTCCATTTTAATACTCTTCATGTTGCTAGGGTTGATTTTAATTTTATCATTTTAATGTGATTGTTAAAATACATCATCGAACAACCATAATTATATAACCAAACATTTCAGGTTGAAGTACAACAGTTATGAACAATATCACTATTTTCGGTCAAGTGTTCTTTTTTTTTTTTTTTTCTCCCTCCATAGAAATTTAAATACCTCTCTTATAATGTAAGGCCTATTTGTTTATTTATTTTAAACTTATCATATCTAATTTTCTTCTAATAAATGCTTTTTCCCTCATACTTTATAGGTGGATGAAGACTTACACCGAACGGTAATATCAACAAAGAAATGACTTTTTTTCTTATTTATTTGTGTACGTTATATTTTCTTAATTTTTTGTACATGGTATGTAGATGATGAAAACATATAATTAGCTCATATGATTATTTAGCATAGAACATAAAAAAATTATGAGTTAAGCTCATCATCTAATTTTGTAGTCTGGTTTGTGAAGTTCATCACGCGTCTCACTTTAACGACGCGAGTCTTTCATTTTGTAGGATTGTTTTGGATATATTATCTATTGAAAAAATAATAATTTATATAAAAATTGTAATTATATGATTTTTATCATATTTGATTTAAAAAAAATAAATGATAAGCATAATTTTATAATAGACTGTTCATTTCTTAACAATAAACATGATGAAATTAATTAACTTATTTTATCAAATTCAAACTAGTGGTAAACCCTACGAATCAAATTACGCCTTTCCAGTTAATACCAGGATTGAAGTGAGCTGCTATGGGTACAATTTTGTGTTGTTACCTTGATGGAACATCTCAAATAATTGATTATTATGCATATACAATTATGTCATATTTTATCAAATTGAAGCCAATGGTAAACCCTACAAATCAAATTACACCTTTCCAGTTAATACCATGACTGAAGTGAGTTGCTATGGGTGTAATTTTGTGTTGTTACCTTGAAGGAACATCTCAAATAATTGGTTGTTATGCACATACAATTATGTCATATGGCTTGCTTGCATAATGTTTAAAGGGCTACCACTTTCATGGGCCCAAATTCAGAGCTTAACTCAGAAACTTTTATATTTTTTATCATTGAACAAAATTGTTTTCATCATCTAGAATTCTTTCTAACGAGCTGTTAACAGGTTATTTTTGCTCTCCAGTCTCAGCTCGCAAGGTAAGATGCTCGCTCCTCTTCTCTTTATGTTCCCTTTCTCTCTCTGTATTTTTGCCTACCCATTTTCTGTTCATTCCCCTCCTCTCGCTGCTCAATCTTTTTGAGTTTTCCAGAATTCTTTTACGGTTGTTTGCCTATGCCATTTTTACAAAACTGACTACATAAAACAATTTTGGAAACACATCAATCTGTTACAAAAGATAGAGTTTTAGGTAGATTACTCTACTTATATTTTCCGACTTTAGTTCTATGTCTTATGATATGTAATTTAATTTCCTTCAATAAAAATTTGACCTAATTCTGTTGTATGTGTATTTTTTATTTTTATTTATTTATTTATTTTTGTTATAATTTTGTTTCCACATTATGTCATTTAGTTTTCACTACTCATGAATTGCAATGTGCGACATGGAAATTGCTCTCATTGTTGTTATTATTATTGTTTTATTTCGTTTCAGGTGTCGTCTTTCAATCGCAATCTGAATTCTGCAAAGCTTCAATCAAGCATTTTTGGAACTGTTGTTCCTGGCAAGCCATCTTCCTTACAGTTGAGTAATCCACTGTTTCCTCTTTGTGTAGTTGATATTGATGTTATTTAGACTCTTCCCATTGTTATTTTGATGTCCTAAAATGCTTAACAAAGCCAAGATAGTTAGGTTTGTGTGAATGCATTTAACAGAGGGACAACGTTGAAACTTCTTAATATATTGAAAGTCAAGTTACTTATGTGCTTATGGGATATTTATGTATTTCTTTGATTGGGAAAACAAGAAGAATTAAGTGAATTGAATAGTATAGCATATTGCTCCGTGCACCAGTTCATTTTTACACTGCCATAGCCCTGTGAATAGAGCTTCAAGCCCATGACCCTTGCTTTGAAAGGCTGGGTCTCTGCCAACTGTTATTATACCCAGTGTTAATGTTCCCCTTCAGTTACTACGCATTTGTCTACACCATTAACATTTATTGTATACATTTTATTTATTTATTTATTTATTATTATTATTTTTTATTATTATTATTATTATTATTATTATTATTATTATTATTATTATTTTAATGGTTAATTGATGGAATGCATTCAATATATTTCAGGGAGGAATTTAAGGATGAGGAGATGGTTGATGTGAAGTCATTACACATCCGAAACTTTCTCTGAAGTTGAGTTTGTTGGTTTGTGCTTTGCTTTACATTTGACAATTGTTAGGATACTCATATCCAGCAATTGTTTAAAGAAAAGAGATTATAATTGTTCAGGTATATGTTAAAATAAAAGGAAATACTGGATTAATGTTTTGGTCATTTGTATGTGTCTGGTCTAACTTATCTTTAACTCCTTGAATATTGATTGGTTGGCGATCTCTAATCACAGTGAGATTTGAAATTGCAATTGAAGTGTTGCCTCTTTTGTTTTCAATGGCCAACTTTTGTTTTAAGCTTCTGCTATATTTCATAAGGATTTTGAAGCTATCTTCTTTGATTGAAATTCATTGATTACCTAGGGACCTGTCTTAAAAGGAGATGTAATCCTAGATGTAATCTTAATATTATTTACGCCGTGCCTTTAGGCACGGGCATACGCTAGTGTGTTTATAAAACAACATATCACGCTTAGTAGATGGCGATATTTGATCGAGCGAGTGGGGGTGCTCATGTTATGACCTTCCCTTCTCGTACCCAAGTTCCCGAGCAGAGGCAACTTTGGTGATGACAGACACTTGGCCTTTGGCATGAGTCAAGGTTTCCTAAATTTTTCAAAATAAAATATTTAGGTGGCAACTCTGTAATCTGGCAAAGCAGTCCATGTTTGGCGCTTTTTGATTCAAAATTGATTTTCTAAAATCGATTGCCAGATTTGGACTCTTTGGTGTTTATCAGTCTTACATTGCACCTTGTGATATTAGATTTAGAACCGTGATAGGAGTCCAAACTGTGGAGTCCTATTCGCGCCCTCTCCGAAAGGAGGGCGCGCGAAGAAAGTCGAGTCTATAGCGATGATCTTCGCCCTCAAGATCTGGCGTCATTATCTATAAGGGCAACCTGTGAGGTTTACACTGATCATAAGAGTCTTAAATATCTGTTTACACAGAAGGAACTAAATATAAGGTAACAGCGGTTGCTAGAATTTATGAAAGACTATGATGTAAAGATCCATCACCATCCAGGCAAAGCTAACGTGGTGGCAGATGTACTGAGCCGAAAAACAACCAGAAGTTTGGCATGTACTCTCGTTTCCCACCAAATCAATGGATTGCTCGCCAACATAACCGTGGAACCGACCTTGATTGAAGAAATTAGAGCACACCAGTGTGCAGATAAACTTTTGAAGAAAAAGTATGAGGAGCAAAAGAGTACACCTGATCTTGACTTCACTATAAGCAATAGGATGCTAAAATTTCGGAAGCTCAAGGTTTACAGGCCACCCTGGCAATACGAAGATGTATCATGATCTGAAGGAACATTACTGGTGGACAGGAATGAAAAGAGACATAGCAAGTCACAGCACCAAATGCCTGCATTGTCAGTGTGTTAAAGCAGAACATCAAAGACCTGCAGGACTGCTGCAACCACTCCCTATACCTGAGTGGAAATGGGAACACATCACTATGGACACGAAGTCAAACTGCCACGGTCAGTCTCAAAGAATGATGCAATATAGGTCATAATAGACCGATTGATGAAGTCGACGCATTTTCTGCCAATCAAAATCACATACTCCCTTAATAAATTTGCCACTTTATACATCAAGGAAATCATTCGGTTTCATGGTACCCCAGTTTCAATCGTGTATGACCGAGACCTCTGCTTCGTGTCTCACTTCTGGAACGCATTACAAGAAGCCTTAGGAACCACACTAAAGTTTAGCACTGCTCATCACCCATAAACTAATGAGCAATCAAAAAGAACAATCTAGACTTTGGAGGATATGTTACTTGTGTGCATGTTGGACCTCAAAGGTAATTGGGATGAGCATCTACCTTTAGTAGAATTCGCCTATAACAACAGCAACCAAGCAAGCATTGGAATGGCACCGTACAAAGCATTATATGGAAGAAGTGTCGATCACCTCTGTGTTGGGCGAAAGTCAAAGACCGGAGGTTATTAGGCCCTAAAATCGTACAGATAACGAGTGATAAAATTCAACTCATCCAATAATGAATCTACACTGACCAAAGCCGCCAAAAAAGCTATGTAGATACACGGAGACGGGACTTGGAATTTCTAATAGAAGATCATGTGTTCCTAAAGATTACACCAACAAGAGGGGTTATCCGATTTAGAAAGCAAGGAAAGTTAAACCCACATTATATCGGGCCATTCAAGATACTAGAAATGATTGGTCCTGTGGCATATCGACTTGCACTGCCACTTGCACTATCCAATGTCCACAATGTATTTCACGTTTCAATACTTCGGTGGTATCTCCGAGATCCAGAACATGTTGTCAATTATGAGAACATAGAAGTGCAAGAAGATCTCTCTTACAAAGAACAACCAGTGCAGATTCTCGATCACCGTGATCAGGTTCTCAAAAAAAAGACTATACCCCTTGTAAAAGTCTTGTGGCGAAATCATCGTATCGAAGAAGCTACATGGGAAACGGAAAATCAAATGCGAGCCAAATATCCACACCTTTTCAAAAATTAAGGTATGTCAAGTTTGGGGACAAACTTCTATTAGGAGGGGAGAAACGTGACACCATAGATATTTAATTAATACCACAACCAACCACGATTATTCATAAGAATAATAATAATAATAATCTTTAATAGTAAAATAAAATAATTAATTTTATGATGGTATACAATAAAGTATAATTTAATTTATTGTACAATTAACTAGGGTCAATGTAAAATTAAGGCACAATAATAATAATAATAATAATAATAATAATAATAATAATAATAAGGAGAAGAAGAAGAAAAAGAAGAAGAAGAAGAAGAAGAAGAAGAAGAAGAAGAAGAAGAAGAAGAAGAAGAAGAAAAACAATAATAATGAAAATAATAAAATATATAAGCTACACGTGCTATGTAAATTAATTTTCCATTGTGGTTATCAAATATATGATAAAGAGATTTACCTGGGGGCTAAGTTAATGTCACGACCCGAACCCGCCCCTATGGGTTAAGGCCATAACCGGCCAGTAATCACGAGATTACTTACGGCCTCAAACCAAATAAGACAAGACTCATCAGAGTAAAAGGGGCCAAACGGAAGCAAATTTAAAACTTTGTCGTAGAGCCGTGCTTATATGCACACCATAACATTCTGTATGTACATATGTTAATAACTCACAACAGAAAGTGTAATGACATAAGATTCTATACAGACAGGATCATCCAAACTAAGTCAATGAAAACTATATACAGACGTATTCAAAACTTCGCCAACCTGACAAAATGTAAATACATAACAAAAGGGTGAAGATGGGTCTCGTGCGTGAGACACAAGGGCTAACTCTCTCAAAACCTTAGTTGTTCCAAACAGACTTTACTGAGGCTGGGTCTGGACTTCTCTTAGCTCACCTACAAACACATGAATGAGCGTGAGCGAAAGCCCAGTGAATAATATCAAATCCAATACATAAGTTACATAACAATGTAGAACAACACGTTCCAAACGGCCTTGGGCCCAATTCATATTTCTATTTAACAAATATATAACTATACGAAATTCAAATCAAGTGACTGTAGTTCCAAACATTCTGGCCTTTGGCCCATTCAGATTTCCATTGATGTCAAAACGGCCTTCGGCCCATTCATTTATGTCAAAACGGCCGTCGGCCCATTCGTTTACGTCAAAACGGCCTTCGGCCCATACATTCGTGTCAAAACGACCTTCGGCCCACTCATTCATGTCAAAACGACCTTAGGTCCATTCATACATGTCCAAACAACCTTCGGTCAACTCATTTCTATCAAAACGACCTTCGGTCCATTCATTTCTGTCAAAACGACCTTCGGTCCATTTGTTTACGTCAAAACGGCCTTCGGCCCATACATTCGTGTCAAAACGACCTTCGGCCCACTCATTCATGTCAAAACGACCTTAGGTCCATTCATACATGTCCAAACGACCTTCGGTCCACTCATTTCTATCAAAACGACCTTCGGTCCATTCGTTCACGTCGAAACCTTATAAGGGAATAAACAGTTGGACATTGTTAAGCTTTCAAATATCGATATTACTCACAGTGATCGGCTTGTGGATTTGCCCTAGAGCTTGACCCTACACATTTCATGAACACAAAAGGGGTCACTAACAGTTCAATCCGTTCTTCAATTCACATATTTCTCTTTTGGCTTTTTTCTTATCTCATTAACTCATTTACAATGCTTAACATATGCCTAAGAGTGCTTACAAGTGAAAGAGAACGGAAAACGAAACACAGAACGAGCATACAAAATTTCAGAGAATAGGGTCCCCGCTCGAGCGTCAACTTTCCCGCTCGAGCGGACCCTTAAGGCCTGCAAAAATACTGGTTGCATGAAAAATACGCTCGAGCGTGGAATAGAGTGCTCGAGCGAAAGGCCTGTCTACAAAAACTCCCCGCTCGAGCATGAGATATCCCGCTCGAGCGGACACCATGTCTGTCAAAAATGCTGGGAGCTCGAATTCTCCGCTTGAGCGGCACTTCCTCCACTCGAGCGGACGTCAAAATTCTAGAAATTCCAGGTTGTGTTCTTGAGCTCCAATTCGATTTTCAACCAACAAAACATGCATGTTATGGCTCAAATCTCAAATATAATTATACTAACATGATGTAAACCTTAAATCACAACCCAATGAAGCTCAATTCACAAATAATTCACATGTATGCCCCAAAATATGTCAAACTCCTCACCAACATGCTCAAACTCAAACATTCAAGACTTACTCTCCCATAATTTGTACATGCATGTGGGAGATGCTCACCATTCTCAACTCATTTGGTGAAGGGGTGGTAAAAACATGAGTTTCCTTTAATATTTCACATGGATTATACATATTTGTGCTCAAACATGCAATTTCAAGGTAATTTCTTACATGCATGCACATATTAAGCTTCAATTCAACAAAATTAACCCAACTCATGCTCTTTCTCCTTGTTCAACTCTGAATTTACAAATAGCAAACAAGAATACATGATTCAAGGGATAATTACTCACCTAGGAGCCTTAAACACCCAAGTTCTAGCCAAATCTTAGCTTAATCTTCAAATTCCCAAGTCTTGAGCCCAAATTACACAAGTCTCTCCCTTCCTCTCTCTATAACCGACCCTTCCTCTGGTTTTGAGTCCAAGGTCAGTCAAAATACAAGAAATAAGGGAATTGGGGTGTAATGCTCCTATCCAACAAATCCCCCTAAGTCCCAATTTAAGAATACTAAACAATTTGAGCACAATGCCATTAAATGAATCAATTTAATCTGACCAGAATCAATTTCTAATTAAATTTCACCACAGGCTCTAAAAATTACACTAATTACAAAGGCGTAGTCAATTTTGGGTTCTGTGGCCGATAGGGCCCTCAATTTAATTCCCAAGGCAGATTATTCAACAGATATTTCTACGGTGAACAGATAGAACTTCAAAACCACATATTTTCACATAATGGAACACAAAATCATATCAAAACACATAATCATATCATATTAAGGACCAATTAACATATTACGGAACAGGGGTATTACAGTTAATCACCAATTAATGTAAGAAGATTGAGAAATGCACTGGAGAGATGGAATTGGGCCATCTGTGCCATCTAAGCAATTAGGGGAGGTGAGTCATCACCCAGGAACGTGTATATAAGGAGGGGAGGGGGCTGTGAAAATAGTAAGGGAATAAAAGGAGAGAGAGAGAGCGAGAGAGAGAATATGGCAAAAAAATAGGAGGGAAATAGTAGGAATCAATATTACAGTGAGTTATATTATATCTTGAGTTACCATAATATATTTTACGTATATTTTGAGTTACCATAATTGTTTTTACCCAAATTATATTTTATAAATTATATTGATATTTCAATTACATTGATTTTTTTCTGAACTCTATTTGCTTAAAATGAAACCCATAGATATGTTTGTTTAAATTTTAGAAATTATTTGACAATGATTTTATAAATAATTATTTTCTGTAAGTACCACCACGGGAGTCTCATGCCTTGAGGGACTTAAATAAACCATTGGCTTCTGATTGGCCACCTTGTGGCCCTCTGTTTATCATGGATCCATTAACCTCTGTTCTGACTATCACTCTAGTGACTTCTGTTCTGTTCTGTTCTATACTATAGTTATGGTTATAATTTCTGTATTTCAGTTTCTGCCACTTAAATAATTTGCTTATTCAAATTAAGTTAGGTAAATGCTTTATCTTAATTAACTATATATGGTTATTTTTGTATTCCCTATACTCTTGGCATAACATTTCTCATTCTGCTGTGTGCTTAGGCCATCTCCAACGGTTCATCAAATCTGGCATCAGATTTGAAATTTGGTGAAAAAGTTACTTTTTGAAGCTCCACTGGTTTCAGCAAATTGGTATCAAAATGAGAATTGAACAAAAAATTCATCAAAGTGAGAACAAGGGACAGATTTCACTACTTTACTGTGCGTGACCGTTGGAGGAGACCAACCAGTCAACCAGCCGGTTGACCGGCCAGTTGGCCAACTGGTCGACTGGTTCATCAATTCTGCCTTTGTTTTGTTCAACAGGTGCGAACTGGTTTGAACTGGTTTATTTTGAGATAGGTTATTTTGTGGACTATGAATAATTTGAAAGGTGATATAAATTTAAATTCCCATGAAAATATAATTGAAAATGTTACGCCTCATATACGTATTTCAGAACTAGCCGTTCCAATAATTTACCATTGGATGGACAAAGTATTTTGAAAATTTACCGTTACTGATGTGCTCTATAAAATATATCTGTTTCGTAATATCAAGCTGTGAATTTCAATTGGGTTGACAGAGTATTTCACTTTCAGAATAGCATTACATTATATGCTGTGAATTTTGTTTGTTCTGTGTCATTATAATTTTTTTTCTCAGTGCACTTTAATTTATATTATCTGATTATATTACCTAATTCTGAGGTTGAGTGTATATCATTCTAATATTTTTCAGTAAGTTAGATATTGTATCTACTGAATTTGTTTCAAACTATGGAAGATTTTGAAATGTTTGAAGAATCACAAATGTTGGAGCACAACACTAATATTAATTTTATGTCGGAAACTTCACGAGAGAAGAACACGAAGAACACTGATAATCATTTTATTTCAGAAACTTCTCGTGTTTCTCGTGGTAAAGCGTTCACAATTATAGAAGATGAAACTTTATGTAGATCTTGGTTAGTAGTCTCTCAAGATCCCATTACTAGTAATAGTCAGACTATGGCTATATTTTGGGAATGAGTACTTGTTTATTTTAATCCACAATTGAGCGGTGAATCAAATCGAAACCGTATTTCTTTGTCTCATCGTTGGTCTCGCATGCAAAAGGCAATTAATAAATTCTGTGATTTTCTTGAACAAATTCAACTGAGGCAACAAAGTGGAACAACTGAGGCAGACATGGCAAAATTTATTTGTGTTATTAAATATCAAATTTCTTTTCTAAATGTATACTTGTTAGTGAAATTTTTGTAATTTTTTTTTGTAGGTCGCTGAAGCGAAGCGGATGTATCATGCAATACAGAAAAAACACTTCACATTTGATACATGTTAGGATATTTTGCGCTGAAGTTGTAAGTGGGATGAATTTCGAACACAACCCAAAAGAAGCACGCAACATGCTTATCCATGTTCGAATCCACCAACTGAATATGAGGCATTTCAATCCAACCAGAATAATGCGGTGCACGAACAACCATCTAATACATCAACACGACCAATTGGTACTAAGGCAACGAAAGAGAAGTTGAAGAATCAAACAACGCACGATAGTAGATTTGATGAAATGGATGCCAACCAATCCAAAATTGTTGAAGTATTATCAACTATCTCCGCTAGAACTATTAAGCGAGATGAACAAAAGGTGATAGACCGTGAGCAGAAGGCTGCAGAGCATCGAAGTTGAGCAGAATATAATCAAAGAACCATACAAATGCATCCTCTATGCTCCTGTTTGTTGTCAATATCTCCTCATCATTGTGACAAAATGAAGCCAAATGATACAATTACAATCAAGTTATAACTGAAAACAACTTCATACATAATACATCCTTTCTTCTTTTCTTTGGTTACCATTAGACCTTTCAAAAAATTTCATAAAATTTGAAGTAATCAGAAACATTAATAAAATTCAACTAACATGGCATCACTAAAGCTCCAAAAGATGGTGCACATGTATTACCAAGGCAATGTAAGTGAAAAACTAACAGATGATTTTATATCAAATAATATGATATACGAAACTACTATATTATACAAGACAAAACCACTACATTTATAAAAGAAATTGACCCAACAAAAGGTTGTTAAAATAACAAAATACAAAACAATGCAAATACATAATGTGAAACACATCAACAGCCATTATCTGGTGGTGGTGGAGGAAGGAAGTAATGATGGTATATGTCATTTACACGATGCTCAATCCTATCTATGCGATTGTTTGCCACTTCTTGATGTCTTTCAATGTCCAAACGGAACTCACCAAATTGTTGAATTAATGAGTTCTGCGCAGTGGCAAATGTATCAAACTGAGTATCCAACGAATTGACCTGATTAGCCATTTGATGTTCCCATTGAACGCGCTGATTATAATGTTGTTCTTCCATGGCCAAAAACTCAGTCCAATATTGAGGTTGTTCAGTTGATGGCATCACATTGGCAGGAGGATCTTCTAGAGCATCATCTGGTGGGACTTCATCTTCTGAATCTTCTAGAGCATTAACACTTCCCATTAAATTAGAGGCTTCACCAGCATGGGTCACTGTATACTGATTAATGGGTAAATAGATTTTGATCTCCATTTCATCTGCAAGGTGAACCCGAAAATGTTTGAAAATTTTTGACAAGAGTGGCCCAAACAGTAATGACCGACCCATGAATTGAGCTTGATTTGCATACATCATTTCTTTCATTATTATGTAACACAAATCTAACTTATGGCCAACTTCAAAACAGTATAACAAATAGGCATTAAAATATGGGACCGCATTATGATGTCCTTTTTTCGAAGTGACATTTTCTACAATCTACCGGTGGAGAGTCCGAAGATAAGGTTTTAAATGTCTTGCTTGTAGACTAGTCCCAGTAAATCTGTTCTCACAAATAGTAGTATATATATCACTAGCATTACCAACAATATTAACTAACTCAGTCTCACTCTGAAAATGGATATTTTCATCACCTATCTCAACTCCAATAATGCTTGCCAAAGTAGGAATATCAAACTGTATACCCTTTCCTTTCATATATGACAAAAGAGTAAAATTTTCATCTTCTTCCTGAGTACCTCTTAGGTGAACATAAAATAGAGATACCAGCCGTGGATATACCTTTTGGGGTAAATTAATTACTAACTAATAGTGCATCATATTGAGGTGGCAGATTTACCCTCCTCCCTGTTACAATAGGTCAACTGTAGAAGTTTGGAAAGGCTTGTTCATGACTTTCACTAAGAAAATCATCAGTAGGATATGACTAATTTTGAGACTGTTGTTGTTGGCGTCGTGGAGGGTTGGAACTTTCACTAACTTGTGGTCTGGCTCTTTTAGTTCTAGACATGATGTCAATATCTGTTGAATTTTAATGAAAATGTGTTACATATGAAAGCTGAATTAGAGTTGGCTTGTTGTTGTTCTGGTGTTATGTTGAATTTTAATATGCAGTGTTTGTGGTGTTATGCTGCATTTTAATAAACACTGCATTTTCTTTGAGCTAAATGAAAACATGAAGTTAATATGCAGTGTTAGTGTTTGTTGTTCATAAGTGCACACTAAAATAGAAAAAGAACATGAAGTAAAAATTCAATGGAAGTTAATATGCCAGTGAATGTGTTCTACATGATAGAAGTTAATTTCCAATATTAAACATGAATGTAGTTTGATTAAAACATGAATCTTATGCTCTCGAGAAGGTTAAAGTTGAACAAAAAAATTGTGGTATTATGCTCACTGAAAAAAAGGCCGAAGATATGGAAGGAAGTGCACACTGAAAGGCAAAAAAAAAAATTGCAGGGCCGGTTGACCCGTGCAATAAAGCCTACCTCTGTTTTGATGCTACCTTGTTGTTCTTGCTGATGTTGTCTTTGTTGATTTAGATGGTTTGCCTTGCTGATTCTGTGGATTGACACTTACAATATAGTGAATATGCAGAGTTTGGGAATAGAAATTGGTTAAGCCGAATTTGAAGGTGGTGGTGGAGGGAATACAATGAATGTGTTCTTATAGAGGCAATCTATGGATAGAGGTCTTCAGTGAATAGAGTGAATTTGGTGATGCCAGGTTTGTATACAATCTTGAGCTGATATAGAGGGTGAATTATTGAGGTAGGTGGTGAAGGGAATTAATATTCAACTAAATTGGTTGAATGAATTGAATGAATGGTGGTGTGTGTAAAATAAGGCATTGACTCATTTGAAATCTGTTGAATTCATATGCCACCTCTATATGCCATGAATGTAGCTTGAATGCATTTATCCACTGAATAAATGAATGGCAACATTATTAAGTAGTATGCCACCTCTGTAGGTTGAATGCATTTCAACTGAGGCAATAAATGAATGGCAACATCCACGCCAACCAACATCAATAAATGAATGGCAACATATCAGTAATAAGCCAACCAACATCAATAAATATATAGACAAATAAATTGGACACCAATACATATATGTACTGAACATATGTACTGAATAAATTTGTATGCCACATCAATAAATTCGTATACTGAATAAAATCATATGGCACATCAATAAATATGAATTGTGAATAAATTTATGTGGTATTATCATTTGTAACTGATTAAGACTTGATTATTAAATTTATGTGGTATCATCATTTGTGGTATCATCATTACTGAATTGAACACAAAATACTGAATTGAATAAATTTGAGACATGATTATTAAATTATCATTTAAGACATGATTATTAAATGTGAATAAATATATGTGGTATTATCATTTGTGGCACATCAATACTGAATTGAACACAAAATTTAAGACATGATTATTAAATTTATGTGGTATTATCATTTGTAACTAATTAAGACATGATTATTATCATTTATAATTCTCATGAATTGAACACAGAACAATTCTGAATATTAAAGATTGGATCATCACAACAGCACATCATCACATAACTTCTAAACTACTTGGTTAATATAGTGCATCGTAATGAAGATTACAAAAAAGACAACCTTCTATTCCAAAATTATAAACAAAATTACATGTATTGATGTGGTGAATTTAGTTTTCACCATGAAGATGCCACATATATTCTATTAAATCATTGCGGAGGGCATGATATGCATCCTTATCTCTAATACCTAAATGACGAGACAAAAATGATTGGAAGTCATTGGTAGGAGTACAGGAAAGTTGCACTGGTGCGTTGGTTAATGAAAGTTCATAATCAAAATCAAGGTGCTCCTCCCTCTCATCTTCGACAATCATATTATGTAATATAATGCAACTCTTCATTATGTTGGCAAGCATTTTCGAATCCCAAAAACGTACAGCACCACCTATAATTGCGAATCGAGATTGAAGCACTCCGAATGCCCGCTCTACATCTTTCCTGGCAGACTCTTGCATCATTGCAAAATGTTGTTTCTTTGCTCCTTGGGGAGAAGAAATTGTTTAAACTAGTGTTGTCCATTGAGGGTATATACCATCAGCAAGGTAATAACCCATATCGTAACTATGTCCATTAATAGTGTAATGGACAGGGGGAGCTTTACCTTGAGCAAGATCAGAAAACAAAGGCGATCGGTCCAACACATTCAAGTCATTGTGTGAGCCAGGCATTCCAAAAAATGCATGTCAAATCCACAAGTCATAAGAAGCTACTGCTTCAAGAATAATGGTTAGCTTTTTCTGATGGCCTATGTATTGACCTTGTCATGCCTTTGGACAATTTTTTCACTCCCAATGCATGCAATCTAAACTTCCTAACATACCCGGAAGTAATCTAGCAATATCTTGGACAATTTTTCCACTCCCAATGCATGCAATCTAAACTTCCCAACATACCCGGAAACCCCCGAACCTCCCCAATAGCAAGTAATCTAACAATATCAGTTGGTGTTGGAGATCTCAGATATTCTGGTCCAAAGATTTCAATCGCTGAATTACAAAATTGTTGCAAACTTTGAATTGCAGTGCTTACCCCGATATGTATATAATCATCAATTGGATCTACTGCGACACCATATGACAATATTCTCATCGCTGAAGTCATTTTTTGTAGGGGAGATAATCCAACTACATGAGTTGCATCTTGTTTTTGAACAAAATATGAATTGTGTGCTTGGATTGCATTCAAAATTCGCAGATACAAAGGACGACGCATTCAAAAACGTCTCCGAAATATTGTAGGTGAATACACTGGATTTGCAGCAAAATAATCTGCAAACAATCTCTCATGACCCTGCCTTCTATCTCTGCGTATATACTTATGGCCTACAATAGAACCACCTATTTTCTTTGAGCTATCACTTGACTTAAGAATCTGAAGCATACTAGCATTATTCTTCTCATAAGCCCCTAAAAGTTTGACCATATATTCATCATCAGACTCATGATCAGAGGAGGATGAGGAAGAAGACGATGAAAATGAAGTCAACATCATGGATTTGAAGGTATTCATTATGCTTTGTTTTGTTTTAGCTATGATCGTATCAGTTGTCTGGAGTTGTTTGGCATATGGATAATGTGTTTATATGAGATTTTAGAAGCAAATCATTGTTGGAGGTAAACCAAAACGAAATATATGTAATGGAGGGAAAAAGAAATAGGAAAAGAATTGGGAACAGAAAGGGAGGGAAACAAAAAAAAAATAAAAAATAATGGCCTTACCGGTCGACCCTCCCCCTTTTGATGCTCACCATTGGAGGAAGCCATATCAAATTGAGAAAATTGGCTTTTTTTTACTCAAATTTGATGAAAAAATTGGTTAACCGTTGGAGATGCTCTTATAAATGTTATCTTTTCAGATGATGAGATGTAAGGGAGACCCGTAACCTCGTGTAGTGGAACCTACACAAGAATGTGATGCTGATCCGTTATTTTGTTTTATTTATTTTTTTTTTATTTTTTTACTTATAGTCAGTCACTGAATAATAAAATAATAAAAATCTTATAGATGTACCTTATTTTATTAAAATATTATAATGCAGTAAATATTCTGTTTAATTATTTTTTTATTTCCAGTTGCCTCAACCTGCACCATTTAATTTGCTACGATTAGAATTATTTAGTAAGTTGTGATTGCAACCCTAAACCCCTGAGGTTGGGTCGTGACAACTTCAATCTAAAATCACGTGAGAATAATTTTTTTCTTATTTAGTATTAGGGTTAGGACATAATTTTCCTAGATGAAGAACAGGAAGTAAAGGTAAGATTGTCTTTTCTTATTTGAATTGACTTTTACTTGATTTTTTTATAATAACACTATATGTACCAATTAATGTACATACTAATGTACTAACAGATGATGTGGTATCATTTGTATGCTTTTGAGTATTTATAACTTGTATAACAAATGTGGTCAATAATAATATCATAATAATAGTTGGTATACTAATGTGTACACTAATTGTGCATATAGCACTATCATTTTTTTATTTTTTTTTTCTAGCCGACTCTTAAAATGCTCGCGTATAGGATTAGATTCCATTAATTTAGAAAAAAAAAAAAGTAATAATTGCACTTCAATCTAAATCATGCGAGAGTTCTTGGTTATATTTAAAATATAAGGAGTAAAGTGCTCGAAGCTTAAAC
Source organism: Camellia sinensis (assembly GCF_004153795.1). Classification (NCBI taxonomy): domain Eukaryota; kingdom Viridiplantae; phylum Streptophyta; class Magnoliopsida; order Ericales; family Theaceae; genus Camellia; species Camellia sinensis. The sequence goes on along the minus strand of NW_021024878.1, from coordinate 2,641,714 downwards.
TATAAGAGGTAGGATGAATTTTGTCCAAGTTGAAATAATTTTGTCCACGTAAAAAATAAATTACTTGTGAATAATTTTTTTTTTTTTTTTAAAAAAAAAAAAATATCCATTGAAGGCCAATAAAAAAACGAAAATTACTCCTTACCTCTTCTACTTTATTTAATATCTCCCTGCCAGCTCTCGAGCTTATGGAATTCTTTGCTTTTTGGCTACGGCCTTTATTTATCTTTTAGCAGTGCACTTATCACAAGAAGGCCTAGCTTGTTAGGTTATTTTGTTTTCCCTTTAAGGTCTTTTTTTGTTTTTTTTTTTATTTTTCTTGATCTACATGTTGTTTTACTTATTTATTTTAATGCTAGAAGGATATGAGTGTGTGCAATTTATTATATACTATATATAGGGATGGCAATGGATAACCTACCCTGTGGGTATCCATGGAGACCCAACCCAAATACATGGGTTTTCCCCTCTTTTTCTTATCCATTGGGTAGGGTAGGTGATATTCTATTCTAGCCTCTAATTCTCTCACTAACCCACTCGTTTTCACTATTCAGTAATCCCTCTATTTATAATAACAATGTTCGTGAACTAGATTGATTCGATGAACCATAAATCAAACTAATTCATACAATTCAAAAAATTCGGCCAAAACTTTCAGTTAAATGGTAAAAAATATAATGCAATGATTTGTATGACCAAATGTAGAAATTAACATGCGCACCTTTGTTATGTATTTTTTGTGATATATATTGTGTATTTTTGTGACAACTTTTATAAATTTATCTAGTAGAGTTACGACAAATTTGTAGTTCAAAAATAAAATTACACATTTTTTTTATAATATTACGTATTTTTGTGATAATATTATATGTTCAAAAATAAAATTACACATTTTTTTGGATAATGTTACATATTTTTGTGGTAATAATGTTACATGTTTAAAAATAAAATTACACATTTTTTTGGATAAAGTTACGTATTTTTGTGGTAATAATATTATCTGTTCAAAAATAAAATTACATAATTTTTTTGGTAATGTTATGTATTTTTGTAGTAATGTTACACATTTTGTGGTTAGAAAATATTTAAATAAAAAAATGCATAACATTAGCACAAAAATGCGTAACTTCATTTTTGTACGACAAATTGTTATAAATTTACCAAAATATTATGTAACATTTACTACAAAAATTCATTTAAAAAAACACCATAAAAATACATAACATGTTATGGTGCACACCACCATAGAATTTCCTCACAAATTCACTTAAAGTGATGTGATAAGAGAGTTACAACTCTTTATGATTGAATTTATAACAAATTTTATGTTACATCCTTGTAAATTGAATTGAGAAATTTCAACCGTAAAGCAGTGTGAGAGGTATATTAAGATAATATAACAGATGATGTGTGTCAAAATGAGAGTAATCTCAGAAGCGAATCCATTAGAACAGACTAGCCTTAGTGCGGTCGGTTTTATGGGCTGGATTGGGCTGTGCCAACTATTTGACCAAAGCCCACACATAGAGCACATATGAACGTTGTATTCTCATGGACCCACATAAACCCTAGGAGGAGGGTTTAAGGGTATGGTTTAAATCAAGAGAAGGGCTTCTCTCCCGTCTGTTGGATCTGTGACGATCATCATTAGTTCATTTTGATAATTTAAATCGTTCAATATGTAAAATTCATTAATTACTTTACTCTTGAAAAAAATCACGCTGATCAAACATTGATAATCCCTTGATTATAATACATTTTTGTTAACAATTTATTTTTAAAATCATATTTACTATTGACAAAATATGATCTAATCAACATAAATTTTTACAATGATGAAGTATTTGACGAACAATATATATTGAACAATTTGGATTATCGAAATATGACCTGTGATGGGCCCCACAGTCCCAACAACATAGTCTAAATTGAGAAATTTCAACCGTAAAGCAGTGTGAGAGGTATATTAAGATAATATAACAGATGATGTGTGTCAAAATGAGAGTAATCTCAGAAGCGAATCCATTAGAACAGACTAGCCTTAGTGCGGTCGGTTTTATGGGCTGGATTGGGCTGTGCCAACTATTTGACCAAAGCCCACACATAGAGCACATATGAACGTTGTATTCTCATGGACCCACATAAACCCTAGGAGGAGGGTTTAAGGGTATGGTTTAAATCAAGAGAAGGGCTTCTCTCCCGTCTGTTGGATCTGCGACGTTCATCATGAGTCCATTTTGATAATTTAAATTATTCAATATGTAAAGTTCATTAATTACTTTACTCTTGAAAAAAATCACGCTGATCAAATATCGATAGCCCCTTGATTATAATACATTTTTGTTAACAATTTATTTTTAAAATCATATTTACCATTGACAAAATATGATCTAATCAACATAAATTTTTACAAGGACGAAGTACTTGACGAACACTATATATTGAACAGTTCGGATTATCGAAATATGACCCATGATGGGCCCCACAGTCCCAACAACATAGTCTAGTCTATAAAATGGATTGGAGAGAAACCCTTTCCTTAAATTAAACAATCGGGTTCTAATCCTGTGGGGTTATTTTTTGAAAGGGCCGAACTCCAATGCAATAATCGGTTCAACCATTATAATTGCTTACAGCTCAATCGACTCAAGAATTCAGAATCCTAAATCGACTCACTTTCTGAGTAGAATTTGTTGGGATTCAACACAAACTTTTGGCTTTCACATCATTCTATTTAGGAGATTGTAAAATATTTGGAGAAATTTAGAAGCTTCGTGAACATCCTAAAACAATCTGGAACTTAATAGAATATTGTAGAAGCTAAACGAGTCTAAAATGTTGTAGAGTATTATAGAAAAATATTAATAAATAAAAAAACTCCACAATGTAGTAGAATAGTTTAGATAATTCTAGAATATGGTGAAAGTAAAAAAAGATCATAGAATATTTTACATGGCTAATATAGCCCTTAAACCAAGTTGATCTTAGTTATTTATTAAGGAGGTAAAAGACTATATAAAGAAAAGATCCCTCAGTTTGAATAACATATAAATGAGATAAAGAGTATTATGGTAGAGAGTAGTGTGGTGTGGTGAAAATCCCACCAACCCAATCGTTAGTGTTTTGTATTATTGTGTTTGTATTTTTTTATTTTTTATTTTTTATAGTGTTTTGTATTATTGTTTTAAGGCCTCCAAGTCCGTGTAAAACCGTTATTGTTGGTCGCACAAATTTCTCAACCGAAAAATGATGGAGACCACTAATTAGTAGTTGCACTAGGCACATGTGTTTTGTGTCTTAGTTTTTGTTTTTTTTTGTTTTTTTTTGTTTTTTTTTTTACTTGCCACATCATTAGTGGTGGTGTTAGTGGTAGAAATTTAGTGATATGTAGCATTGTTGTTTCTCAACCTGGGTTGTCTCATAGGCCACCGCAATCCATGCATTTAGGCTTTTTTTTTTTTTATTTTTATTTTTATTTTTAATCCATTCTCCTCCTCATTTCGACAATGTCACACAGCATGACATTTGTATCCTCTTCTTATTGGTTCTTATTGGTTGACGATCTTCATTTCAGCCAACAATACTTCAAGTGCCATCAAAGTTGCCTTCAAGATGAATTCACTATTACAAAATTATAAATAGATCACATTTTTTATGTATTATATATGTTATTTAATGACACGTTTTAAGTTTTGTCAAAATGTGATCTTTGAGAATATAATTAAAAATGATCATTTTTAATTACACGTTTTGAGTGTCATTAAAAAATTATTCCATCACACGTTATGCGTGTGATAATAAATATTTAGATCACACTTTTTACGTGTGATAATAAACATTTAGATTACACTTTTTATGTCTGATAATAAACATTTAGATAACATAATTTAAGTGTGATTGGTATCTAATAAACATGTGATTAATAATAAGATAAGATCACACGTTACATGCATTTCTTATCACAGTTAATGCGTGTGATAAAAAAAGGGGTTCAACAAATTTGAATAATAATTAATATTATTTTTGTGCGCATTTGAAGCATGTAATATACACTATACACTATCCTTTGAATCACAACCACATATTGAATGGAATAACGTCATATATTCCATACATGAAAGTCAAATGTTCAAAAGTATATACAAAAGAATTAATAAAAAAAATTTAACTATGATTACATATATTAAAAAAATGAAAAAACTTGAAGCACAAAGTCCTTAAATTCTTTGACTATATTTTGCATCTCTCTAAGCACTTTCTGACCTGAAAAATGAAAGTACAAATTAATTCAAATGCAAAATTTGCCTCTACTTTGGGAAAAAAAAAAAAAAAAATTAACTATGATTACATATATTAAAAAAATGAAAAAACTTGAAAAACAAAATCCTTGAATTCTTTGACTATATTTTACATCTCTCTAAGCAATTTCTGACCTGAAAAATGAAAGTACAAATTAATTCAAAGGCAAAATTTGCCTCTACTTTAGAAATAATTTTGGGCTAAAGGCAAAATAAAGGTAAGAAATTCACAAAGATGTGTGTTGAATCAAAATAATTGAGATAATGTGATTATTATGTTTTATGCACTTTTATTACAAAATAATTTTTGGGTAGTGGCACATGTGAAAGAAGAATAAAAATTAGATAGTCAGCATATTTTTTTTCTATTATTTATTTATTTTTATTTATTTATTTATTTTATCAGTAAAAGAGAATTTATTGATGAGAAAAAGATATATAAGATAAAATTTTAGATTTAAATTGCATCATTGTCAAAGCCACACATCCAAACTATGTTGGCAGCCATGGCAAGACCAATCCTGTGCATAATCTAAAACAACAACAGAAAATTAGTGAGGTTCCAATTCAATAACAGGCAAGCTATAAATAAGCACACAAAAAACAGAGGCTACCCAAGCCTCAAGCCAAACAAGCTATAAAATTCATTAATTTAAGTGTATAAACCAAAAATCTTAAAAATTACCTACTTAAGAGAAGAGAATGACCACCCATCTACAATATAGTTATATATAAAGCTTGATCTTCCATTGAGTGCTTTCAACCTCAAGGTGCACCTACTTTAAAATGAAAAATTAATAAATTGAAATGCTTTTCTTAGTAAAAGATGTTAGCTGCTGTTAATACTATACCTATAATATGTTATAAGTTAATACTATATTAATCTGTATAGATCTACAGCTGCTAATAGTAGATAGTATATTTAATAGATTATATTAAATATCTGTATAGATAGTTGTTGCTAGCCTAGCACAGATAGACGCCTTCTTTTCCTTTTGCTTTCAGCTATCTTTCGGTGGCCTTTCATTTGTATATTTCCTTTGTTCATCATTTTGTCTTGTAAAACATCTCCTATATAATGGAGGTTCCATTTGGTTGCAATATACATCAAAAAACATAGAGCTAATATTTGCTCTCTCAATCTCTCTCAATTTCTTATATGGTATTAGAGCACAGGTTTTCTGCCTAGCCTCTTCTTCCAACATATTTTTTCTGCAGATTGCATTTCATCTGTATCCCTTTTTCGTCCATCTCTGAAATACGGTTTTCACCACACCAGAGCCTTCGTCTCCTCCGGACGATTCCAACGCCACCAATTTCAGCCCAATACGACGTTACACGCGCTCTCACGCGCCACTTCTGTGAACGGCGCGTCGCCTGCCTCTGCCTTCCGCCTCACACGCGCTCCACGCGTCCTCCACACTGTCCCATGCTAACGTGCACCGTGCACTACCTTGCTAACATGCGCCGCGTGTTTCTGACGTCAGCACACGTCAGCCCTCTCTGCTACCGTGCACTGCCTGGCCTGTTTTGCTAACGTGTGCCGCGCCCTTTCTTGCTAACGTGCGCTGCGCCCTTTGCCTCTCATTTCTGTGCCTCTGTGGTCATATTTTGGGTCGTTTCACTCATTTTCCCACTAATTTCGGATTTCTGAATTCACTGGTAACCTCGGTTTTTTTCAGATTCTACCTCCATTGTGCTATTTTTCCCTCATGGATCGCCCGGATTCCTCTAATCACCCTATTTCCGTTATTCTTGACGGGACTAATTATGTCCTTTGGGCACCAGCCATGTCTGGCTTCCTCAAAGGCAAGAAACTTTGGCATATCATTACTGGGGATGTGTGCAAACCAGTCCCAGCAACCACAGAATCCGCTGCCACGGACTCCGCTGCCAAATATATCGACCGACTAGAAGATTGGGATAGTAAAAACTATCAGATCATCACCTGGCTTCGCAATACTTCTATTACATCCATCAGCCTTCAGTTTGGTAGGTTCCAACTTGAGTCTGCTTCCTCTCCAGCCAAGGCCATCTGGGATTTTTTGCAAGAACGCTATCAGACTACCGGTCTTGCTCACCAATATCAGCTTCTGAGTCATCTTCACCGTATGCGCCAAGAAAACACTCAGACCATTAATGATTTCCTCTCCCAAATGTATTATGTTTGGGATCAACTCGCTCTTTCTGAGCCTCCATGGCCTCATACTGAGGATGCTGCCTTGTTTACTACCTACCGTGACCAACAACGCTTGGTTCAGTTTCTCATGGCTCTCACTCCTCGTTTTGAGCCCGTCCGCGCATCTCTCCTACATCGCACTCCTTTACCCACTCTTGAGCAAGCCGTTTCTGAACTCCTGTCCGAGGAAACCAGGTTTGGTACTCTCCATCCACACCCTGTGGACTCTGTTCTTGCTACTCCCCAGATTCGGAGTTCTCCTTCACCACAGCGGTCCACTACCTGCAACTATTGTCACAACCACAATCTTCCATCGACTCATCTTCTGGTTCATTGTCCCGTTCGTCTTTGTCGATTTTGCAACAAGACTGGCCCCGGTCATCTCCAACAAGATTGCTTCCGCAATCCTACCCGTGCCTCTCGCCATGGTCCTTCCACCGAGAATTTTTCCCGCAGCAACTCTCACCGTTCTGGGACTCCATTTAAAAACATGCCTGCTCCACGCACTGCTGCTGCCGCCTCCGAAGATTCACCTTCTTCTGTCCCTGTAGATCCTTCCACTCCGGTCTTCTCTCATACCGATGTTGAAGCCATGTTTCAACATCTATGGAAATTAACTTTTAATCTTGCATACTGACAAGTCAGCATCTTCTTGTTATCTCACAATTATAGGGATATAAGTTTACATTGAAGGGAAGGAAACTCATTTGTCAGAATTGGCACCATTACTCTGTTTTTTAATCTGTTTTTGAAGCAACAAAATGTTTGATTAAATAGTTGAAGACATGTCCACACACCATTTTTACTAAATTAATTACTTTCAATTGTTCATGTTTCTGTTGCTTTGTAGCTTGGTTTTTTCTAAAAGCTTCTCTTATGATTGTGTTAGAAAGCTGTACGAGTGGACAATAAATTTGTGATCATGTGGGGTAGTTTTAAAAAAAAATTATGATATTATGCCAGATTGAATTGCAGTTTGACAGAGTTCTTGCTTATGGGAAAGTAAATCCCACCCTGTTTGAATTTCCTGCACACGTCAAGCGCAAGGACACAGAGATTAAAGATGTTGTGAAGAACCATGTCCTTCCTTTTCTTCCTGCCAAATCGCTCATCAGGTTCAGAACCATTTCCAAGGACTGGGATAAATGGATCAGTAGTCCCTTTCTAGCCCATGCGCAAAGTTATTCTTTCCAGAAAGTATCTGGATTCTTCTGTCAGCCTGGCGACTGCACTCCCACTTTCATAACACTCGATCAACATGCTTACGGGATTCCTAGCACCTCCCTCGAGTTCTTGCCAGAACCCACTGTAATTCGAAGCTCCTGCAATGGATTGCTTCTATGCCAAGGCCATGATGGAGAAAATGTTTACTACATTTGCAACCCAGTGAACAAGGAATGGAGGGTACTTCCCAGGCCAAATTACTACCATCAGTCTGAACCGGCCATTGTACTAGCCTTTGAACCCTGGGAGCTCAACATTGCAGCTCATTTCGAGCTCATTTGTGCCTTCCCTTTAATTGACGTCCCAATAGTTTATTTTGAAATTTACTCTTCAGAGAAAAGGTCTTGGAGATGCTCTACTGCGAGCTGCATTGAACTGGGTGAATTGACCACGCTGAAAGGTGGGTTTTACATGAAGGGAATGGTATATTGGGAAACTTCATCAGGTAATGTACTTGCCTTTGATATGAAAAATGAAATTTGTGGAATTTTGCCGCTCCCTTGTGTCAGCGGAGAGGGTGGAGTTTTGGCTCAAAGGCAGGGGGAGTTGTGTTATGTTCAGGCACGTTATCAGAAAGGGAATGACTATGCAATAGCCATATATGCGGGTATGGAGATGAGCCTGAAGCATAATATTGCTGTGAAAATCGAACGTGACCAGGGAGGATTAACTCATCATCAGTGTCGAGCTTTGGCTTGTGTCAACGACGATGTTGTGATGATTTTAGTTGGGATGGTGGTGTATTCTTATCATCTTAGAGAACAGAAAGTTGAAGTCATTAGCAGGAGACAGGATTTCGGGGGGAGGTACTTGCCATATGTGAATAGCCTCGTGTTGTTGGCACCTGAGTACTAGTACGTCTCACACTTTCTTATTGAGTCTTGGAATGTAGGACTTATTGAGTCTTTCACGATGTTAAGTCTTTTGCTATGTAATTGAATGGGATGATCTGAATCCTTTTGCTTTTGCTTGCTTAGCAAAATATATATAATTTGAATAGGAGATGGTGTTCTGTTTTTGATGTTTTTGTTTTAAAAATGTTCAAGTTAGCAATCATTTCATGAGTGCACTGTGCTAATGAAATTAATCAAGGATTTTTTTTGCCTAGTGTCGGAAGAAATTTAATAAAAATATTCTAGCTATATACGTGTTAGAAAGAAATTTATGATAAATTATACTAGTCAAACCTCTAACATTCATAAATATTTCACTTTATCCCCTCATTTTTCAATCACAACAATGTTAATTACAACAATGTTAAGTTCACTTTTTTTTATCAAATTTAAGTGTTACTCTGAATCTTTACGTGTAATGTGATTTGTGAAAGGAATTTGTGAAAGGAAAAATAGTTTGGTGAGTTTGGCGTGTTTGGTGTTCTCTCGTCCAAAGTAGATCATGTAAGGGTTACTCGTCCTGATATTGCCTATGCCGTCCATATTGTCAGCCAGTTTATGTCGGCTCCTCGTACCACACATTATGCTGCATTAATTCGTATCATTCGCTATCTCAAAGGCACCATGTTTCATGGTCTTCATTATTCCGCCCGCTCCTCTCTCCAGCTTCGTGCTTTCTCTGATGCTGATTGGGCTGGCGATCCTACTGACCGCCGCTCTACTACTGGGTTTTGCTTTTTTCTGGGTGATTCTCTTATTTCTTGGCGCAGTAAGAAACAATCTCTTACTGCTCGTTCTAGTACCGAAGCCGAATATCGTGCCCTTGCTGATACTACTCAGGAGCTTCTCTGGCTTCGTTGGCTTCTTGCTGACATGGGTGTTACTCCCTTTGGCGCTACTGCCCTCTTTTGTGACAATCACAGTGCTCTTCAAATTGCTCACAATGATGTTTTTCATGATCGCACCAAGCACATTGAGATTGACTGCCATTTTATTCGGCAACACGTTACTCATGGTACTGTCCATCTCCATCCGATCTCTTCTGTTGATCAACCTGCTGATATCTTCACCAAAGCTCATTCTCCTGGCCGCTTCGTTGACCTTGTCTCCAAACTCAAGTTGGTTGATGTTTGTCCTCCTTGAGTTTGAGGGGGGATGTTAATACTATACCTATAATATGTTATAAGTTAATACTATATTAATCTGTATAGATCTACAGCTGCTAATAGTAGATGGTATATTTAATAGATTATATTAAATATCTGTATAGATAGTTGTTGCTAGCCTAACACAGATAGACGCCTTCTTTTCCTTTTGTTTTCAGCTATCTTTCGGTGGCCTTTCATTTGTATATTTCCTTTGTTCATCATTTTGTCTTGTAAAACATCTCCTATATAATGGAGGTTCCATTTGGTTGCAATATACATCAAAAAACATAGAGCTAATATTTGCTCTCTCAATCTCTCTCAATTTCTTATAGCTGCTAAATGAAGCAAGATAGTTGATGCACTAAAAGAAATGATTTTCTTATAAGGTCTGAGCCATGCCTCAAGCCACTTTAAAGGCTTCAGAAACCTCAGCCAACCGACTGCACTTAATGAAATTGGACATAGCGCTCCTCATTTTACTAAGAACCATCGTATTACTACAACACTCGGCCCCAACAACAATTCCCAACACCATACAGGTACAACCAAGTCACATTTCTAAATTCATAATGATCCATATGCCAAGACTCATCAGTTAAAAAGTAACAATTTAAGTTCCAATAAAGTTTGGACCTCTGGAAAAAGAAAAAAATAGAGACCAAAAAATAATAAAAATAAATGAGTACATCTCAACCTCAAATCCCAAATTCATATATGGACCCCAAAAAAAAACAAAACAAAACAAAAAAAAATACCAAAAAAACAAATTAAAAAAAATTCTTTTTTATGCATTCCAAGTGTCTGCTAAGTGATTAAACGAGCATAAGTCATAGGGAAACACAGAGACATATATATATATATATAAAGAGCAAAACACATGTTAATGTTAATCTTAGAAATGAAGACAAAATTTATAATCATGAAAATTTATAAGGCTAAGGCCGAGACTGAGGGAGACTTTATTTGGTTCCATATCATATAAGTATTAAGCACCAGGTCCATTAATATGCCTAGATAATGTAACTAGATTTACATAATATCCCTTTCATAAGCCATGATACAAGCATGAGCCTCTACAAACTAGATTTACATAATATGCCTTTCATATATGACTATTAAGTTTATAACTTACATTCCACAAACTTCTGCTATAATAGCAAGTCACACAAGCATTACCAAGCCATATGTAAAGCTATGCTTAATAGAGCCACAACAGTTCTCTCTATTTTTCACTTTTCACTTTTTTATAAGAAGCCACATAATAGTTCCAAGTTTTTAAAAGCAAAAACCAGATTTCAAGCTGCCGCAGCATTAACAGCATGATTGGCAGCTTCCGCATGCACAACGTTCTCAACATACTCTTTCCTGCAAATAACAAAGATTAAAGGAAGGCTCCAAAATCTTGAATTATCCAAAAATGAAAAAGAAGAAAGGTCAAGTCCAACCTCTCAGGTAGGTGATCATGAGGACAGTTGAAAGGAGTCCAAATAGAATCACCAATAAAAAGCCACATTGCAGACAGGTTCAGGGGCGAAAGAAATCTTGCAAAGCATCTCAGAAAAGCAGGGGAAGAAAATGAATTCAGCTGAATCTGCTAAAGATATACCAAAGTTCATTGAATTTTTCAAGGCATGCTAATCTTCACAAGTAAATATAAACCTGTGATATTATTATCATGTTATGATGCATAACAAAATGTTTATGATTCCTTGGTTTTGAGCCTGTAATGCAATAAAAAATATTGTAAATTCTTCTGTATTCATGCCTTGGAGTGACAGATAACTCTGCCTTGTAATGAATTCACGGGCCTGTCCTTTTATGAATTCTTGTTGGATGGCTAGGATCATTATATATTCAGTGTTTGCGGATGCAGAACAGCTGGGTGGTAATTAATTCTTTAACATATTGAGGTTTAGATTACCTCTGTTACTAAAAACAGGCTGATTATCGTATCTATGAACAATCATACTAGTATTTAGTGCACAAAGGCTTCCACTTATCGCTAGGTTTGAGAAAGATGGTATATAGGCAGCTTTACTATCTTATTTTAGTGGAGAGGGTGATTATCAGGACCTACAGTGCTAAGGTGGATGAGCTTTTGACTTCGTGTCTGGTCATGACCATTAATTGATGTTTTTCTTTTCCAGTTGGAGCAATTTTCTATTAACAAAAAGAAGTGCTCTATGTTATGAGTTCAAGCATCTTATCTTGCATCTAAAGCGTCTTTGTAATTATATTTGATGATGTGGTGTATGCTTATGGCCTGACATTGATGCATTCATGTGTGGAACCTGTCTGCATAAATGTTATAAAACCTGTTTGCATCATGCTTTGGATCAAGAGCTGGTGGGGATGTGAGAGAGTGAAAGGAGTTTGCATATGTATGCATATACAACTATTTATAACAATTGCAAAATCTAAAATCATCAAACCCAAATAAAAGGTTCAATTTCAAGTTCTAACCACATTAAATCTTAACTCTTAAACATGATTTCAGGTTTTGAAGTTCAACTTTTAGCCTTTAAACACTTAATAGAACATTTAAAAAAATTGATTCAGCAAATATAATTAATTTTCAGCCAATACAAAAATTTCTGAACATAAAATTTAGCATGTAGCATAAACATTAACTATCCAGTTCATACTGATATTTTTGCCAGCATACATTTGTAATCATTTTAACTTATATCTCCTCTTTTAAACTAAATCACATTCATTAATTCAAGCCGTATCCTCCATATCTTTCTCTCACAGTTCTATTCATTTGTTTGCACTTTTTTTCTCCCTATACCTCCATTACCGATCATCCCACAGCCTCATTACACAACCACACACCCTCTCTCCACTTTTTGCTTAAGTTCTCTCTCACCCATGACATACCAATGCCATGAAAATGCTTTTTCAAAAGTAGACCAACTAATATACTTCAAACAAAAGTAGCTCTTTGAATTGATGCTTGAGATGTTTAAATTTGGGTTGAAGTTTTTTCATAGTCACACTCAATCTGATTTTAAGATGTTTATATTATCCAAAATAATGCATGAAGATAAAAACTCAATGCAGTTTTGTTATCATGAAAGAGTCAAATATGAACAATTTATCAAATAAAATAGTACTCAAGACCTAAAAAATGTATTTATGTGAGAAAAACATAATAATTGCTCCAATTATACACTGAATATCAAATAGAGAAGCTGCATTTTGAAAGAACAAAATTACATGAAGATGAGATTTCTTGTTGTCTTATACTAGTGACCATAGAAATTGAACGTCAACCGTAAACTAGATTGATCTAAATGTAAACTGTATTGCACAACCACTACCCTCACTATATTCCCCTTCCCCACTACACAATCACACACGATTCTCTGTTTTTCCCATATCATTTATCTCTTACCATAGGAATACCAATGACAAAAAAATAAAAATTCAATAAAAGTGAAGCACACCAACTAATGTAATCCAAAAAGAGTGCACCAACTAACAAAAACCCAAAGATATTAAAATTAACAACCAACATAAGTGAAGAAAAAAGGAAATACAAATTAATGGAAACGAAAACTTTTCAACATCAATGTCCATAATCACAGAATTAGACCAGAACAATTAAAAAAATTACTTTGATAATATGCACTATTTTAATAAGTTGTATAAATTGGAAAGAGTAAATAAATCATGAAAAAGAATCTACAAGGAAACCTTGGTGACAAAGACGACATCGGATTCGGTCTTGCAGATATAGCAACGATGATCATTGCACATGAAGTGAAGTCGAGCGACGCAGGTTGAGCACAGCTCCCGGTGACCACACGCTCCATAGGTTACCCATTCCAGGTGTAGCTGGTTTTTTGTTGCTCCTCGTAGGGGTTTAGTCTCCTTGGATACGATAGCCCTACAGTTCGGACTCCCGTGATTCCGAATCTGATTCCACAAGTACAATGTGAAACAGTGAAAATACAAAAGTGTCCAAATCCGAAAAATATTTGGAAAATCGATTTTCAATCAAAAATGCCAAAAATAAACCGCATTTCCAGATTTCAGAGTCGCCACCAAAATATTTTTGGAAAATTTAGGAAACCCATGACTCGCGCTAAAGGCTACTTGTCCGTCATAACCAAAGTGACTCGGTTTGGGAACTTAGGTATGAGAGGGGAAGGTCATGAATTGAGCACCACATTCACCCGATCAAAGATCAGCCTCTACTAATCATGATGTGATTCTTATGTACAGTATATGCTCTTATTCCGATTATTATGCTATCTTTACTATGTGATGCACACAAGTATAGACTAGTTCGCCCACTTTGGAATGTTTTGATCTCATGTTTGTTTGGAAAAGAGTTGTGGACATGTTCTACTTGAAAAAGTAAGCTCACATGTACATTTAATCAAATCATCCCAACTTTAAGCGAAAAACCTTCATCCACCGGCATTCAAGAGATATACCAACTAAGTACTTAGCCTTATGGTAAACATGCTTGATATGGCAACACTAACACACATGCAATATTCTAAAGTAAGAAATGCTCACCTAGTACTAAATCGAGGCAAGCCAAAAGAAATGAAATCGTTAGAAAAATGCATGTTCTACTATGCAAGTGACTAATGCAACATATACAAAATGCAACTGCGAGGTTCGGTTTATTAACATAGCACATGGCTCAACTCAAAGCATGCAATTAGTGCACATATTCAAGTAAGTAGGAAATGACAATATGGTTAGAATGATGAACCGAATCCAATGCATGCAAAAATGTGTATTTACACATAGGAATGATATGAAACCAAAATATGGATGCAACCACAGTAAGTGAGTAAATAAAAGGGAGAAAGAAACGGGGGTTGAAAGACATACACAATATTACAATTTTGCCCTCATACAAGAGGGTCCGAATAAATGTCTTAACTAGCTAAATATTACAAACACCAAATGAATGAATATAAGCTAATTTTAACTAACTATTACAAATTCGAAGGAATTTAATTAACTAGTTACAACACACTAATTAATCTAAGAGCTACAAGCTAATGAATTTGAACGGGAGTCGAAGAACCACACGTGCAACCAAGAACATCCTCCCGAAAACTCCTCTGTTTTGCTGCCAGATTCTGTTCTATTTGCAGTCAGAAAATAATTTTGTTTTTGCCTCAGCTTTTGCTCTGTTCTATCATGAAAATGACATTGTTTGTCCAAAATAGGGTGACCAGCCGACCTTGAAAAGTGGTCAGCAGAATAAAAAAGTGGCTGGCCGGCCACTGTTTTTAGGTACTGCCCTGTTGCCACAGAATTAAAACAGAGCAAAAACAGAGTGTTTCTGGGGGATGTTTATCCTCTCTGCCTCTCTCTATCATGAAACTGATCAAGGGGGGAGTAGAATCAATCCACAAATCATCAATTGTCGCAAAGTTGTTACGTGATGATCTATGAACCAATGGGACAAAAAGATCAATGAAATGAAATAAAAGACCAACAACGCCTCTTCCTATCATGGAGTTACCTCAAGGAAAGTGGTGGACATTGCTTCTTGAATCATTGAACGTCACTAAAGAGTACACAATGAGTCAAGACACAATAGGTTCATACAACGTCCAATTGAACCTGATTTGATTTTATTATATCTTTCACCATTTTTAGTTCCATTTTATTAGCCCTTTTTATTACATTTCCATTCTTTATTCATTTTGTCCAAAAGTGATGGTTACATCCACTAATAAAGAGAGTGTCAAACAAGAAGAAGTTGTCCTTAGCATAAGAGAGATGTAATGCCCTGGTAATGAATCTCCAAAGATATTAAACCATTAAGCATGGAAGGTCTCTTTCTCATGCCTTAAACAATAATCCATTGTTTGAAACAATTCTTAAACAAAGAAAACCAAGAAAGGAGGAAGGTTGCAGAGATGATTATTACAAGTGTGAGTCTATGTATGAAGACTATGGAATAAAAAACTATCAACTTAAATAGATTGGTGTCTAAGGCCTAAACCACCAAATCTATAAGGGCTTACAACAATACAAGCATGATATTCAAAGTATAAACTAAGCAAACAATTAAAGCAGCCCGAAAATAGCAAAAACAGTGCTGAAATTACTTTGAAAAAGCTATAAAAAAAAAGTAAGCAAAATGGAATAGAACAAAAACTAGTAAGCAAGCCTAATCCCTCCACTTTTTGGACCTTAAAACCACATGTTTTAGCCTCTGAAAATCAGTAGCTAAAAGTTGAGAAACAAGTGGGAAACACAAGGATAAAAGCTATGTAATGAAATTCAAGAAAGGGTGGTTAACCCCTCCACCTTGAGTAGCTTTTAAATTACAAGTTTCAACCCATAAAAACAGTCCAAAATAGAGTGTAAATACCAAGAAAATAGGAGTGAAGAGTAGGCAAAAGATGGCAAGAGTTATATCTTTGAAGAGAAGACACTCTTTTGTTCACAAACCACAAGGTGCTCACTATCAAGGGCTGAAATTTCAGCTCAATAATCTCAACAAGAAGCCTTAAATTAAGAAGTGTATGTATAGTGTATGTATATTGCAAGATAGAAAGGGAGAGTGTTTAGCAAGATTTGGGGACTTGGAGAATTGTTCTAACCTAAAACCAAAGGGGGTGGTCACCTATTTATAGAAAAAGAATAAAAAACTATCAACTTAAATAGATTGGTGTCTAAGGCCTAAACCACCAAATCTATAAGGGCTTACAACAATACAAGCATGATATTCAAAGTATAAACTAAGAAAACAATTAAAGCAACCCGAAAATAGCAAAAACAGTGCTGAAATTACTTTGAAAAAGCTATAAAAAAAAAAAAAAAAAAGAAAGCAAAATGGAATAGAACAAAAACTAGTAAGCAAGCCTAACCCCTCCACTTTTTGGACCTTAAAACCACATGTTTTAGCCTCTGAAAACTCTGAAAAATCAGTAGCTAAAAGTTGAGAAACAAGTGGGAAACACAAGGATAAAAGCTATGTAATGAAATTCAAGAAAGGGTGGTTAACCCCTCCACCTTGAGTAGCTTTTAAATTACAAGTTTCAACCCACAAAAACAATCCAAAATAGAGTATAAATACCAAGAAAAGAGGAGTGAAGAGTAGGCAAAAGATGGCAAGAGTTATATCTTTGAAGAGAAGACACTCTTTTGTTCACAAACCACAAGGTGCTCACTATCAAGGGCTGAAATTTCAGCTCAATAATCTCAACAAGAAGCCTTAAATTAGGAAGTGTATGTATAGTGTATGTATATTGCAAGATAGAAAGGGAGAGTGTTTAGCAAGATTTGGGGACTTAGAGAATTGTTCTAACCTAAAACCAAAGGGGGTGGTCACCTATTTATAGAAAAATAGGTTCCCCTATCGAAAATATCTGTATTGAGCTAGCTGGTGCAGTGCATACGCATGGAGAGACAGCTGGCAGCAAAAGATCTGCCAGTCAAGAAACATAGCTGGCCGGCCATGTAGGGGGATGGCCGGCCACTAAAAATTGGCCTGCTGGCCACCTGTTGGCTAGCAGGCCTCTGAGTGGTCAGGCTGGAAAAAATTTAGGTTTTGGTCCAAAGGGAGGGCAAGGTTTTAGGCTATGAAACTCAAAACCGAAGCTTCTTGTTGAAGAAATCGAACAGTATGTACAGCGTACAAATTCATCATTGAGTGTTCACCATGAGGCGCCTAAATCTTAAGGGTGATAAAAAATGAGGTGTCTACACCAGGGTCTCTATGCACACCGCACATCTATCGTCCATTCTCTCTCTTTCTGTTTGTGTCTGTTCTCTGTTCTCTATCTAATCTAAAAGATCAAAACACCAATCGAATCAAAATCAGACCCAAGGTTGAATTGAAGAAGGCGGAGAGACGATCTAGGGTTTTTACACGGCTATACAAATGCACGATTATTATAAATAAACAAATAAAGGAAAGATTGATTAGGTTTTACAAACGGACACCCGGGGTTAGATGGGGGAATAGATGATAGATGTATTTTACAGAACGTGGTGTATGCACAAACACACACAAAATAAAAGAGCTTGACAATAGCAAAATAGGGAAGAAAAAAAAAAGAAGATATAATGACACTTAATTAAAAAGTGACATAAAAAATAAATATAATCATATGTTAATTAGAAGGTGTGATTAAAAAAATATATATATATATATAATCACGCTTAATTAAAAAGTGGCATAAAAAATAAATATTATCACACTCAATCAAATCAAGTGTGATTAAAATATCAATCTAATTTTTTTTATCACACTTCTAATAAAAGTGAGATGTGTTCATTTGTTAAAGTGTGATTTTTAACTATTTTTGTAGTAGTGATTCATCTTCCATCATCTTTTCCCGATATACATCAAGTGCATGCGTCATTGTCTTCCTCTCCAGATTGCCTTTGGTAACGATTTCGATCATGAATGACAAAAGATTACCACCAAAAATGAGATGAACCTCATCAGATTATAGAAATTACGGTGGGTGCATTTGAGTGTTTGCAATTCAACTTTGTCCTTCAACAATGCGTTGTTGTTCATTAAGAACCTTCAATTCTTCTATACCCATGTCCACACTTGTTGGCACTGTTTTCACGATGATTTCGGAGATTTTGTCATCATTAACATCTCACAAAGATTCCAAATATTTTACCATCATTAACATCCAAAGCACATTGAATAACATCCTCAGTATTCTTCAGTGGGCTAAACTCAACTGTCACGACCCGAACCCGCCCCTATGGGTTAAGGCCATAATCGGCCAGTAATCACGAGATTACCTACGGCCTCAAACCTTATAAAACAAAACTTATCAGAGTAAAGGGGCCAAACAGAAGCAAATTTAAAACTTTGTCTATAGAGCTGTGCTTATATGCACACGATAACATTCCAAACATTTATATGTTAGTAACTCATATCAAAATATGTACTAACACAGAACACTGTACATACAGGATCATACAAGTTTAAGTCAGTCGAACCCAAGACTTATATACAAAAGTAGTCTAATGCTTTCGCCAACATAACAAAACTATGAACAAAGGATAAAGGCAAAGACAGTCTCGTGCGTGAGACGCTTGGGCTGACTCTTCAAAACTTTGACTGTTTCTCACAATTTCACCGAGGCTGGTTCTGGACGTCCCTTGGCTCACCTACATGAACATGAATGAGCGTGAGCGAAAGCCCAATGAATAATATCAATAAGGAAGATACATAAGCAATCTTTGAAATAGTTACAGCAGACGGCCTTTAGCCCAATCACTTGTATCAATCGGCCTTCGGCCCAATCATTTATGTCAATCGGCCTTCGGCCCAATCATTCATGTCAATCGGCCTTTGGCCCAATCATTCATGTCAATCGGCCTTCGGCCCAATCATTCATGTCAATGGGCCTTCGGCCCAATCATTCATGTCAATCGGCCTTCAGCCCAATCATTTATGTCAATGGGCCTTTGGCCCAATCATTCATGTCAATTGACCTTCGGCACAATCATTTATGTCAATCGACCTTTGGTCCAATCATTCATGTCAATCGGCCTTTGGCCCAATCATTTATGTCAATCAGTATCCGCCATTCAAATTAATGAACTTACAAAACTTACACAGAAGTAAACAATTGGACAACAACATATTTCAAATATCTTGTTTAGATATTACTTACAGTGATCGGTTGGTTGGTTTGCTCTAGAGCTCGACCCTACATATTCCATGAACACAAAAGGGTCACAAACAATTCAATCCATTCCAAATTCACATTTTCCTCTTTAGGCTTCATTCTTATCTCTTTAACTCAATTACAATGCTCAATGCATGCCTAAGAGTACTTGGAAGTGAAAGAGAACAGAAAATGAAACACAGAATGTCTTTTCAAAATTTCAGAAAACAGGGTCCCCGCTCGAGCGTGGACTTCCCCGCTCGAGCGGACCCATAATGTCTGCAAAAGTACTGGATGCATCAAAATTACGCTCGAGCTTGAAGTCTAGCGCTTGAGCTGAAGGTCTGTGTAAATAGTTTCCCACTCGAGCGTGAACTTACCCGCTCGAGCGGACATCCAAGTCTGCAAAAATACTGGGAGCACGAAATTCACGCTCGAGCGGCGGTTTTCCTGCTCGAGCGGACATCAAATTTTATGGGTTTTCCAGAACATGTTCTTGAGCTCCAATTCGACATTCAACCAACATTCCTTGCATGCAATAGCTCAAACTTCAAATACACTTGTACTAACGTGGTATAAACCCCAAATTACAACCCAATGAAGCTCAATATCACAAATAAATCACATGCATGTCCCAATCTTTCATCAAACTCATTCTAACATAACAAATTCATGCATTCAAGCTCATATTCTCATGAATTGTACATGCATGTGCTATATAACCCTTACTCTCAACTTAGATGATAAAGAGGTGATCAAAACATGAGCTTCAATTACAAACTTACATGGATCATACCCTTTGTGCTCAAACATGCAATATTCAAAGCAATTACACACATGCATGCATACATTGACCTTCAATTCAACAAAACTAACCCAATTTCATCATACTCAATTAAATTCATGTTCTTGGCCATTAATCAAACTTGAACTCACAAAATTACAAATTAAAGTTCATGAATTCACTTACCTAGAGGCTTTAATCTTCCTAAACTATGGCTAAATCTTGAGTTGGTCTTCAAACTATTCAAGCTTCAATGATCAAACTTCAATCTCTTACACATTCTCTCTCTAACCGAACCTCCCACTCTCTTCTTAGAGTTAAATCAGCCAAATGAATACCAAGAAGGAGAATTAGGTGTATAATGCCCTTAATAAGAAGCTCCCTTAGTCATTTTATTTTAAAATTAAATGATTTGAGCACTAAGTCATTATTTTAATCAATTTAATATGATTCGAACCAAATTCCAATTAAATTTCACCATAGGCTCTAAAAATTACGCTAATCACAAAGGCGCAATCGATTTCAGTTTCTGTGGCCGATAGGGCCTTCAATTTAATTTCCAAAGTAGATAATCAAACAGATATTCCTACAGTGAACAAATATAAATTCAAAGCCACATATTTTCACATAATGGCACACGAAATCATACTAAACACATAATCATGCTCATATTAAGGACCAATTAACATATTACGGAACAGGCATATCACATCAACAATTATGATGCCTAGAGCAATTCCTAGAGATAAGATAGAAGCCCTAGAGAATATCGAAGATGCTATTCGACACACTGTAGATGTTAATGATGATAAAATCTTCGGAATGGGTGGATATGGGTGTAGAAGAGCTGAAAGTTCTCTATGAACAACATGAAAGTTTGCGGGAAAAAAAAAATTATTTGAAAAATAATTTTTCAAAGAAACACCACATGATTACACAATCTAAAATACATCAATCCAAGTGTGTTATTATTAGTACCTCACTAAGCGATCCAAGTGTCTCGCCTCCAAAGTGATTCACCTTGTATCCTCTTGCTTCTATTTTTGTGTGTATTTTTCTACAGACCTTAAAAATTTGGATGGCCAATTTTTGTATCAAATATGTCTGATATATATACAACACATGATAGAGTTTGCATGTAGGTAGGATCCTTAAGGATCTCTATTTTTTAGTTGTGGGGATAAATTAAAATTCTAATGGCCAATTTTTGTATCAAATATGTTTGATATATACACAACACATGATAGAGTTTGCATGTAGGTGGGATCCTTAGGGATCTCTATCTTTTAGTTATGGGGATAAAATAAAAGATGTATCTTTTATCTTGAATCTACCAATTACAATTTATCCAATTTTTCATTTAATTATCTTTTAAATAGATAATATAGAACTTCCACTAATTGTAATAATATCTATCAACACATTACAATTAAACCCCTAAAAGTAGTGCATGACAAGGCCCTTTCTTACAATTGGTCACAAATTTCCTTCCACCAAACTATATTCCACATGAACTACTAGGTATGGACAAATTTATCACTGTCAAAAATCCTAGCTCTAGGTGAATTCTAATTTTTTCCTTCTTCTAATTGGACCCCAAAAACATTTTGTAAAAAATATACTTTTATAATTATACATGTACAAATAAAATATTTTTATGAAAAAGTTACCAGCCGGTTTTCTTTCGGTCCAACGTTAATAGGAAAAATCACTTGAATATACTTTCTCACTTTGAGAATGTTGGATTCCATGTTAAACACCTGTATAAATCAATTACCACTCACATAACCCAACTTGTCCGTGTATAGCCTTTGGTTTGGCGTCACTAATTGACAATATCAAAGTTAAATAAATAGTTAATTCATTTATACAAGCCTATCAAGTTAAAGGAAAATAAGTGCATTGTAATAGAACTACATTTTAAACTAACAATGATCATTCCATAGGTGTTCTCAAAATCGATCATATTCAGTGCATGTACTTATTGCATAGCACCCACCTATTTGCCTAAGGTCAATACCTCAATTGTAGTTAATTATTCTATCATATAGCAACAAAATAGGTGTAGGCCATAGTAGTGCGACGCCCAATCAACACCCATAGCCTAGAACATTAATTGGGTCTACAAGGCACCAAAAATTCATAACTCTCAGCTTTTGGTTCATTAACCATTAACATGTCTTTCTACAATGTTTTTCACATCATATGTAATATTAAATGTAACATTACCTAGAATAATAATATACAAAAGTGCAAAATAAAATGCCAAGCAATTTATTTAATCAGTTAATAAAGTCAACAAATTGATTTTTGATGGCACAAATATTAACACAACAATGCGTTTTTAATGCATTGTTGAAGGACATACTCAAATTGAAAACACTTAAAGGCACCCATTGTAATTTCTATGATTTGATGAGGAATTTATCTCTCTTTTGGTGGTAATCTTTTGTCATTCATGATCGAGATCGTTACCAAAGGCAATCTAGAGAGGAAGACAATGATGCATGTACTCGATGTGCATCGGGAAAAGATGATGGAAGACAAATTCATCTTAAAGACAACTCCAATGGGACTTGAAGTATTGTTTGCTGAAATGAAGACCCTCACCCAACAAGAAGAGGAGAAAAATGTCATGCTGCGAGACATTGTTGAAATGAGGAGGAAGAGGAGGGCTGCTCAAGAAAATCTAAATGCGTGGATTATGGTGGCCTCTCTAGACAACATAGGCCACCAACAATGAAGTCCAACAGTAAACAATGATGTCCAACAGTTTTATAGGGATTTGGAGGTCTTCCAAAAAAAAATATTTAGTAACTGAGACAATTTTAGTTAATATATGGAAAGATATGACTTATTTTGTTTAATGTGATGACCATTTGTGTTTGATGTGAATTGGATTAAAACTCCTATATTTTGTTTAGGGAATAACTTATTCACGGCCTAGCCAGGAACAACTTATTCCCGGCCTAGCCGTGAATAATGAATTTACGGTTGGCCACTAAGAAAATAACATGTTGCTCGTATATACTGGTAGTCCATAACTACTCTTATGTTTATTGAAGTACCACTTCAGTGAAAACGTGTGAAGCTAGTAAGCTACCCAACAATTTAATTTTTAGTTTTTCGGGGGGGCATTGTTTCCAGTGGTCTGGAACGTTTTTGGACTTTTTTTTTTTTATTTCTTTTTGAAAGGGTTGTGAAATTAGTTGAAGTCAAAAACAAACAAACAAAAAAAAAATTGAAATTATAAAAGGTTTGTTTTAATTTATCAACAATAACATAACAATTACGGATCAACTTTTTAATTATCATAGATTCAACTTTTTAAAACTCAACCCTGTTGCTATGTCATTGAGAAAATTTAAATTTTAAAATTCTTTACAAGATAATAAAAAGGTTAATCAAAAGTTTATGATAATCAAAGGATATTAAATTGGGGGATTTGGTGGTGGGCCCCTTAGTGTCTAACTTGTCCTTCAAAAAGACAAGAATTATATAGATTCTTTCAAAATCCCTTAGTATTTTAAAATTTATTTCTTTTACTATAATACCCTCATATACATATATATATATATATACATACATATGTGTGTGTGTGTGTATCAACCTGTAATCACTCTCTCTTATCTCAATCTCTCTTCTCTTTGTCTCGCACTTATCATTGTTCTCTTCATCAATGCCATTGCTACTCTCCATCGGCACCGCCACCGCTCACCACGAAACTTTTTCTCTACCGTCTTCATCACCACCATCATTTGTTGCATCCACAACTTCAGGTCGGAGATCATTCACAATTGTCGTCACCGGAAAATGATGATTTGTGACGGTTCACAAACCTCAAATCTATAGCGATCCTGGTTGTCCCTTTACTGTTCTGTTGTATTCCGGACTCAGTTCCGTGATGTTGGTAGTTGTATCTATCTTGTTGTCATCCTTTAATTCCGCTTGATTGAGTTTTAGGATGTTTTGGGCAGGGTTGTTACAGGTTGGTTAGGCCTTGGTTTCAATTCCTTGTTACCCAGTTTTAGGAGGTCCGCTCGAGCGGGTCTTCTTGCGCTCGAGCGGGGTTTACACACTTTCAGCATTTCGTGGCCCTGCAAAAACTTCTGCAGGTGTGTTTTCTACGCTCGAGCGGGTTTCTTGCGCTCGAGCGGATCGCGCTCGAGCGGGATTGTTGGCGCTCGAGCGGGTAGTTCTTTTCCTGAAAAGTTCTGGGAGATGAAAATCTGCGCTCGAGCGGACTGGCTTTTCACGCTCGAGCGGATGTGTTTTGCTTTTGTTTCTTGGCGCTCGAGCGATCATTTATGCGCTCAAGCGGGACCAGATGTTTGTGCTTTACGCTCGAGCGCTCTATTCTACGCTCGAGCGGGTCGTGCGTATATGAGTTATCCGCTAGGTGATTTTAAATCACTTTTTGCTTTTCTTTCTCTCTCCTACTTTTTCTAAAATTCATTTTTGAGAGCCCCTCTCTCTAGAAACTCCCTTCTCTCTAGGGTTTGATCTAGTTAGAGTGTCCTCCTTCCCTTCGACCTTTGTAAAAGTTGTGTTGATCATCGAGGGCGTCATTTTGATCCGAAAATCTTGGTCTTTGGAGCACTTTGGTTTTGGTCTCTTCTCGATTCGAGCTCTAACTTCAAGGTAGGGATATCCTACTCCTCTTTATGAGTTTTGTCTTTAAATTTTTGCATTTCGATATGTTGGGGGTTGTTGGGTAATTTTGAGAGAGTTTGGGCCTTTATGTAATTTTACAAAAGTTGGGGTTTTATTTATATAAAACCTAAATGCATGTTTGGCATGAAGGAATGAAATTAATGTTGAAACATTGATGAAAAAGGAACCGTAGGGGTTGAAATGTTAATTATGGAAAATGCCCTAATTACATTGATTGATTAATTTGTATAATTAATTGTTGGAAATGAGGGGTTGAATTGAGAATATGGAAATTGGAAAGGAAAGGGATTAAAGGGTGTAGTTGGATCATTTATCGCTCACCTAATTGAAATGTTGATTTAATATCCATTTTTGTGCATCTATTTTCTATTTAGAAATAACTGCTTTGGGCTATCGGTGGAGGATAGTCTTGATTATTATAGACAATGCATGATGATTAGGCAAACTAAAACTAATCGATTGAATGCGTCATAGAGTATAACGGTGGATAGAATACATTAATTTTATGTATTGATTGATTGTGTATAGAACCTTTGTGTTTATATGCATTGTGTGTAGAGGAGGAGATGGGGGATGTACTCCGCGGTTTAGGGGAAGATGGGGGATAAACCTCTAAACCGGATAGTGTTGGGAGGAGATGGGGGATGAACTCCGTAGATACAGCTCATATGCTTGTCTAAAGAAGTGAAGATACAGCTCATAGGCTTATCTTTGAGAAGTGTAGATACAGCTCATATGCTTGTCTAGTGAAGTATGGATACAGCTAATATGCTTATCTGTTGATGTGTAATATGTTTATCTGTTGATGTGTTGATATAGCTAATATGCTTATCTATTAAATAAAGGTGGAGAATGAAAAGTGACATGGACTTGTATGTTATGAAATTGTGATGTGATACATGTGGATGTATCAGTGTTGGCCATCTATCAATTGCTAATATTTTAGTCAGTGTTCATAGTTGGTTTAGTATATTTCTGCTGGGCTGTGGCTCACCCTATATGGGAACATCATTTTCAGGTACAGGTAGCATGCCACCTCCAAGGACATAGCTTGGGAGGCTAGAAGCGGACGGACTTTTGTTGTCTTATTTCCTTTTGATGTATTACATGTAAATTCAAGCCTAGGGCTTAATGTGTAATTGAGTTAGTACTCTCCTTTGTAACCAAGTGTTAACTTGGAAAGCTGTAAGCCCGTAGGGCATTTGCTTTTGTTGTTAACATATAATACTTATGTAATGAAATACTCTGATGAATTAAAGAATGTGAATCTTTTATATATAAATGCATGTTTATATTGATGGGTTTAATGTTATTTTTTTGAGGGCGTTACAACTTGGTATCAGAGCGTACCGGGTTCGAATACTTTGGGTACGTGGGAAGTGATTAGGATCACAATGGGTTTGTCTCGCTTGATAGAGACTTAGATGTAGTGTCATATGCTATGTGCTTAATTGATAACATGCTTATGTGACTATGTGGGTATGGGATTTAGTTTCTAGGATGTTGATTGAATCCTTGGGTTTCTGTGAGTCTTGTTGGAAAGGCACTTGATCAATGTTGTTTCTAACCGGAACTCTAGTAACGCCTCAGGACTATCATTATCCGGAAATGAAATTCGTAAGTGTTTATATGTTTATGTGCTTACGTGGAATGAATTACAGTTGTCCATGCATTAGGACGCGAGTGTTATAACTTCGGCACATTTGTGAATGTGCTAATAGTCTTGGTTACCTTTATTAGGATGTCAGGACGAGGGCGTGGTAGGCGTGGCAGGCATGGTAGGCAGGAGGTACCCTTACCGGATGACGTTCTGGCAGTGCAAGAGGGAGTTAGTCAGGCCAACGTGGCCGAGCCAGCGGGTCAGCAGGCTATGGGCGCCTTGGCCCGAGAGATAGCGGGGGCTTTGGGTATTCTCAGAGCTGAGAATCAAGTTGCTGAGGCAGGGCCTTCTTTCTTGAAGAGGGAATTCTACCGGTCTAACCCGGATGAGTTTGTTAGGGATCCAAAGGAGCCCCTTAAGGCTGATGAGTGGTTGGAACAGATGGAGAAGACGTTCGAAATGCTTGGCATCGAGGACGGGACTTTGAAGGTGACCCTTGCATCCTTCCAGCTGAAGGGAAATGCGGGTCAATAGTGGAAGTACGAGAAGGGCAGTGTTGGTGGTGCATGGGAGGCATTTGTGAATGCTTTCCAGGAGAAGTTTTTATCTTCAGCTGCAAGGGAGAAGCTGAGGGAACAGTTTTGCCAGCTTAAACAGCAGGGCTTGTCTGTGGCCGAGTTTGAGGCTACTTTTACCAGTCTGTCCAGGTTTGCACCTAAACTGGTGGCGTCCGAGGAACGCCGTTGCTTTGAGTTTGAGCGGAAGTTGAGACGAGACCTCAAGTTGAGGGTTGGTGGATCTTTCATCTGAGAGTATAGACGTTTGGTGGATACTGTAGCTCATATGAAGCTCATGATGCAGGAGGAGGATGAGGGGCAGAGAGGCTCCAAGAGGAGCCAAGATGGTTAGGGTGACGGCAGGAGACAGAGAAGTCCTAACCCTCAGCAGTCTGAGGGTGGTTTGGCTAGGTTGACCTTTCCAGCGCCGATTGCAGGCTCCGGGAGAGGTAGTCAGGGGGATTTCACCTGTTACAAGTGTGGCCAGCTGGGTCACAAGGTTTCGGTTTGCCCGCAGAAGGGAGGGGGTCAGCGAGCTGCTTCTTCATCAGCTAGACCTCAGGGCCAGAGTCAGGGCAGGGGCCAGTCCTTGTCTTGCTATCAGTGTGGTCAACCCGGGCACCTGAAGAGGTTTTGCCCGCAGTTGAGTGCCACTTCGAGAGCGTCTGGTTCTAGGCAGACGCAAAGTTTTTAGCCAGTTCAGTCTGCGCAAGCCTCGAGGGCCAATCCGGGAGCTTCGTCATCCTAGTCTGTGCAGCAGTCTTTTGCTCCTAGAGGTGAGCAGCTGGATCAAGGGCCTACAGGGCACGTGTATGCTATTACCGCGCAGGATCTAGTACCGGCTCCATCAATAGTGAAAGGTACTTTTCTGTTTTGCAACTCGGTTGCTAGTGTGTTGATTGACACGGGTACATCTCATTCTTTTGTATCTGTTGCATTTACATCTGTTTTGGAATTGGAGTTAGCACAGTTAGCGTCTCCTATATGTGTGGTATCGCCTATTGGTGGTGAGTTGATTTTGAAACAAGGTGTTAGAGGTTGTGATATAGAGGTCGCCGACCACAAGCTTCCTTTTTCGTTTGTTGTCATGCCCATGAAGGGTTTTGATGTTATTCTGGGTATGGACTGGCTATCGTCATACCGGGCTGTTATTGATTGCTACCGCTAGCGGGTCACGGTTTGTACCTTGAGTGGGGAGTGTTTCCATTTCTTGGGGGATCGGGTTGGTAGTGTGTTGCCACCGATGTACGATCCGCGAGGGCGGTAAGCTTAGTGGTCTATTTGCTAGCTTTATGAGTGGTGAGTGTGATGAGACCCAGATTGTTTTGCCGAAGGTGGTTTGTGAGTATTCGGATGTCTTTCCCGAGGATCTCGTTAGTTTGCCACCTCACCGAGAGATTGAGTTCTCCATCGATTTAGTGCCCGGCACAGCGTCGATTTCTATGGCACCCTATCGTTTTGCTCCAGCAGAGTTGGTTGAGTTGAAAGTTCAGCTCCAAGAATTGCTAGATAAGGGTTTTGTTCGCCCTAGTGTTTTGCCGTGGGGAGCACCGGCCCTCTTTGCTAAAAAGAAAGATGGTGCCTTGAGATTGTGTATAGACTACCGAAAGTTGAATCGGGTTATGGTCAAGAATAAGTACCCTATGTCCCGTATAGATGATCTGTTTGACCAGTTGAGGGGTTCTCGTTGTTTCTCTAAGATAGACTTGAGATCGGGTTACCACTAGTTGAGGGTCAGGGAGGAAGATATTCCAAAGACGGCATTCCGTACGCGGTATGGCCATTATGAGTTTCTGGTGATGCCATTCGGGCTTACTAATGCACCGGCAGTCTTTATGGACTTGATGAACCGGATCTTCCGGGAGCTTTCCCATTAACCCACTAACCTTAATTTTTTTAGAAAATTGTGTTTTAACCATTGTAGCAAAATTGTAATAAAGTTGTTTGAGCTCAGAGCGATTTTTCATAAGAAATAACCATGTAAAACGGGAAAAATCATCTATAAAAACAACAAAATAGCGTGCACCCCCCATAGTAGGAGTAGGAGAGGGTCCCCAAATATCAGAGTGAATGAGATCAAATGGGGCAAGAGAAACAGAGTCACTTTTATTAAACGACAAGGCAGGTTGTTTGGCAAGTTGACAGGACACACAATCTAAAACATCAGAACTTACATGACCTAAATGACCACTGGAAATTAGAGATTTTAAACGACTAACAGAAAGATGGCCTAAACGACAGTGCCAAAGCTGAAAAGGAGATAAAGGAGGTAAAGGAGGAGCAGTGGTAGCAGTGGTAGGAGCTGTGATCTGAGAGGAATCTGGAACATGAAGATGGATAAGTTCGTAGAGGCGTCCATGCTTACGGCCTATCCCAAGAGTTTGCCCCGTCCGAGGGTCCTGCACCAAACAACCAGTACGGGAAAAGGTAACAGTTAGACCATGCTCACATAATTGACTAATGGAGATAAGATTTAAAGTAAGAGCAGGCATAAGATAGACATGAGATAAAGATAAGTGGGAGGTTGAAACAGAACCAACATGACTTACAGACAGAAGAGACCCATCAGCAGTATGGATAGAAGGAACATGAGGAGTAGAAGAGAGAGGAGTAAAAATAGTAGAGTCAAAGGTCATATGATTACAACAAGCGGAGTCAAAGTACCAAGAAGAGTTACCTGCGGTGGCAGATAAAGCAGTAGATGGAGGAGTACCGGAATTCTGCCAACAGTGGTGAAACATGGCGTCGACATCGGTTTGAGAGAAGACTGGAGTGGAAGGGTCTATAGGAACAGAGGAAGGTAAATCCTCTGAGGCAGCAACAGCAGTGCGTTGAGCAGGCATTGGTTTAAACGGAGTCCCAGAACGGTGAGAGTGGCTGCGAGAAAAATTCCCGGTGGAAGGACCAGTGCGAGCGGCACGGGCGGGATTGCGGAAGCAATCTTGCTGGAGATGACCAGGGCTAGTCTTGTTGCAAAACCGACAAAGACGAACTGGACAATTAACCAGAAGATGAGTGGACGGAAGATGGCGGTTGTGACAGTAATTGCAGGCATTGGACTTCTGTGGTGAAGGTGGGGATGGAGAACTTCGAAGCTGGGGAGTGGCAAGAACAGAGTCCACAGGGTGCGGATGGAGAGTACCAAATCTGGTTTCCTCTGACAGGAGTTCAGAAATTGCTTGCTCAAGAGTGGGTAAAGGAGTGCGATGAAGGAGAGATGCGCGTACTGGCTCAAATCGGGGAGTAAGATCCATAAGAAACTGAACCAAGCGTTGTTGGTCACGGTAAGTAGTAAACAAGGCAGCATCCTTAGTGCAATCCCATGGAGGGTCAGAAAGAGCGAGCTGATCCCAAACAGAATACATTTGGGAGAGGAAATCATTAATGTTCTGAGTTGTTTCTTGGCGCATATGGTGAAGATGACTCAGAAGCTGATATTGGTGAGCAAAGCCAGTAGTCTGATAGCGTTCTTGTAAAAAATCCCAGATGTCTTTGGCAGGAGAGGAAGCAGAGTCAAGTTGGAACCGACCAAACTGAAGGCTGATAGAGGTAATAGAAGTATTGCGAAACCAAGTGATGATCTGATAGTTTTTACTATCCCAATCTTCCAGGCGGTCGACATATTTGGTAGCGGAGTCTGGGGTAGCAGAATCCGTGGGTCCTTGAATGGGTTTGCACATCTTGTAAAAAATCTCAGATGTCTTTGGCAGGAGAGGAAGCAGAGTCAAGTTGGAACCGACCAAACTGAAGGCTGATAGAGGTAATAGAAGTATTGCGAAACCAAGTGATGATCTGATAGTTTTTACTATCCCAATCTTCCAGTCGGTCGACATATTTGGTAATGGAGTCCGTGGCAGCAGAATCCGGGGTCTCTTGAATGGGTTTGCACACATCCCCAGTGATGATGCGCCAAAGTTTCTTTCCTTTGAGGAAGCCAGACATAGCTTGGGCCCATAGGACATAATTAGTCCCGTCAAGAATAACGGAAATAGGGTGGTTAGAGAAGTCCAAGCGATCCATGAGAGAAAAATAGCACAAGCAAGGGAGAATCTGAAAATTCCAAGGGCACCAGTGGGTGCAGAAGGGTCAAAATAGTCAGAAACCAGGCTGAACCAGTCAAAAAGGGCCAAAAATGGGGGTGAACCGGCTTGGGAAAGTGGCTGAACCGATTAGAGCCGGACCGGCTGGAGCCGAGTGGGTGACCAGCAGGTGCAGTCGGTGCGAGCCGGCGCGAGGGACGCGGGTGGTATGGCTCACGCGGACGGCTGGCGGGGCTGGCGGACGCGGAGCGCGTGGGACGTGGAAAGAGGTGGCTTAGGCGACTGGGGACGCGTGGAGCGCGTGTGATGCTGAAGGCGGAAGCAGGCGACTAGCCGGCGACAAAAAGGGTGCGTGAGGGCGCGTGTGACGGCGAAATAGGATGATTCCGGTGGCCGTGGATCCGTAGTGAGGAGAGGAAGGCTTCGGTGGTGTCCAAACTGGAATTGAGAGAAGGACGAGAGGGGCAACAATCTGCAGATGAGAGATCAATCTGCCAAGAGAGAGGAAAAAATAATAGAGGCTAGGAAAGACACCTGTGCTCTGATACCATGTAAAATAAGTTGAGAGACAGTTGAGAGAGTGATATTGAAAATGAACACTCTGTTATTGAAACTGTGTATTGAAACCAATTTAGAGGCTCCATAATATAGGAGCTTGATTACAAAACATCATTATGAGCTACTGTAATATAATAAAGAAAAGGAGGCCGAAAGAGGGCGGGCGGCCGAAAGCAGCGACAAGGAATATACATATTATAATATATTAAAGGAAGGAATCAGATTATATAACATATTATATTATATACATACTATAACATATATTTATATTATACATACTATATTATATACATACTATAACATATAATTATATTATATGTTAACAGCCCCCCTCAAACTCAAGGAGGACAAACATCAACCAACTTGAGTTTGGAGACAAGTTCAACGAAGCGGCCAGGAGAATGAGCTTTGGTGAAGAGATCAGCAGGTTGATCAGCAGAGGAGATGGGATGGAGATGGACAGTACCACGAGTGACGTGTTGACGAATAAAATGACAGTCAATCTCAATGTGCTTGGTGCGATCATGAAAAACATCATTGTGAGCAATTTGAAGAGCACTTTGATTGTCACAAAAGAGGGCGGTAGCGCCAGAGGGGGAAACGCCCATGTCAGCAAGAAGCCAACGAAGCCAGAGAAGCTCCTGAGTAGTATCAGCAAGAGCACGATATTCGGCCTCAGTACTGGAGCGAGCAGTAAGAGATTGTTTCTTGCTGCGCCAAGAAATAAGAGAATCACCCAAGAAAAAACAGAACCCGGTAGTAGAGCGCCGGTCAGTAGGATCCCCAGCCCAATCAGCATCGGAAAAAGCACGAAGCTGGAGAGAGGAGCGGGCGGAATAATGAAGTCCATGAAACAAGGTACCTTTGAGATAACGAAGGATACGAACTAAGGCAGCATAATGAGGGGTACGAGGAGCTGACATAAACTGGCTGACAATATGAACGGCATAGGCAATATCAGGACGAGTAACAGTGAGATAGACAAGACTGCCAACCAGCTGACGATATAAGGTAGCATCAGAGAGAAGAGTGCCATCAAGAGGTGTAAGACGACTCTGAGACTCCAGGGGAGTGGAGGCAGTCTTGCAATCCGTAAGACCAGCACGTGTGAGAAGATCAGAGGTATACTCAGCCTGAGAGAGAAAAAAACCCATGGAATCATGAAAGATTTCAAGACCCAAGAAATAGCTGAGAGGACCAAGGTCTTTCATCTCGAAATGATGGCTAAGAAACTGTTTAAGGCATAGAATACCATCAAGATCGTCACCGGTGATAATCATATCATCCACATAAAGAAGAAGCAAGGTGGTCCCTTGAGCAGTGGTCCGGATAAAAAGAGCAGTATCATAAGAACTGGAGGTGAAACCACAATCATGAATAGTAGAGCTGAACTTGGCAAACCAAGCGCGCGGAGCTTGTTTGAGACCATATAAAGCACGCTGAAGTTTGCAGACTTTATGAGGTGGATAAGTAGACCCAGGGGGAGGTTGCATGTAGACCTCCTCAAGAAGAACACCATTAAGGAAAGCATTTTTCAC
>NW_021024878.1:2579798-2607998 GCF_004153795.1 Camellia sinensis | reverse complement strand
ACTTAGAGTGTACGCTCGAGCGTGAAGTCCTCCGCTCGAGCATGGATCCAAAATCTGGAATTTCCAGATTGATCCTCAAGCACAAAATTCAACTTATAGAGCTCCAAACTTGATTCTTTTGGGCTAAGTTTTTGGAAAACACTTGAAAACCCATAAAGATTACCAAACCAACCCCAACATCTTTAATTACCAAAATTTAAGACAAAATCCATAGAGAGGAGTAGGATATCCCTACCTCAAATTCAGAGCTCCAAGGGAGAAGATGAGTAAAACTCAGAAGTGCTCCAAATCCCAAATTTCTCAGATCTCAACAAAGCCCTCGACGATCAACACACTTCTTACAAAGGCCCAAGGTGAGGAAAACATTCTAGGTAGATCAATCCTAAGAGAGAAGTTCGGTTTTAGAGTGAGGTGCTCTCCAATGGAGGTTTTGAAAAAGTAAGAGAGAGAAAGGAAATCAAAAAGTGATCAAAAAGGTGGTTTCACGAACTGATATAAAAGCAGGTCCGCTCGAGCGTACAACACCCCGCTCGAGCGTACAGACACAGGTTCACGCTCGAGCGTCCAACGATCCGCTCGAGCGCCGGGTGCACTCTCCCAGAATTTTCTGCAGACGACCAAAATGCTGAGAGAAGGAAATTCACGCTCGAGCGTCCAAACTGCCGCTCGAGCGGAGAGACCAAAACCTGGGCAAAATTTCTAAGTTTTAAAACACGACCCACTTATTCCCAACCTGCCCAACACAACCCAAAATTCTAATTAAAAGAGTAAGGGATAGAAATGAGGATAAGATAACAACGAATCTACGGAACCGAGTCCGGATTATAGTTAAACAACAACAGGAAATATCGGGACCGCTATACTAGAAGCGGACGGACTTTTGTTGTCTTATTTTCTTTTGATGTATTACATGTAAATTCAAGCCTAGGGCTTAATGTGTAATTGAGTTAGTACTCTCTTTTGTAACCAAGTGTTAACTTGGAAAGCTGTAAGCCCGTAGGGCATTTGCTTTTGTTGTTAACATGTAATACTTATGTAATGAAATACTCTGATGAATTAAAGAATGTAAATCTTTTATATATAAATGCATGTTTATATTGATGGGTTTAATGTTATTTTTTGAGGGCGTTACAAAATCTGAGATCCTTCTCTCTCTCTCTCTCTCTCTCCTTCTCCTTCTTCTTCTTCTTCTTCTCTTGATCCTTTGTTTTCGAACTCTGTCTCTTTATCTCTTGTTCTTCTTCTCATGATGCTCTGTTCTTTCAACAGTAAAAATTTACTCTAGTTCATGACACAAAACTCTTCTGTAAAGCCATCATCACAGCTTGTTTTAAAGTAAAATTTTACTTTGAACTATAATAAACTTTACTCTCATTCATAGTAAAATTTTACTCTATAATTTAAAATAAATAAAAAAAGAGTAAAATTTTACTTTGAAGCAGACTAAAATTTGTTATGATTCAAAGTAAAATTTTACTGTCATTAAGCAGATCAGTATGTTCTTAACCATAGTAAAATTTTACTGTTAGGAAAACAGAGTACATATTAAATGAACGAACCAGAGTCAAATTTTACTTTTAGATCTATGAACAAATAAATAAAAAACTCTTAATTTTTTATTGCAATATCTCGATTTCTCATTTTTCTGTCAAATCTAAGGTTTTTTTTATCTTTGATTTGAAGTTATTGATCTCAAATATGAGTTCGTAGGTATCAAATCTGAGATGGTGGTGGTCTAACGATAAAAATGGTGGTTGCCGGCTGACGGTGAGAATGAGCGACGCTGATAGTCGATGACGATGGTGGGGTATTTTGGTCTTCTTATCTCAAATTGGACCTAATGGAATAGTCAAAAAGAATATGGGTTGGATGGAATAAAGCTCTTAGAAAATGGATTTATCAAAAAAGCTCCCTTTTAATTATCATAGATTCAACTTTTTAAAACTCAGCCCTGTTGCTATGTCATTGAGAAAATTTAAATTTTAAAATTCTTTACAAGATAATAAAAGGTTAATCAAAAGTTTATGATAATCAAAGGATATTAAATTGGGGGATTTGGTGGTGGACCCCTCAGTGTCTAACTTGTCCTTCAAAAAGACAAGAATTATATAGATTCTTTCAAAATCCCTTAGTATTTTAAAATTTATTTCTTTTACTATAATGCCCTCATATACATATATATATATATATATATACATATGTGTGTGTGTGTATCAACGTGTAATCACTCTCTCTCATCTCAATCTCTCTTCGTTTTGTCTCACACTTATCATTGTTCTCTTCATCGATGCCATTGCTACTCTTCATCGGCACCGTCGCCGCTCACCACGGAACTTTTTCTCTACCGTCTTCATCACTACCATCATTTGTTGCATCCACAACTTCAGGTCGGAGATCATTCACAATTGTCGTCACCGGAAAATGATGATTTGTGACGGTTCACAAACCTCAAATCTGAGATCCCTCTCTCTCTCTCTCTCTCTCTCTCTCTCTCTCTCTCTCTCTCTCCTTCTTCTTCTTCTTCTTCTTCTTCTTCTTCTTCTTCTCTTGATCCTTTGTTTTCGAACTCTGTCTCTCTATCTCTTGTTCTTCTTCTCATGATGCTCTGTTCTTTCAACAGTAAAAATTTACTCTAGTTCATGACACAAAACTCTTCTGTAAAGCCATCATCACAGCTTGTTTCAGAGTAAAATTTTACTTTGAATTATAATAAACTTTACTCTCATTCATAGTAAAATTTTACTCTATAATTTAAAATAAATAAAAAAAGAGTAAAATTTAACTCTGAAGCAGAGTAAAATTTATTATGATTCAAAGTAAAATTTTACTGTCATTAAGCAGATCAGTATGTTCTTAACTAGAATAAAATTTTACTGTTAGGAAAACAGAGTACATATTAAATGAACGAACCAGAGTCAAATTTTACTTTTAGATCTATGAACAAATAAACAAAAAACTCTTAATTTTTTATTGCAATATCTCGATTTCTCATTTTTCTGTCAAATCTAAGGTTTTTTTTATCTTTGATCTGAAGTTATTGATCTCAAATATGAGTTCGTAGGTATCAAATCTGAGATGGTGGTGGTCTAACGATAAAAATGGTGGTTGCCGGCTGACGGTGAGAATGAGCGACGCTGATAGTCGATGACGATGGTGGAGACGATAAACAACCATGGAGTTGGTGAAGAGAGAGAGAGAGAGAGAGTGAGAGAGCTATAAAAGAAATAGAAGAAAGAGATGGTATAATGATCAAATAAAATATTCAAATAACAAATTTTGTCATTTATACAAAATTTTATAATTATAAGGGGGTTTTGAAAATACTAAATTTTTTTGTCCTTTTAACAAAAAAAGGAAACTATGAGGGGTTTATTGCCAAATTTTCCCTTATTTTTCTATTCTATTTCATTCTATTGAACCAATCATTAACTACAAGGAATGGATTATCATTTAAGTAAAATGTTAGACTTTAAAAACATGTAAGATAGAATTATGAGAAAATTGGCAATAAATCTATTTTAAAGGGTGTCTAAGACATTAGGTTCAGTGTATTTTTTTTATTGGTGAGAGGTCCATTATTTGTGAAATAGTTTAGTGAGAAATCCTTTTACTTATTTTAAAGGACATTTTGTTTCCAATTGTACCCCTTAAGTTATTTGTTAACTTTTTTTGACTATATGTTCAAATTATTTTCTATCTGTTCAATTTTTTTTTGTTTATATGTTCAATTTTTTCTGTGTAAATTTTTTATCTGTCCAATTTTTTATCTATTCAATAGTTTTATCTATACAAATTTTCTATCCTGATTTTATCTGTATAAATTTTTATATCTATATAATTTTTATTTGTACAGAACGGACTATTTGTCGTCACTTTCAGAGGAAAATGAAGAACCGAATTGAGAGAAAACGAACAAGGACAAGCAAATCCAAACCCTAGAAGCCATTAAATCCATCTGTTTAAATTATTTGTTGAAAAAATTAATCTGTTGCAATTTATTTGTTTATCATCATCATCATCATCATCAACAACAACAACAACAACAACAACAACAACAACAACAACAACAATTCTAAACCAGATCTGTTTAAAAAAAAACTATTTGTCGTCACTTTCAGAGGAAAATGAAGAACCGAATTGAGAGAAAACGAACAAGGACAAGCAAATCCAAACCCTAGAAGCCATTAAATCCATCTGTTTAAATTATTTGTTGAAAAAATTAATCTGTTGCAATTTATTTGTTTATCATCATCATCAACAGCAACCACAACAACAACAACAACAACAATTCTAAACCAGATCTGTTTAAAAACAAAATTAAAAATTAAAAAAAAAATTTAAAAAAAAGGATAAAAAAATCCTAGAGACAGATCTGAGCAAATCTATCTATGTTCAAAATTCAGGAAAGTCTTTTTCTTCATCATCATCATCATCATCATGAAAACGACTTTCCAAATCTGAAGAAATCCAACAACATATACATATAGAGAGAGATATAGGACAGTTTTCTTCCTCATATCTCAAAGATGCCATGGACTTTAATACTAGTTCATGGTTCTAGGAGGAGGTTCATACCAAACTTAGAAATTGGTACCTTCTAGAGGCTGAACAAGCTCTCAGCTCTGTGAGGCCACAGCAACAACAAATCAATGGCGGTAGAGTTACGATACGAGTCTAAGATCACAAAAATGACTCAGATCTTCAAATCTTTCTCACTTTCTTCCTTCAACAGGTCGGCTTCGGAGCCATCTTCATCAAGAGTTAGATCTGGTCGAAAGATTTGCTAATGATGAGTTTGCGTCAATCTAGGGTTTTCTTTCAATCACCATTGTTCTACTCTGATTCGAAATCTTAATTGTCTCGAATTCTTTATCTCCAATGGCATTCGGTTCGCATAGAGGCAATGACTTCTATGGTGCCACTCTGAACAGATAGAGGTATCCATTCTCATTGCTAAGAGAAGAGAGACTGAAACTCTAACTAGGGGTGTAAATTTGGCTCGGCCCATATCGGTCCTCATGGGCTCCTGCCAAAATTCGGCCCGGGCTAGGTCAGGCAGTCCACGGACCAAAAAATTAGACCCAGGCCCAAGCCCAAGGGATATTCAGGCCTGGCCCTAGGCTCAAGCTTGGGGCGAGCTTGGGCGAGCCTGAACAAATTTTTTTGTTTTTTTTATTTTTTTCGACCAAAATTTTATTATTTTCCACTAAAAAAAAAAGATTACCTCTGGCAGGCTGGGCCTTAAGCGGGCCAATAGGTCGGGCCCACGAATTGGGCCAGGCGGGCCGGGCTTCAAAATGATTGCCTAGGTCCTAGCCCAAAGTCTCGAGTTGGGCTCGAGCTCAAGCTCACCCCAAGCCGCAGGCAGGCTTCAAGCCGCCCACGGGCCGTGAGCCATGTTTACACTCCTAACTCTAGCGAACTAATCAGTAGTGAGAGAGAGAGAGAGAGAGAGAGAGAGAAGTGTGGATTGGTAATAAAAAGAACACTGACGGGGTAATTTAG
Organism: Camellia sinensis; assembly: GCF_004153795.1. Classification (NCBI taxonomy): domain Eukaryota; kingdom Viridiplantae; phylum Streptophyta; class Magnoliopsida; order Ericales; family Theaceae; genus Camellia; species Camellia sinensis. The sequence continues at coordinate 2,602,493 of NW_021024878.1, read as the reverse complement.
TCATTTTACAAAAGATGTCCTTATAGACAGAATGAAAAAATGCGTACAAAAGTAAAAAGGTGATGTAATTAAAAAAAGATAAAAAAATATACTTTTTTAGTACACCTTAAACCAACCACACTCTAGAATTATTAGTACAATTAAAATTGAGTAAATTATTGATGTAATAATATTAAGTTAAAAATATAGGGAAATTTGGCTATAAACCCCCTTTACCTTCCTTTCATTGTTAAAAGGACTAAGAAAAAAATTATACTTTCTAAACCCCCTCATAATTATAAAGTCTTGCATAAAGGACAAATTTATTATTTAAATATTTTATATGACTATTATACCCACTCTCTTCCTTTGCACAGATGGCCTCTTCAAGAAGACCGGCGAGCTCTGCAACTTGTGCGGCACCGAAGCCGCCGTCATCACCTTCTCCAACGCCGGCAACACCTTCGCCTTCGGCAACCCCTCCATCGACTCCGTCCTCGACCGTTACCTCTCCATGACTTCATCATCCTCCAAAGCCTCTGCAAGCTTCTCTTTCCTCTTTCGATATAGGGTTTCAACTCAAATCTGTGCACCATGAACGATTCCGATCTCTAATCTCCCGAGATATATAGATATATATATATATAAATATCTATATATATGTGTGTGTTTGTGTGTTTTGAGATTTGAATTCGAATATATGTGTTTTGAGATTTGAATTCGAATATATATATATCTACATATTCCAATCTGTAATATATATATATATATATATATGTGTGTGTGTGTGTGTGTGTGTGTTTGTGTGTTTTGAGATTTGAATTCGAATATATAGATTTTTGAAAGCTCAAAGTTTTAAAAATCGAAAAAATCTGAAGAACCGGGATATGAAAAATTGAGATTTCTCTAAAATTTTCAGATTATAGGCCTGATTCAAGGATTATAGGCATGATTCAATGTTTTTCAAAGTAAACATCGATTGATTCAAGGATTATAGGCCTGATTCAAAGCTCAAAGTTCAAAGTTCCATCGATTTTTCAGAGTAAACATCAAATTTCATTTGATAGAACCAGAGTAAAATTTTACTCTGGTTCTATTGCTCTGTTTTTTTCATTTGACAGAACTAGAGTAAAATTTTACTTTCATACAGAGTAAAATTTTACTTTTAGTTTCAGAGTCTCACAGTTTACTTGTTTTTCAGAGTAAAATTTTACTTTTATACAGAGTAAAATTTTACTTTTAATTTCAGAGTGTAAAATTTTACTCTTATACAGAGTAAAATTTTACTTTAGTTTCAGAGTGTAACATTTTACTCTTATTCAGAGTAAAATTTTACTTTCATACAGAGTAAAATTTTACTCTGAAATACACAGTGAAGATGGCTTAATAGGAGAGCTGATAGATATGAGGGTAATATAGTAAAAGAAACAAGTTTTAAAATATTAGGGGGTTTTGAAAGTACTTATAAAATTCTTGTCCTTTTGAAAGACAAATTAGATAGTAAGGGAGCTATCACCAAATCCCCCAAAAATATATACAAAAAATTATAATTATTTATATAATAAGTAATTTAACACATCGCAAAATAGTACAAGAACAACCATCGAGTAATTGTCGAGGGCTCAAGACACTTCGAACTGTTCTCACTTAACAATTCCCTTTCCTTGTATCTTTAGATGTACTAGTCGGGTGCACATGGCTTGCACGCAGTTTTCATCTAATCTATTAATGTAATATAATTAATTTTTAAAAAAATTCTGGTTATTTGTAGTTGACCTCATAATATATAGAATAAATTTTAGAATAAAATAATCATACTAAACAATACATCCCTTTGTAAGTATATTATATAGATAATTTAACAAAATTGTGAATAAAATATAACATATATAAATTTTAAAAATATAATAAATAAGTTCTTAAATACATTATGTTACGAGTGAAACATCAATAAATCTTAAATAGTGATCTTTATGAACTATTTGGTCCTCTTTTTCTTTTTCTTTTTATAGACCCAAATGTCTCATTCTAATGTGAATTACATAAATGATCAAACATAAACACGTGTTATGTGTTGAGGGACAAATGTAGATTTTCTCATAATGTTGAAATTACATAACGTAACACTTTAAAAAAACTCTTTAGTATACTTTTCTCAAATGTAACACTTCAATGTAACATTCCAAAAACATAAAACTCTAATGTGACACATCAAAAAACCCTTTAATATACTTTTTTCAAATGTAATACTCCAATGCAACACTAAAAAAATTCCTTAATGTACTTTTTTTAAACATAACAACATAACATTTTGAAAAACTCATTAATGTTCTTTTTCCAAACATAACACTCCAATTAATATAACACACAAATTTCTTAGTGTAATTTTCTCAAACATAACACTCACAAAAACTCCTTAGTGTACTTTTTTCCAAATGTAATACTCTAATGTAACATACTAAAAAATTCTTTAGTGTATTTTTCGCAAAGTTGGCATAATATTCCAAAAAACTCTTTAATATATTTTTCTCAAACGTAACACTCCAATCGATGTAAGACATAAAAACTCCTTAGTATACTTTTTCTAAACGTAATAATTTAATATATCACTCCAATATAATACTAGAAAATCACACTAACAGAAAATGTAGATTTCCACACTCAACAACCAACACTTTAGCCATCAATCCCTTCGAAAAAAATCTTCCACACCTCACATTTCCATTCTCATATCAAAAATCAATCAGAAAATTAGAAAAATAAATCACAAAATGACATTTACTTAAACTCAAATGGCATCAAATCAAATAAATACAACTTTTCAAAATAAAAATGACTAATTGGTTCATAAGAAAACTCTTAGAACTAAGTGTATCAACATTCCTCCTTATGAAATTTATGAGTAAATTTTCCTAATGTTTCCAAAAAGGGGAGGTGGAGGGAGAGGGGGGGAGGTAAAGAGTTTCTGGGAGTAGTTTCCTGTGCAGTGAATATCCTGCATAATGAAAAAGGTAACATTATTCATAAGAATCATTCATGATTTATGTAGAAAATGTGTGAAATTTATTTTGTAAGAAACTGAATTTTACATTAATGTCTTGATCCATATAGAAATTGCATAAGTAATTGCTTGATATTTATAGACTCATTGTTATGAGTGTATTCAATTTCACTGTTAATTCACATTATCAAAATCTTTTAAATGAATCATAAGTAATTATATGTTAAAATTTATCAAAGAATTAATGTAATGGACTTACTTTTGCACCATTAAGTTGTAGTCATGATTTCCTTTTATTATTGTGAACAATATGTGTATCTGAATAGAAAATAAAAAATAATAATCTTTTATGCAGTCGTAACGAATAATAGAAAAAGAATGAAAAGAATTTATTATTGTGAGTAATATGTGTATCCGAATAGAAAATAGAAAATAATAATTTTCTATGCAATTGTATCAAACCACAGAGAGAAAATGAAAAGAATTTGTCTTGAAGACAGAGTTTATTTATATATTAAACTTTGCATTTTTATTTTTTTTTTGGTAAACAAAAGCATTCTAATTGTGAGTTGTAACCAGTGCACTGGTTTGAGTCTAAATTTAACCCCTTTTAAGTTATATTATTATTATTATTATTATTATTATTATTATTATTATATATATATATATAATTATAATGACCGTGGTGGAGGTAGGTTTGGTGGAGTGTAGTAGGTGATAGGAGTGAGTGGTGGAGGTAGGTTTGGTGGAGTGTAGTAGGTGATAGGAGTGAGTGGTGGAGGTAGGTTTGGTGGAGTGTAGTAGGTGATAGGAGTGAGTGGTGGAGGTAGGTTTGGTGGAGTGTAGTAGGTGATAGGAGTGAGTGGTGGAGGTAGGTTTGGTGGAGTGTAGTAGGTGATAGGAGTGAGTGGTGGAGGTAGGTTTGGTGGAGTGTAGTAGGTGATAGGAGTGAGTGGTGGAGGTAGGTTTGGTGGAGTGTAGTAGGTGATAGGAGTGAGTGGTGGAGGTAGGTTTGGTGGAGTGTAGTAGGTGATAGGAGTGAGTGGTGGAGGTAGGTTTGGTGGAGTGTAGTAGGTGATAGGAGTGAGTGGTGGAGGTAGGTTTGGTGGAGTGTAGTAGGTGATAGGAGTGAGTGGTGGAGGTAGGTTTGGTGGAGTGTAGTAGGTGATAGGAGTGAGTGGTGGAGGTAGGTTTGGTGGAGTGTAGTAGGTGATAGGAGTGAGTGGTGGAGGTAGGTTTGGTGGAGTGTAGTAGGTGATAGGAGTGAGTGGTGGAGGTAGGTTTGGTGGAGTGTAGTAGGTGATAGGAGTGAGTGGTGGAGGTAGGTTTGGTGGAGTGTAGTAGGTGATAGGAGTGAGTGGTGGAGGTAGGTTTGGTGGAGTGTAGTAGGTGATAGGAGTGAGTGGTGGAGGTAGGTTTGGTGGAGTGTAGTAGGTGATAGGAGTGAGTGGTGGAGGTAGGTTTGGTGGAGTGTAGTAGGTGATAGGAGTGAGTGGTGGAGGTAGGTTTGGTGGAGTGTAGTAGGTGATAGGAGTGAGTGGTGGAGGTAGGTTTGGTGGAGTGTAGTAGGTGATAGGAGTGAGTGGTGGAGGTAGGTTTGGTGGAGTGTAGTAGGTGATAGGAGTGAGTGGTGGAGGTAGGTTTGGTGGAGTGTAGTAGGTGATAGGAGTGAGTGGTGGAGGTAGGTTTGGTGGAGTGTAGTAGGTGATAGGAGTGAGTGGTGGAGGTAGGTTTGGTGGAGTGTAGTAGGTGATAGGAGTGAGTGGTGGAGGTAGGTTTGGTGGAGTGTAGTAGGTGATAGGAGTGAGTGGTGGAGGTAGGTTTGGTGGAGTGTAGTAGGTGATAGGAGTGAGTGGTGGAGGTAGGTTTGGTGGAGTGTAGTAGGTGATAGGAGTGAGTGGTGGAGGTAGGTTTGGTGGAGTGTAGTAGGTGATAGGAGTGAGTGGTGGAGGTAGGTTTGGTGGAGTGTAGTAGGTGATAGGAGTGAGTGGTGGAGGTAGGTTTGGTGGAGTGTAGTAGGTGATAGGAGTGAGTGGTGGAGGTAGGTTTGGTGGAGTGTAGTAGGTGATAGGAGTGAGTGGTGGAGGTAGGTTTGGTGGAGTGTAGTAGGTGATAGGAGTGAGTGGTGGAGGTAGGTTTGGTGGAGTGTAGTAGGTGATAGGAGTGAGTGGTGGAGGTAGGTTTGGTGGAGTGTAGTAGGTGATAGGAGTGAGTGGTGGAGGTAGGTTTGGTGGAGTGTAGTAGGTGATAGGAGTGAGTGGTGGAGGTAGGTTTGGTGGAGTGTAGTAGGTGATAGGAGTGAGTGGTGGAGGTAGGTTTGGTGGAGTGTAGTAGGTGATAGGAGTGAGTGGTGGAGGTAGGTTTGGTGGAGTGTAGTAGGTGATAGGAGTGAGTGGTGGAGGTAGGTTTGGTGGAGTGTAGTAGGTGATAGGAGTGAGTGGTGGAGGTAGGTTTGGTGGAGTGTAGTAGGTGATAGGAGTGAGTGGTGGAGGTAGGTTTGGTGGAGTGTAGTAGGTGATAGGAGTGAGTGGTGGAGGTAGGTTTGGTGGAGTGTAGTAGGTGATAGGAGTGAGTGGTGGAGGTAGGTTTGGTGGAGTGTAGTAGGTGATAGGAGTGAGTGGTGGAGGTAGGTTTGGTGGAGTGTAGTAGGTGATAGGAGTGAGTGGTGGAGGTAGGTTTGGTGGAGTGTAGTAGGTGATAGGAGTGAGTGGTGGAGGTAGGTTTGGTGGAGTGTAGTAGGTGATAGGAGTGAGTGGTGGAGGTAGGTTTGGTGGAGTGTAGTAGGTGATAGGAGTGAGTGGTGGAGGTAGGTTTGGTGGAGTGTAGTAGGTGATAGGAGTGAGTGGTGGAGGTAGGTTTGGTGGAGTGTAGTAGGTGATAGGAGTGAGTGGTGGAGGTAGGTTTGGTGGAGTGTAGTAGGTGATAGGAGTGAGTGGTGGAGGTAGGTTTGGTGGAGTGTAGTAGGTGATAGGAGTGAGTGGTGGAGGTAGGTTTGGTGGAGTGTAGTAGGTGATAGGAGTGAGTGGTGGAGGTAGGTTTGGTGGAGTGTAGTAGGTGATAGGAGTGAGTGGTGGAGGTAGGTTTGGTGGAGTGTAGTAGGTGATAGGAGTGAGTGGTGGAGGTAGGTTTGGTGGAGTGTAGTAGGTGATAGGAGTGAGTGGTGGAGGTAGGTTTGGTGGAGTGTAGTAGGTGATAGGAGTGAGTGGTGGAGGTAGGTTTGGTGGAGTGTAGTAGGTGATAGGAGTGAGTGGTGGAGGTAGGTTTGGTGGAGTGTAGTAGGTGATAGGAGTGAGTGGTGGAGGTAGGTTTGGTGGAGTGTAGTAGGTGATAGGAGTGAGTGGTGGAGGTAGGTTTGGTGGAGTGTAGTAGGTGATAGGAGTGAGTGGTGGAGGTAGGTTTGGTGGAGTGTAGTAGGTGATAGGAGTGAGTGGTGGAGGTAGGTTTGGTGGAGTGTAGTAGGTGATAGGAGTGAGTGGTGGAGGTAGGTTTGGTGGAGTGTAGTAGGTGATAGGAGTGAGTGGTGGAGGTAGGTTTGGTGGAGTGTAGTAGGTGATAGGAGTGAGTGGTGGAGGTAGGTTTGGTGGAGTGTAGTAGGTGATAGGAGTGAGTGGTGGAGGTAGGTTTGGTGGAGTGTAGTAGGTGATAGGAGTGAGTGGTGGAGGTAGGTTTGGTGGAGTGTAGTAGGTGATAGGAGTGAGTGGTGGAGGTAGGTTTGGTGGAGTGTAGTAGGTGATAGGAGTGAGTGGTGGAGGTAGGTTTGGTGGAGTGTAGTAGGTGATAGGAGTGAGTGGTGGAGGTAGGTTTGGTGGAGTGTAGTAGGTGATAGGAGTGAGTGGTGGAGGTAGGTTTGGTGGAGTGTAGTAGGTGATAGGAGTGAGTGGTGGAGGTAGGTTTGGTGGAGTGTAGTAGGTGATAGGAGTGAGTGGTGGAGGTAGGTTTGGTGGAGTGTAGTAGGTGATAGGAGTGAGTGGTGGAGGTAGGTTTGGTGGAGTGTAGTAGGTGATAGGAGTGAGTGGTGGAGGTAGGTTTGGTGGAGTGTAGTAGGTGATAGGAGTGAGTGGTGGAGGTAGGTTTGGTGGAGTGTAGTAGGTGATAGGAGTGAGTGGTGGAGGTAGGTTTGGTGGAGTGTAGTAGGTGATAGGAGTGAGTGGTGGAGGTAGGTTTGGTGGAGTGTAGTAGGTGATAGGAGTGAGTGGTGGAGGTAGGTTTGGTGGAGTGTAGTAGGTGATAGGAGTGAGTGGTGGAGGTAGGTTTGGTGGAGTGTAGTAGGTGATAGGAGTGAGTGGTGGAGGTAGGTTTGGTGGAGTGTAGTAGGTGATAGGAGTGAGTGGTGGAGGTAGGTTTGGTGGAGTGTAGTAGGTGATAGGAGTGAGTGGTGGAGGTAGGTTTGGTGGAGTGTAGTAGGTGATAGGAGTGAGTGGTGGAGGTAGGTTTGGTGGAGTGTAGTAGGTGATAGGAGTGAGTGGTGGAGGTAGGTTTGGTGGAGTGTAGTAGGTGATAGGAGTGAGTGGTGGAGGTAGGTTTGGTGGAGTGTAGTAGGTGATAGGAGTGAGTGGTGGAGGTAGGTTTGGTGGAGTGTAGTAGGTGATAGGAGTGAGTGGTGGAGGTAGGTTTGGTGGAGTGTAGTAGGTGATAGGAGTGAGTGGTGGAGGTAGGTTTGGTGGAGTGTAGTAGGTGATAGGAGTGAGTGGTGGAGGTAGGTTTGGTGGAGTGTAGTAGGTGATAGGAGTGAGTGGTGGAGGTAGGTTTGGTGGAGTGTAGTAGGTGATAGGAGTGAGTGGTGGAGGTAGGTTTGGTGGAGTGTAGTAGGTGATAGGAGTGAGTGGTGGAGGTAGGTTTGGTGGAGTGTAGTAGGTGATAGGAGTGAGTGGTGGAGGTAGATTTGGTGGAGTGTAGTAGGTGATAGGAGTGAGTGGTGGAGGTAGGTTTGGTGGAGTGTAGTAGGTGATTTACATTTACATTAACAGTAAGCACAATCACATCGTCACAGTAAATATAATGGAAAGAAAAATAACAAAATTGAATCGAACCACGAGTTTGGAAGATCTGGCAGACCTAAGATTGAAAGAAGGCCATATGGGTACCGAGCGAGACACAAAATCAAATCACGCTGGTTGCTCAAGACAAATTTGAACAACATCAACTTCCTACAATATCCAATCAGTATGCCTCTTAGGAATATCATGTGTGATTGAATTCCTCCATGGCAATAACCCCCCATTTCTGTGAAGGTAGCTACCGTACCATGATTTTAGGTGAACTTCAAAACCATCTTGAGAAACTCTTCAACCAATCATGCTGAGGAAGTACTGCTTGTTGGTGGCAATATGGTACTTGCCATAACAGCACTTGAATCGGATGACGATATTGATACCATCACCTTTGAACCTTACACAGCCATTTTCATCTCTTGCATAACTTTCTCTAAGCTCACTCACAACCGTGTCATCTCCACTCGTAGCAGTCCATCAAGCCATCTCGCCTTCACTTGAGATTTGAACTCCAACCATTGTCGGAGGCAACCAATTGATGTAATTTATTTCAACAACTTCTTATGCACATCATGACCACCATATTCTAGCTAATCTTATCAAGTATTAACCAAACTCTCACCAACTAATTTGCAACCCATGCTCTAATACAACCATTCATAGCTTCAATTATTTTCTCTCTTCATATTCAACAAAGGTAGTTTTTTTTTTTTTTTAATGTGGTGAAATGGGTGAGGAATGAGTATATAGAAAGAAACGATGTTGCGCTAGCCATAGATAAGGGAAGAAAAGGCAACGGCGAGAGGGGATGTCGCCAAACATGATGCTTACGAGAGAAAAACCATTACCTTTTTTTCTTTAATGCAATCTGAACCATTGAATAGACAAAATGATGAAGTGGTATTGTCACGACCTAGACCGGCCCCTATAGGTTTAGTGTCGTAATCGCCCAGTGTAACCGCGCCCGCGTGGGCCTCATGCTACAGTTCGTAATGATGAAGTGGTGGGCCTCATGTAACCGCGTGGGCCCCTTTAATGCAATCTGAACCATTGAATAGACAAAATGATGAAGTGGTATTGTCACGACCTAGACCGGCCCCTATAGGTTTAGTGTCGTAATCGCCCAGTGTAACCGCGCCCGCGTGGGCCTCATGCTACAGTTCGTAATGATGAAGTGGTGGGCCTCATGTAACCGCGTGGGCCCCTTTAATGCAATCTGAACCATTGAATAGACAAAATGATGAAGTGGTATTGTCACGACCTAGACCGGCCCCTATAGGTTTAGTGTCGTAATCGCCCAGTGTAACCGCGCCCGCGTGGGCCTCATGCTACAGTTCGGACTCTCGATTTGTGGTCACGGTTCTTAATCTGAACCAAAGAGTCCAAATCTGGCAAATCGTTTTGAGAAACAGATTTTTGAAAAAGTAGTGCCAAACATGGACTGCTTTGCCAGATACAGAGTCGCCACCTAAATATTTTTAAAATGGGGAAATTTAGGAAACCCTGACTCGGTGCCAAAGGCCACATGTCCGTCATCACCGGAGTTGTCTCGGCTCGGGAGCTTGGGTACGATCGGGGAAGGTCAGCTATGAGCACCCTTTCGCGGTCGAGACGCCTCTAGCTAACCATGATATACGATTTGAAAACGTTATGTGTTCTTATTCAGCCTAGAATTACTATGTTATGCGCACAGCAAACAAGTATAGACTAGATTGCCTAATTTGGAAATAAGCATTGCATATCCGTTTGTTTTGAAAAATGCTTTGGAATTTGCTACTCGCAAGTAGGCTAAAACACGGATTTCAATGAGTTTTTCCAACTCAAACAATCCAACCTTCACCCACAGGCATTCAAACAGTTTATCATATAAGCATTTAGCCGCATGGCAAGCATACTGTCGTGGCAACACTCGCACGCATGCGGGATGCTAAAACATAAATACTTACATCGTACTCCGTGCCAAAACGGTAAACTAGTTAGCAAACATGCATGTCCTAGTTCATGTTAAGAATGGCTAATGCATCGCATGCAAAAATACAATTTAGACAGGCTCGGCTAACCTAAACATGGCATGCGAAATGCGATCAACTATCACATATTCAATTTGTGAATTGAAGTACAAATGCAGTTAGCGTGATGTACCGAGCCTAATGCATGCAGTACAAATGCATGAATGCACGCATGCATAGCATAAGGTATGCTAATTTTAAAAATGCCCTAGTCTACCACTATAAGCAGGTAAATAAAAGGGAAGAAAGACGTGGGTTGGAAGACATACACACACTCACGCACGCTTATTACATAATTGCCCTCGCTCGGAGGAACCAAATAAATATTACAGTCCGAATGATAAGCAAATAAAATTATTACAGAATTTCTAATTAGTTAATAGAAAGAATGCAAAAGAAAGAAGAGGATGGCCGCAGCCTCTGCCTCGGGACGCGCGAATGATGCATGCTCGAAACCCGACCCGTCTGGAAAACCCGCACCGTACCTCTGCCACCTCTGTTTATACTGCCCTGTCTCTCTAAAAATTTCCAAAACCCTAGGACAGGTTCCTTGCATGCTGCAGAGCACCACCGGCTAGACAGAATTCCCACCGGCAGTCCAGGATTTCCATCGGCTGCCTTTGTATTTATCGGCCGTTCAAAGATTGCCGGTCGGCACTAAAATATGCCGGTCGGCAGAAGCTTCCTGCAGAAGACAGTTTTGACAGCAACAGAGAGTAGACAGTATACGGCATGGCATTTTCAGGCACATGTGAGCATGGTCATGCTTCCCATCATGCTTTGAACTCAGGGAAGCATGGCCCTCGATCCTCGAGCCATCAATGGTACATGATAGCCCAAGGGATCAAGTTTGCCACTTGATATAAAGATGCATGCGACACACAAATGAGGGCCAAGGCCTTATCATGTCGAAGTCAAAAGCCCCGGTGACCGAGAGTTAAGGCATGTTTCATCACTCATAGTATGAACACCCCTTGACACTCACACTTGGTTTGACACCCCAAACCAAGTAATGCAATGCATGTTATGCAAACATTACTCAAATGCAACATGATGCCAAATATGCAAATTATGGCAAATGTCATGCAACTACCATGACAAATATACAAGGCTAAGCATGCAAGGTGCAAATATGATGCAAACATGGACCAATTTGCCATAAAGTTAGCATGGGACAACACATTAATGAACCGATCATACAACAAACATAAAACAATCATGCAATGGTGACTTAAAATGGTAAAGGGACAGACCCTAATCCACCTTAAAACAGCATCCAAAAGTGCCCAAAAGAATGGGCAAACCCTCATGCCAACATGCAAGCCAATGGTCCTAAAGTTAAGGCACAAAATGAGGGCTTTTCCCTTCCACCAACAAGACCACTCACGGCATGATTAAGACAAGTAAAAACAAAATTCTTACATGCAAAAAAGGACTCCAAAAACCTCCTAATATGACAACTTTAATGGCTCCAATGGGATGCATGCACCAAGGCTCATTTATAGGCATAAAAGGACACACCCTCAAGGCATGAAAGAGGTCACACATGCACACATATAAACATAATTCATGGGCTGAAATAGGGTCCTAAATGATGCCAAATCATGAGGATGGTCAAGCTACACATGTTAGAGGTCAAAATGCTCAAAGCCTACAAGCCAAAACACAAAGAGATGACATCAAGCAAGGCAAGCATGACTGAAATGGATGGCCAACAGACCTTAAACATGGTGAAACAAAGCCAACATCTTCATGGAACTAAGCCAACACATGCAAGAATCATGGCCTAAACATGAGATACATTTCTAGGCCAAATAGGAAGATACAAAGCAAGTATATTAAGCATGCAAAGGGCCATAGATCCGGCCAAAAACAGAGATCCCATATGACCCAAAAACACCCAAAAACTTCTGAAAAAGGGCTAAAAATGATCAAGCATGCATGTTACCCTTTTAAGCCAAAATGCAAGGAAACAAAACAATGAAGGGAGAGGGGTGTCCCTCCCCTATGCAAGACTTCAAACCACCTTCCTCACCACTGAAAATCCACTGGTTTTCAGTGGTGAGAAGACCAAAATACTTAAACAAATAAAGCCTTACCAAAGAGGCAACAAAAAGGCCAAATAAGGCCCAAGGGGGTGAGTTTGAACTCAAACCATGAAAGACTCTTAATGAAAGTTCTTAAGCATGAAAATACAAGATTTTTTTTATGTTATGCACAAAAACTAAATCAGCAAGTAAGATAGGTAAAATACTAGTGTAAGTTTGGGGAAACTAAAGTAAAATGCTCACCCTTGAAGCACACTTTAAGAACAGCCAAGGCAGCCCTCTTTTTTTGATCAAAAGCAGTCCAAAAACTCAAGATTCAACCCTCAAAGTCCTCAATCTCAGAGCAAGGTGTAATAGTGTGTGTAATGGTGCAAAAGTAAGGTAAAATCACACTTTTGGGCCAAGGAAACACACACAAAGGGAGAGAGAGAGGGAAATATAGAGATAGGGTGTATCTATAAGTGTAAGCTTTGGTTTTTGCCTCCAAAACTTCTAACCTAGATCAAAGAGGAGAGCCTTCCTCTTATAGGAGTCCCTCTTGCAAAGCTTATTCAACAAGCTTGCTTAGAGGGACATCCCTCCATACACGTGTATGGAGGGAGGCAGAGTTGGTGCCAGCTATCACAGCTGGCACAAAATATCTCCATAAAGTAGATGAACAGTGGTCGGCTGCCCAAAAATGTCATTTTGACAAAATTTAGTGCCGACCGGCAACAAACAGTGCCGACCGGCAATAAAAAGTGCCGATGGAATCAAAAATCAGCCGGTGACCTTTAGCCACTGCCGGTGGTGTGTGGGGATGCCTCACAAGGCATTCCCTGCCCCTCCAAAGCAAGATGCAAGTGTTTGGTGCAAAACCAGACACTTAACGGTCGAAATCGGAGATCTTGAGGCACGGCGCGTAGCCGAGACCTCCGGGAACTCCAAACGAACACAAATATGGATGATCACCGAGTGTTCAAACGGTGACGTCCAAGTCTTGAGGACGGTCAAAAATAGGGTGTCTACACCCAGTAATCCTTGGATTACCAAAGGCCTCTGAACAGATTAACACGTAACAAGGAGGTTGCGGAAGCAAATATAGAAATATACATAATCCATAGAGCTGTGCAGACATACATGGAACATAAAATTCTAGCTAATCTTATCAAGTATTAACCAAGCTCTCACCAACTAATTTGCAACCCATGCTCTAATACAACCATTCATAGCTTCAATTATTTTCTCTCTTCATATTCAACAAAGGTGGTTTTTTTTTTTTTTTAATGTGGTGAAATGGGTGAGGAATGAGTATATAGAAAGAAACGATGTTGCGCTAGCCATGGATAAGGGAAGAAAAGGCAACGGCGAGAGGGGATGTCGCCAAACATGATGCTTACGAGAGAAAAACCATTACCTTTTTTTCTTTAATGCAATCTGAACCATTGAATAGAAAAAATGATGAAGTGGTATTGTTACGACCTAGACCGGCCCCTATAGGTTTAGTGTCGTAATCGCCCAGTAATCCTTGGATTACCAAAGGCCTCTGAACAGATTATCACGTAACAAGGAGGTTGCGGAAGCAAATATAGAAACATACATAATCCATAGAGCTGTGCAGACATGCATAGAACATAAATTTCAAAATTGAAACATACACATACAGAAGTGATGTCAAACTTCCTTAAGTCTTGCATTACTATACAGGTAGTATCATAAGGGACTTAGCCCAACGTACAGATAAACAAAAACAAAATAACAAAACATTCTTAGCATGGTTCACAAAACTTAACTTTTTAAATGAAAACCTCCCCGGGAGGCACAGTGGCTGGCTAACTCAAAACTTTCCAGGCAGTAGCTTAGGCCTGGTCACGCACCTGATCACCTACATACATAATATAAATAGTGAGCGAAAACCCAGTGAATAATAGCAGAGTAAAGGGTTAAATGAATGATGTCCCATATCAAATTCAAAAAGCAGAAATAGATTCATATTCTTATTCGGAGTTCAGAAACATATACTTGTTCAGTTTCACATAGGATCATACGTGGTTCAACCATTAGCACTAACAGATCATGTATAGAGCATTAAAGGTCATACTAGACCAGTTCCATAAAGGAACCTCTAGTACCAGGAACTTATAACATGCTTGAGCCACGGTATTATTACCCCCGGCCGAGGGCCATGAGACCACAGTATTATTACTCCCGGGCAAGGGCCTTATGCTCATAGACCACGGTATTGTTACCTCCAGGCTAGGACCTATACTAAGAATGCTACGAATACTTTTCAATATATGGACAATCATTTATTGATTTAGAACATAACATGTCAAAAACAGAGCATTTCTTATCATATCATATAAGAAATTACTTAAATTTAAACATAGCTTTACAAAGCTATTACTCACAGATGGCTCTAAAGCAGACAAATCAGATAACTTGCGGCACGTGACCTACACTGACACAGAATGAATACGTATTTAATTAAACACATGGAATCATTAACTTAGTCATTTCTTATCTTGGTGTGTTTTTACTTTTTATCCTCAATATTATGTCTTAACCATGACCTACGAATGCCTAGGATGCAATGTGGATGCCAAAATACACTTTAAAAGACATAACAAAATTTTCTGAAAACAAGGCCTTCACTCGAGCGGAGGCTCAAAAATGTGAGTGGCTGCTCGAGCGCAACTTCGGTCTCTCGAGCGGTCTATAAAAGTGCTGGTTGCTTGATTTTTCCACTCGACGGTCGCTCGAGCGTGAGACTGAGGTTTTCACTCGAGTGCAACTCTTGTCGCTCGAGCGGTCTGCAAAAATTGTAAACTTCTAGGAACATGCATTTTACGCTCGAGCCAACTTTTGGTCACTCGAGCGAAGGTGCAAAGCACAAAGTGGTCGCTCGAGCGCAAGTTTTGTCACTCGAGCAAATAAACAAAATTCTGGAATTTCCAAATTGCACTCCCAAGCTCAAAACGCTAATTAAACACTTCAAAACTCATCCTTTTGAGCCAAAACTCAAGAAAACATTTAGAAACTTGTAGAATATCATGAATTGAAGATCATTTCGCAAAATCAAGGCCCAAAAGCATGTCAATTAAGCAAGATCAAACTTAAAATGTTGAAAACAAATCATGTATATAATTTCTTGGCTTCAAAGCTTCCAAATCATGATCAAATGAGACAAATTGATGGAAAACAAGATGAATTCTCAAAACTATGGTAGACTTGGTATATGAATGTGAGAATTACTTGACATTCAAACTAAAAAATGTGATGAAAGTGTATGCATGCATGATATGGCTCAAATACATCAATTCTAGCTCAAGTCTTGTATTACACAACTAAAGTCTCTTGAATTCGTAGTCTAGACATCATAATTGTGCAATCTAAGGGTTAAATTCTTAGCTAGGCTTTCCAAAGTGAGAGCTAGAGGCTTAATTCTTGAGTCTCTAAGTCCAATTCATTTACTTCCTAGCAAATCCCTTCACTTGAGCTCAAGTCTTCTCCTCTCTCTCCATTTTCTCACGTTTGTTTGTTTGAATAGGCTCAAAGATGTGGGGAAAAAAATGACTTGAAACACATACTAGCCTTGTATAGGCTTAGTTAATGGAGCTTAATTAATTGGAGTTAAAGATAACTAAGTTGGATCAATTTTATTCTATTTCATTCGTTCCGAATCGAATTTCAATTGAACCTATCATGTTGTTCTAAAAATTTCAAAGAACACATAAATCAAGTTAATTTCGTGATCAGATGCCGATAAGGCCTTCAATTCGCAGAACAAAACAGAAATACAAATATATATTCATACCATGAACAGATATAAACACAAAGAGTACAACACATATGCAATTAATTCAGAATTTCACTTTAATTACTTATTAGGCATTCTTAATCATGGATTAATAGTTAATTACAAGTCAGGGTTGTCACAGGTATTATCTCATTTACAAGACTGAACAATCAAATTTTATGATAAACTACAAAGAAGTCATTATCTTGTTATAGTAGTACATAGATAGAAGCAACGATTTGTATATGCATTTTCATTCAAATGTGGCAATGCTTCATACTTGCCGATTCATTCAAATCCAATTATAAAGAGGATATTTTGAAATAGAAGAAAAGTAGTAGAATTATTAAAAAAAAATAATCATATTATGATGTTTGAAGGTGTTTGAATTCCGATAGGTATTTGGTTATTCGGTAAATATAAGTTGTTGTGAAATGTTTAATAAGTTTGAAAAGATATTTTAGGGATATGAAAAAAAGTAGAAAACATATGTTTTTCATACTTTTAAATTAAAATAGTAGTAAATAATTGTTTTATAAGTTTCTCAACAATAAATAAATAAATGTAATTCAAAAAAAAAATCACATTTGTTTTAAAAAAATAAATGACAACTATAATTTCAAGAATAGTTACCTATTCTTTATAATATAAATGTAATTCAAACAGATAGCTACTAATATCTGATCATCTGAATTTTTTACATGAATATTGTACTTAATGAATACCAAAAAGTGAAAAGTTCAGATCACCAAAATTGGCTCTAAAATGAGCCTCCCAAACACTCTCAAGTTGATGGTCAACTTGAGAGAACCCAAACCCTATTTAGGTACACAAACTCTCACCAAATGCTTCCCTTTAGGAACTTAGCTATTTTAGTTGGTTTTTTGACTATTTGATTATTTTAATCTGGTTAAAAAAAATTATGTTTGGGATAATGGTTGACTTTTTTTGTAATTGATATGATAATTGTAAGAAAAAGTAAAATGATTATAGTTTGAATGTGACATTTTATTTTATTGACTATTTTAACCTATTTTGTCTTTATCACATTAAAAAAAAAAAAAAAATTACAAACAGGGCCATATTAAAAAAATATTAAATTTGATGGGTAAATTATAAATACATCCCTTGAGATTTGCTTAAAATACAGATTGCCCCTGTGGTTTGAAAAATTACAAATACCCCCTTATTAGAATTTTTTATTTAACAGAATTAACTAAAAAAATAAAATTCATAATTGCTTTTCTATACAATCATAAAATTACCTAAATTATTAATTGAAACATATTTTTAACATCATTAAAAACTGTTAATTGACTTAATGATTTATTACTAAAATGGGCAATTTGTTATAAATTTAGAAACCTCAAGAAGTAGAATGTAATTTTGAAAACCAGAGGAGACGGTTCATATTTTAATCAAACCTCAAAATGTGTATTTATAATTTATCCTAAATTTGATTAATCCTTCACCAACTCCTCTCTCACACCCCATGAGATTTCTGTTTAATAGTAATTTTTTCATATTTAAAAAATTAGATTTACTACCCTATCAAATTAAAATAACATATTTGTCCTTTACCCTTTATACATATAAAATAATAAAATAATACAGATATTTTATTCATACCATTTTAAGAAAAATAACAATCACCATGTTTGTTGCCAGTTTTCAAAATTCACTTCTCAGAAGAAATGTTTAATTTGACCACCATATAATCTTGATTTGAGATCAATTAGACACGTGCTAATATTTAATTTGCCAATAATTGTGTTATATTTTGCAGGCCATTGTAGTACGTGGCAATATGTAATTGGCAAAAATTCTCCATTCTTACAATTATATCTTTGGGTAAATTACACTGACACACCTTGAGGTTTTTGTTTAATACAGATCCCCCCTCACATTTGAAAAATTACACTTATCCCATGTCAGATTAAAATGGCATAGCTTTTATACATATAAAATAATAAAATAATAAAAAAAATGTATTCTTGTCATTTCAAGGGAAATAACAATCATCTTCTTTGGTTTAACTCACACAAAAAATGAGTTTTTTTTATTGAATTTTTTTAATATTTCAAGATTTTTTATTTTTTATTTTTTAGATACACCAAATCTAGATATACTTAATAAGTATAATATTTTGTAATTTTATTTTTAAATTCACCAAATACAAGTAACAATATATATATATATATATATATTCAATACATTATCTTATTTTATTGTATTCAATGAATTTTTTTAAAATTTTTTTGTACAAATTTTATACTTTTTAAATATGTTCATATTAAATTGATCTAATCTAGATATAATAGTGGAAATAAAAATAAAAAATTATATTCATATATAAAAAAGTATTATAAAAATATTGTAATAGTGATATTATTGTAAATATAAATGATGTTTATAGATATTTTGTTTTAAAGTAAAAGGTCATTATTAAACTATATATCATTGTGTTTGAAAATTCTATACAAAATCTATATTTGTATATCATCACTCAATAAAAATATGTTCGTATCGAATTTAATAATAAAAGGTCTTAAAATGTAGACATAATAATATGAAGAAGAAATGTTAAGAAAAATGGTAAGATTGTCACTTAGAAAATTTTAAAGTATGACATCAACAATCCATGAGATAATTTATAATGAGATTATAAACCTCAATGAGAAAAATGTAATTTTTCAAATATAAAGAAAGATCTATATTAAATAGAAACCCAAGGGTGTCAGTGTAATTTATCCCAAAAAAATATTAAATTCAATTAATTCTTCACCAATTCCCTCTTCACTATCCCTTTCACTCACCAATTCTATCTGTCTCACCTACCACTGTGAACGAAGTATGAGAACCCGGACAAAATCACCTAGATTTTTTTAGGTGAATAATTGTGTAGTAAAAATTAAATTTCTGTAGTATTGAATGTATATATAGAATAAATCTGAATTATAAGATGATAATTCTAAATAATTTCTGAATAATTAAATCTGAATTCATAGTATTGTTGCTCTTGAAACCCCATTAATTAGATTCATAAAATACATTTAATTTATTTTTAGTTTCTTCAAAACTCAACAGTTACTTTGTTCTTTGTTTAATAAATTTAGTCTTGGAAATATTGTATACTCACTGTTGTAATGTTAAAATATATTATTAGCAATATATAAAGATAGTTTTTTAATGAATTTTTTTTTTTTTAAAGGTTTGAACTCTCTTAAGTTGGTCATATCAAGGCCTATTTTGAAAGGGCATAGCTTCTGTCCAGTTCTTAATCGGATTGAGCCGTGCTGTTGGGTTTATGGGGGCCCACCACGGGTCTCGTTTTGATAATCTGAACCGTTCAATGTGTATAACTCGTCGAGTACTATATGCCTATAAAAAATCACGTTAATCGGATATCGATAGCTATGTGATCAAATCAGTTTTATATCAAAAAAAAAATGGACGGTGAATATATTAACGGTTGACAAAAATCTGTTTTGATCACATAGCTATCGATATCCGATCAATATGATTTTTTACAAGCATATAGTACTCGACAAGTTCTGCACATTGACGGTTCAGATTAACAAAACGGGACCCGTGGTGGGCCCTCACAGGCCCAACAGCACGGTCTAAAAAACTCAACAGTTGCTTTGTTCTTTGTTTAATAAATTTAGTCCTGGAAATATTGTATACTCCACTGTTGTAATGTTAAAATATATTATTAGCAATATATAAAGATAGTTTTTTAATGAATTTTTTTTTTTTTAAAGGTTTGAACTCTCTTAAGTTGGTCATATCAAGGCCTATTTTGAAAGGACATGGCTTCTGTCCAGTCCTTAATCGGATTGGATCGTACTGTTGGGTTTATGGAGGCCCACCACAGGTCTCGTTTTGATAATCTGAACCGTGCAATGTGTATAACTCGTCGAGTACTATATATCTATAAAAAATAACGTTAATCGGATATCGATAGCTATGTGATCAAATCAGTTTTATATAAAAAAAAATAGACAGTGAATAAATTAACGGTTGACAGAAATCTGTTTTGATCACATAGCTATCGATATCCGATCAACGTGATTTTTTACAAACATATAGTACTCGACAAGTTCTGCACATTGAACGGTTCAGATTAGCAAAACGGGACCTGTGGTGGTCCCTCACGGGCCCAACAGCACGGTCTAGTCCGATTAAGGACTGAACAGATGACATTCCCATTTTAAAACTAATTTCGGTAATCTACACTATTCACCTTTTAATATCTCGATGTTCTAAATCTTAAATCCTAAACCCTAATATTTAATTGTCATTTTAACAAATATGTTTAACTTGCTTTCAATGGCTAAGCAAGTCCAAGTACAAAAACTACCCTCCTAACTCCTTTTTTTCCGCAAGCAAGGATCCTCTAGAGTTTTTTTTTTCCTAAAATTTTCTAGAGTGGTGCATTGTGTGGTTGAGATTTAATAATAAGTCACATCAATTTTTCAGCATTAAATCTCAACTCACAATACACCACTTTAAAAAACTTTAGAAAAAAAACACTCTAAAGGATCCTTGGTGTTTTTCCGCTGCCTTGTTGAGTTTTTTGCAACCACAAAATGTCAACACAGCTTAAAAATTAATATTAATATTAATATTAATTATGTGGTGTAAGAATCACCTTTACATAAAACGTGGATGCAAACATAGGGGGTGTTTGGGAAGGAAGTTTTTGATTTTTTTTTTTTTTGGGTTTTTTTTTCATCAAAAGATAAATTGGTTATAAAACCAAAAAAAAAAAATTCAAACAAAATATCACATCAAACTCCATAATCATTTTACTTTTTTTCTCTCATAGACATCACGTCCAACCACAAAAAAACTCAACTATCTTTCCAAACATAATTTTTTTTTTCTCCAATAGTATCCTACAACTAAAAAATTCTACAAAAAAACCCACTTCCCAAACACCCACATAGTCTCATAAAATATTTTATTTCTTTTAAAAATACGAAACCAATCACAGAATTAATCAACGTGTCCGATTCTATAATTGGTTCATGTATTCATAGTGTTTTACAAAAAATTGTATTCATTGACTTTTCCAAAGAGCTGCGTACAGTTCTAGGAGTGGTAGAACAAAGTTTGCTCCGTTTCGTCAAGTAGGTTACGTAGACAGGCCAACCACTTTAACTTTGCCTAGGACTCTATTGGAACAAAGCAAAGAAGGAAATCTTGTTCAGTTCCATCAAACTTCCTAGCCCGGTTGTGCCTGAATCTTCGTGGAAGAAGAAGAAGCGGTTCACCAGCCACTACATCTGTGACTTCTGGAATGTGGACCAACGGAAGGTTGCATAGCATATAGCAAGTTCACAACCAAGGCTAATTTTGCACACAAAAAAAACTTGAAAATGGCAATTCCACTTTCAGGGATTGGTTTCCGACTACTCAAGTTATTTCACGTATGGCTTGTGGTCATGACATTGCTGAATGTTGGAACGCTCTCAACAGCCACTACCACTAGTTCCTTTGTTGGGAGCAAGACTGATCGCCTCGCATTGCTAGCCTTCAAGTCAAAGATTACACATGACCCTCAAGGGGTTGTGAGCTCATGGAACAATTCTCACCATTTCTGTGAGTGGCAAGGTGTTACATGTGGTCACCGACACAGAAGAGTTACCGTTATAAACCTGTCGTCAAGAGGTATAGTCGGTTCCTTGTCTCCTTCCATAGGGAACCTTAGTTTCCTTCATGAGTTCAACCTCAATAATAACACTTTTCAAGGTGAAATCCCAACTGAACTCGGTAACCTCGCCAGGCTGCAAAAACTAAACTTGACTCGTAATAGTTTCGAAGGAGAAATTCCAACCAACTTATTGCGCTGCATCGACCTCACAGAACTTAGTGTTGGACAATCTTCACTGTATTTAAAAGATTAAATTCTGTTGTGTACAAAACAACAATAAGAATAAAAGAAATAGATAAAATGAGAGAATTTGTTTGATTACAAAAATCAAACTCGAAATAAAAATAAATAAATAAAAACAGATTTTATTTTGTTACAAAAACAAAATTAAAATCTGATTTAAATAAATAAAAACAACACTGAAAATAAATTAAATAACTTACTTGATTTAATTTCTTCGAATTATTTTCTGATCAAGTCCAGTGTTTAACACTGTGTCCTTAAGACAGATTCGTCCTCTCCACGGTGCTTTCAAAATTCGGACGTCTATCTCCCAGGATGAAATGATCTACCACAAACAATAGCAGCACTACAAATTGTTTGCCTTACGAACACACTAAGTGTTTATACTCTCTCTGACAAGAAAATAATGCAGCAAAATGAAGAGGAAGTTTGCAGAATTATGAAGGACGAAAATTAGAGTTACAAAATCCAAATGAGGGTGGTCCTATTTATAGATGTGAAGGTGACTCTTTGTTTTGAATTGAACAGGTATCATACCTGTTGGGTTTTGAATTCAAACAGAGTTTTGAATTCAAACAGATTTGAATCAATTCAAACAGATAGTAAAACGGGAAGGGCCCTGTTTGGGTGTACCTTAATTCCAAAACAGTTTATTTCTGTTTGAAAACGGGAAGGGCCCTGTTTGGATGAACAAAAAATCCAAACCAATTTAATTTGAATTCTGGATTTTATTTTAACAAAATAAAATTAAATTCAAATGTTTTTGGCCCAAAAAAAATTAGAAGCCCAACCCAACCACGCACCCGCGCCCAAGCCCCAAGCCCAGCCCAGCCGACCGGACGGACGGCGGCACCGCGCGTGTGTGGTGATTTTTGGGTCCAATGGGTCTAGCCCATTTTGCCCATAACCTCTCCCTCTAAAACACTTAGGTACCCCTTGGGGCACACCCCAAGTACCAAACCCAAGCCTTATAAACCCATTCAAAAC
>NW_021024878.1:2392023-2577036 GCF_004153795.1 Camellia sinensis | reverse complement strand
TTTTTTGGTGTTTGTAACAATAATGTTAATTAAAAGACAAATGGCTGCAATCAATTGGCCTAAGTTCACCAAAGTCCATTTAAGGGAGGCTCAAGCCCGCTTGAAACGTTGATCTTCTTAGCCAAAGACTTTTGGATAGCGTTTTAAAAATGAAAAAAGGAAAATGTGAGTGACATGAGTTATATTTTATTTATTTATTTTCTTTTATTTTTAAATATTTTCTAAAATTCTTATATAAATTTTTGATCTAGACACTGGCTAAGATTAGTTTAAAATGATCTATTATTTCCAGGCAAGAGAGGGGTTCTATAAGAAAATATAAGGGGGAATTACACATAAATGAGGAGGCAAAAAAATATTTATAAAAAAGTAAATTTTTTTAAAATTTTAATTATTAATATTTATAATGTTTATCACTTTCTTATAAATATTTTTTTTCCCTTCCAATTTATATGTAATTCCCCTAAAATATAATTGTAAATTGTATTTTTTTTCTCCGTCACAAGGAAAATTCTATGGTACATACCTTTTGTTATGATCTTTGTATTATTAGTGATGAAATATTATGATATGAGTAAATTACAAATACACTCTATGAGATTTGCTTGAAGTACAGATTGCCTCATGTGATTTAGAAAATTACAAATATCTCATTGCCAAAAAATTTTATTTAATAGAATTAACTAAAAAAATAAAATTTATAATTGTTCTCCTATACAATAATAAAATTACTTAAATTATTAATTGAAACATATTTTTAATATCATTAAAAACTGTTAATTGACTTTATGATTTATTAATAAAAATGGGCGATTTGTTATGAAATTAGAAATCTCAGGAGTAAGAATGTAATTTTCAAAACTACAGGGAGTGATTCATATTTTAATCAAATTTCAAGGGGTATATTTGTAATTTATCCTTATGAAAGGATATTGATTATGACATTATTTTGGTTATGATGCTAGAGTTGTTTGGCTATACTTTAGTGATATTTAGTTATAACTCAATTTTTTTTTTATTTTAATTATGACTCCCATAATATTTAATTATATTATTTGTGATAATCAAAATTTACAAATGCCGAACTTACATCCTAAAATGGTCTATTATTTCTATTCAAGCAGGAAATCTATAAGAAAATATAATTATAAATTGTACTTTTTTTTCTCCATCACAAACACAGCCTTGATTGGCCTATTATTACAGGAAATGTATAAGAAAATACAATTGCAAGTTTTTACTTTTTTTCCACCTCACATAGCTTTCTAGGTAAATTTCCAACACGCTCACTCTGAATGACTTTTTTAAGTGTGAAATTTCCAAAATTTCTTTGCCGTAACGCAATTCAGCTTCAATGGGTCAAGGTCAAATCAATACTAACTTTATTACTATTTTGGTGTAGAGGGTCAGAAATAAGTTTGGTGTGCACCTTTTCACTTAAACAGTGGTACCTGTTCGGATCAATTTTGGTTGCCTATAAATACAAACTTTTTCAGCAGTTTTGGATATCCGGAAATTAGTGATAATTTGTTCCTTTTTGTTTGTCCAGATTTTATCTTACATTTTGATCTTCATTCTAGTTTAGGAAAAATTTAAAGAGAGTATTAGAACACAAGGTTTGGTTCGCCGAACAAATTTATTTGAAGTGCTTCTATAAATTTGTGAAGATCATTGTATCCTGGGAGATAGACGCCACTCAACCGTAAGTACCATAGCGGGGCGAATCTGTCTTAAGGACAGAGTGTCACACACTCGACTTGGTCTTGTAATTTTATTTGGTTCGACAAAATAAATCCGGTATGTTATTTATTTATTTTGTTTGAATTTATTTCTAGTTATTTTATTTACTCAGAAGATTGTTCCAACACTTAGTGTAGGTAACAATAAGCTAGTCGGAAAATTTCCTAAAGAGCTTACTTCCTTGTCGAAGCTCACGTATCTTGTCATTCAAGCGAACAATTTGACGGGAGGCATTTCTTCATTCATTGGGAATCTTACTTCTCTAGAAGTCATTTCTGCTGCTAAAAATCCTTTTGGCGGAAGCATTCCAGATACGTTGGGTCAATTGAAAAATCTAAGACAACTTGGATTGGGTGGCAATCAACTTTCCGGTATGATACCCTCTTCTATTTACAACCTCTCTTTCATAACTGTTTTTTCTGTGGCTAGTAATCAACTTCGTGGTAGTCTTCCATCAAGTTTTGGTTTCAAGTTCCATCATCTGCAACTCC
Organism: Camellia sinensis; assembly: GCF_004153795.1. NCBI lineage: Eukaryota > Viridiplantae > Streptophyta > Magnoliopsida > Ericales > Theaceae > Camellia > Camellia sinensis. Next base: position 2,574,805 of record NW_021024878.1, on the reverse strand, counting down.
TTCAATTACAAATGAACCAATTTACCGGACCCCTTCCACTTTCAATATCCAATTTTTCAGAACTGGAACAGATTCAAGTAGAATATAACAGCTTCAACGGAAAAATAACAAACAATTTTGGAAACCTAAAGAAGCTCAAAAAGATAGGTCTGTTTCGTAACAATTTCGGAAGTGGGGAACCTGATGAACTAGCTTTTCTTGGTTCTTTGGCCAACTGCAGCAATTTGATGTTGTTGGGTATGGAGGTAAACCGATTTAGAGGGGTATTACCAGCTTCTGTTGGCAACTTGTCAAGCCATCTCTTTTCCTTTATATTTGGAAGAAATCAAATATATGGAACTATTCCTTCAACAATAGGTAACCTTGTCAACTTAACTGTGTTAAGTATGGGAAATAACCAACTCACAGGCACAATTGCAACTAACATTGGTAATCTTCAGAAGTTGCAAAGGTTGTCTTTCGCAATAAATCACCTCTCGGGTAAAATTCCAGATTCTATGGGGAACCTATCGTTGCTGAATGAACTTTACATGGCAAATAACAGACTAGAGGGGACTATACCCTCGAGTCTTGGTAACTGCCAAAATTTGTTGTCATTGCGCCTTGATCAAAATAACCTGAGTGGTACCATTCCCAGAGAACTATTGAGAGTCTCGTCTTTATCAATTTCATTAAATCTAGCTCGGAACCATTTGTTTGGTTCCTTGTCAACAGAGGTTGGAAATCTCAAAAATTTAGGGGAACTAGATATCTCCGAGGATAGGTTATCCGGTGAAATTCCTAGCAGTCTTGGCAGCTGCAGCAGCCTTGAAAGCCTGTATTTGCAGGAAAATTCCTTTCAGGGATCTATTCCTCTACAATTGGAATCTTTGAGGGGTATTCAAAACATTGATCTTTCTCAAAACAACTTGTCTGGAAAAATTCCAACGTTCTTGGAGAAATTTTCACTAATGAATCTCAATTTGTCCTTCAATGATTTTGAGGGTGATTTACCAATGAGGGGAGTTTTCACAAATGCGAGTGCAATATCGATTGCTGGAAATTATAGGCTTTGTGGCGGTATTCTTGAACTACACCTACCCCGCTGCACCCCCAAAAAATCAAAGCCTAAGATGCCTCTTTCACATATAATAGCAATCACAACAGCTTCTGTACTTGTTGGAGTAACCATGGTATCATTTTCCATAATTTGTTGGTTCAAAAAGAGAAGAAAAACTCAGTCTACAGTTTCATCGTCGAAAGAATCATTCTGGAAAGTCTCTTACGGAAATCTTCTCAAAGCAACAGATGGTTTCTCTAAAGCGAATCTGATTGGTTTTGGTAGTTCTGGCTCTGTATATAAAGGACTTCTTGATCACGATGGGGAGTTAGTTGTTGCTATCAAAGTACTTAACCTTCAAAATCGTGGAGCTACAAAGAGTTTCCTAGCAGAGTGCGAAACCTTAAGAAATATTCGGCACCGAAACTTAGTCAAGATCATAACTTCTTGTTCTAGTGTTGATTTTCAAGGAAATGAGTTTAAAGCTCTGGTTTACGAGTTCATGCCTAATGGGAATCTAGAGAGGTGGTTGCATTCAAGTCCAGAAATTAATAACGAGCAAAATGAGCTCCAAAGACTCAATCTTTTGCAAAGAATAAACATTGCCATTGATGTGGCTTATGCACTTGATTATCTTCATCACCATTGTCAAACACCGATCATTCATTGTGATTTGAAGCCGAGCAATATCCTTCTTGACAATGACATGGTTGCTCATATTGGAGATTTCGGTCTAGCAAAATTTTGCTCAGAGTTCATTATTCCAAATCAAAGTAGTTCAATCGGAGTAAGGGGAACCATTGGATATGCAGCCCCAGGTAACAAAATAGCTCTTTACCCTTCTACTCTGAATGTTAAATGGGTACTAATCCAATCGTATCATTTTTATTTTCGAGCAAAAAGGATCATAGCTTGTTTTGAATGTGAATTTTTTAAATGGCAGAGTATGGTCTCGGAAGTGAGATGTCAACTTACGGAGATGTCTATAGTTATGGGATCTTGTTACTGGAGATGATAACAGGAAAGAGACCGACTGACAGCATGTTTGAAGAAGGCCTCAACATTCATAGCTTTGCTAAGATGGCCTTACCTCAGCGCATGATGGAGATTGTAGACCCAGTGTTCCTAAATAATGAAAAAGAAGAGGAAAGAGCAATAGAAATGGCTGCTGCTACTGCTACCAATAAAACTTGGGAACCGATTCAAGTGAACAATGGTGATAAAATGGTGGAATGTCTGATTTCCATGGTCAAGATTGGAGTGGCGTGCTCTATAGATTCACCACAGGATCGAATGAGCTCAAGTAGTATCCTCCATGAGCTTCATCTGGTCAAGCACAAGCTTCTACAAAAACGAATTTCTGACTAGGTACGAAATTAATGTTCTTGCTAAACATTTTTAACTTCTTTCCTTTGTAGAATTTAATCCACTTTGATGGACATTTTTGCTTTAAAATAATAAAATCAACACTTGCAGTGACATTTTGTATTAAACTTCTGTTCAATTTTTTTTGCTTCTATATAGCATTACTCTAAGAATGTTGGCCACCGTGTCCTTGTGTAGGTATTCTAGAAAACTCATTTTGATTTATGGTGATTTAAATAATTCTTAAATTATACTTATGCCCTTGGCATCTCCTTTTTGGTCTTAGGTAACTAATTACAGTACAATGAAGCTTGATGCTTGTCAAAGCAGAAGGGAAGAGGATTATGCTTGTACTTATATTCAAACTAGGAACCTATTATGTTGCAAATTCTATAAATAATTTGATCACCAAATTATTTTCCATTTAGTCCATATGAGAATGATATCTAATATCCTACTGTGATACGAGTTGTTTGATCGTTAACGCCTGATGGTTGTGTAGCACCACTTTGTAATATGAGGTTGTGAGTTCAACTCCTATGGCAAGGAATTTGATATCTTTGTAGTTTTTATTTCTCCCCTATTATCGGGGTTAATATATAGTTGCTTGTCTCTTCCCTGGTTTGGGATTGGTGTATTGTTGGATGGATTATGGTTGTTGGGCATTGTCTATTGTTAGACTTCAATTGTCTAATTCGATGTAATACTTGTCTTATTTGTAATTGTTAGCAGGTATTTTAATATTATATTGTGATATTGGTTTCCATCAGGTCTTCCTAGTCTTCCAAGACTTTTCCATCCAAGTCTTGGTCTTGTCCTTCCATTCTTTCCATCCAAGCCTTCCAAGCTAAGGCTTTGCCAAAGTCTTCCAAGAGTCCACCAAGCCTTTATCCTTCCAAGACTTCCAAGTCTAAGTCTTCCAAGCACTACAAGAAATTACACTTTTGGCGACTAAATTTTTAGTCACCAAAAGTCCTATTTGTAGTCGCCAAAAGGTTTTCCCGACTAAATAGTTTGGTCGCCAACTTGGTCGTTAAAAGACGGTCGGTGAAGGTATTGGCGACCAAAAAAAATTTAGTCGCCAAAAGTCTTAAATTGGCTACTAAACAAGTAGTCGCCAAAAGTAAAAACTATTGGCGACAAAAAAAACTTTTGTCGCTGAAAGGGTAAATTGGCGACTAATTTTTTAGTCGCCAAAAGCTTACAATTAAATTTAACATCACATTTTCAGCTACTAAAATTTTTGTCGCCAAAACTTTTTTTTTTTTTTTTTTGATTTCTATATATATTAACTTATGTCCTATCTTTAGAGACACATAAGAGAGAAGAAGTTTTGGTTGTGTTGTTATATCTTGAGTGAGATTATCAGGCAAATAAAAAGGGTGTGTGTGATAAAGTTTTGGGTTTAACCAATTGTGCAGTATTGGTGAACCATACGACTTAGTCGGGCTGTTGTTTCCTGGGGGGGACAAGTCAAGGTTTTTCTGCTGCACCGGTGTGAGGCTTTGCCTAACCGCAGAGGGCTTGAATCTTCTTAAAGAGAGCGAGTTTCCCGCGCCTCAGCCCTAATAATAAGTTATTGTAATTTTATTATTTGTATTTTCTGGTGTGTTATTTGTAATTATCACCAACATTAATTAATCTCCTGCCGACTGACAAAAAGAATTAATAAAAAGAAGTTTTTAATGAAGAAATCAATGGAAAACCACGTTACAATTAGCCTAGGACGACATGAAAGGGACAAGCTTTTGCTGGTCCAAAGATTTCTAAGCTAAGAAAGCCTAATATTGGCTAACCCTTTATGTTTTGATTGATTCGAAGTACTAAATCAACCGGAAACAAAAGTGTCTTATGAGTTCGATTAGACTTGATAAACATTCGAGCATTAGCAACATAATATTTCAGTATAGAAGCCTCAATAATTAACAATAATACAAGATAAAAATAATAGAACTAACAGCCACATGTCTTCCTCAATCCCACTCAAATGTGAAATCCATTACTTTAAAGCCTAACACTTCATAAAATCAATTTCAACAAGATTTAGCATAGACTTGCAACAGTGAGACGAGCAGACAGCTCATTCATTAACAATAATATAAGATAAAAAGAATAAAACTAACAACCATGCACAAGTGTTCCTCAAATCCCACATAATTTATTCAATGGATGATCAGATCTTCATGTTATGTAGTCCATAACACAACTCAAATTACCCATGATGGAGACAAAAATGCAACATACATTATTCTCATAAATTAGTCTAATAACAAATTTCTCTCATTCAAAATCCTAACAATACTATAAGACAGATTATAGACTAGGGAGTAACCAAACCTCTTATGATCTCATTAATCAATGCCTCATCTATAGAAAGGATTAATATGACAAACAACAACCTCAATGGTAAAATATCCTTTAATATTGGAAATCTTGAACATTTCATTGACATGATTGTAATTTGTATGGAACAATAATTGTGGAAGTGGGGAGCCTAGTTCCATCCCAGCTTGCACATTGATCTACAGTATCATGAAATTTTTCCTAACACGCCCTATGATCCACAAGTTTGTGTTTCTTGACTATTTTTCTTATACCGTTTCTCGATGGGCAAAACTATAGGACCACGAAGTTCAAAAGCAGCCAGAAAGAGTTAAAACTAATGCTAGAGACTAGAGTACAAGCAAGATGGCCATGTTATTGTTGGGGTAGTGTGGATACTGATAAATACTAATCACTAACCAATTGATCGGTACTTTTGTAATTCTGCACTTGTACCATGTTGTCCTAATTTCTATATGTATTTGTAGTTGAGTTGAGGGGAGACGGCTATTTTTGCATCTTGTAATTCTCTTATTATAGTGAAAACAACAACAGCCGTGGATGTAACCCTAGTTTTGGGGTGAACAACGTAAATCTCTATGTTCTTCGTGTATGTTTGATTTATCGTTTCTTATTATTCCTGTTTGTCTTTCATGTCTCCCCAATCCTGATTAGGTGTATCAATTTCTAACAATTATGATCTTAGTCTGAAATAGTTGTGGATGCTCCTACAACTATTATCCTGTATGGTTAAAAAAGACTTAAATTATTTCCCAATACGAAAACATTACCATTTGGTTTCTACATAATTTCGAAATTCCTGAATTACAAAAGGGGAACTTGTGTTTCTCAGTTGGCGGGATTTTTCTTCTCTACTCTGCCGCCGGTCTCTTCTTCTTGCCTCCGTCCTGGGCGGCCCTTGACGGTGTTGCCTCCGTGTTTCCCCCTCCACTGGGCACGATCACTACTCCCTGCTCCTCAACTGAAGCATATGGAGGACCTCCAAATCGGAACATCACGGTGGCCTTCCGCTTCAGCTCCTTATTTTCCGCCTTTAGCACACTTATCTCTGCTCGCGCATCCTTATACATGCGCTGGAGCAGAGCCAGTTGGGCGTTTAACTGCTGCACCTCATTTGTCCTACTTTGAAGCCGGTGCAACAAGTTTGTGACTGCCGTCATCGTCTCCACGCATGACTTCAAAGTATACTGATTGGCCTCAATATCAGTTTGCACCGCCATTTTTTGCTCCACAAACCGCATCGGAAAGTTCAACGGAGCAAAAACAGAGGTGTTTGGTTGAGGTTCACTGGTCACCGCACCAGTTATCTCTCTTGTGGACTCGTTCAAGTCTGGAAAGAGGGTGAGCAGACCACGGGAAGAAGATGCTATGTTCTGGGTAGCTGAACGGGAAGAAGAGGCCATGTTTTGGTTTGCTGAGTGTTTTAGAGCAGCGTTGGTTACAGAATGTTTAAGAACGCAGATGTTCAGCGGTTTCAGACTGGTTTGCACAGCCTCCGCCTCAACCTTGGTTTAAATAGCCAGGGCAGATACGCGCATCGCGCGCCACTCGACGCCAGACGACAAAACGGGCGCGCAAGCCAAGGCAGGCACGGGCATCGCGCGTCGCTCGACGCCACAGTGTCGGGCACGTCTTTTGAGGTATTGGGCACGCCTTTTGATGACACGCCTTTTGATAGATTGGGCACGACTTTTGAGGGTGCGACTTTTTTACAACGATCCGTCATGACCCCATAAACTGTCTTCTACAACGGTCTGATACGACCACACAGTGTCTGCTACATCGGTCCGATATGACCCCGTAAACTGTCTTGATCCCCTTTATCCCTCACTTTATTTCAACCTCAAATAGGTTTCTATCTTCACACCTATTTGAGTTTGAGGGGGGGTTATACATATATCATGGTGAGCATGGTTACACACCATGCGAACCACCCAAGCCACCACATGGCGCACTCCCTAAGTCGCCTCCTTGGTGCACCACCACAAGCTTTTACATCGGTCTGGCATGACCCCATAAACTGTCCCGACATTTGATTCCGGTCAGCTTCTACAACGGTCCGGCATGACCCCGTAAACTGTCCCGACATTGATTCCGGTCAGCTTCTACATCGGTCCGGCATGACCCCATAAACTGTCCCGACATTGATTCCGGTTAGCTCCTACAACGGTCTGACACAACCATACAGTGTCTTCACCAACGGTTCGACACGACCATACAGTGTCTTCTATCCTATTTTATTTTCTTTTATCAATTTACTTTCCTGTTTTGTTACTCTCTCCAAACTCAAGTTGGTCCAAACTCAAGTTGGTTAGTACCTATCCTCCTTGAGTTTGAGGGGGGCTGTTAGTATATTATTGTATATTAGTGATTAGTATCTTTAGTATATTATGTACATCTAGTAGTGTTAGTCATAATTGTTAGTGTATCATTATGTCTAGCTTTCATAATGAGTGTTCCCCATTTGCTTTATGCTTTCGGTGCTAATTGGCACCCTATGTATCTTTTCCTCTCTATAAAAGAGAGTGCACATTTCCTTGTAATATACACAATAACATACATCAATCAATAACATCAATCATAATACATACAATTTCTCTCTATATCAATTTATCTTACATTACCCATGATGGAGACAAAAATGCAACATACATTATTCTCATAAATTAGTCTAATAACAAATTTCTCTCATTCAAAATCCTAACAATAATATAAGACAGATTATAGACTAGGGAGTAACCGAACCTCTTATGATCTCATTAATCAATGCCTCATCTATAGAAAGGATTAATATGACAAACAACAACCTCAATGGTAAAATATCTTTTAATATTGAAAGTCTTGAACATTTCATTGACATGATTGTAATTTGTATGGAACAATAATTGTGGAAGTGGGGAGCCTAGTTCCATCCCAGCTTGCACATTGATCTACAGTATCATGAAATTTTTCCTAACACGCCCTATGATCCACAAATTTGTGTTTCATGACTATTTTTCTTATACCGTTTCGAAATTGAATTAATGCTTCATTTGTTATTTGAATGAGAGTTATTATTTTAAATGTTAGTTTTTTTTTAATGTGAAATTGAATTAATGCTTCATTTGTTATTTGAATGAGAGTTATTATTTTAAATGTTAGTTTTATTATAGATATTTGAATGAGAGTTAATATTTTGTATGTTAGTTTTATTATAGGTATTTTTTTATTAATTGAATGAGAAACTAAATTCAATATTTTTTACAGGTATTCTTTTTAATTTAATCAAATAAAATTAGCAGAATATCCCCCAAAAAAAGGGGAAAAAAAAAAGAGGAAGATATGACGGCGTTTCTACAAACGCCTCCTAATCCCTCAACAGTAACGGTAATATTTTTAAAACAGATACGACGGCGTTTCAAAAACGTCGCTAAATATTGTTGGTGACGTCAGCGTGTGTGTGGTGGGACATTTGGCGGCGTTTTAAAAAACGCCGCCTTTACTAATATCACGACGTTTTTAAAACGTCGCAAAGTTACAGCGACGGCCGCAGCTTCGACGTTTGGTACTAAACGCCACAAAAGGAATTAGGGGCGTTTTTGATACATATGGCGGCGTTTTTTAAACGCCGCTAAAAGTGCGATTTCCAGCAGTGTCAGTTTCTTAACATAAATTGCTTAACATTTGTCTTTAAGTTCAAACCATTAACAATTTCCCCCAATAATTCCCTAAGTTACAAATTGTTTTAATATGTAGTATTAAATTGTTCCCTGAGACAAAATTGGTCGCCATAGTATAATTTACACTAGCCTCTGTGACAAGAAGAATACTAAATAGAATTTTTTAAGCATCATTTACCAACCTATTGTCAAACAAACCTAAGAGCTTAAATTTTTTATTCATATTAAATGACTACTCAAATAGCTCATGGAGTTAGCTCTAGAACCAAACAGCACTATGTCACATAATTTCAGGACATCTACTTGTTTGAACTAATTTATGAAAATTAGTTCAGACTAGCCCAACCTTAGGTACATGAAAAGCTTCAATGAGACCCATGTGGTACTTGAGGTACTACACCGTTAGCTAGATTTTGACCCAAGCAAGCTTTAAGCCTCTAAAAATATTTCTAATACAATCAGCTGAACTCTGAAGCTAACACTACAGTTGAATTGAAAGTCACTCATGCTAGCCTCTTTTCCCACTTAACCTTTGACAAAAGCAAAACATCAATACTGTGAGGATGTATAAAGGTTGTTTTGGATTAAAGGATTGAAATGAGGGGATTTGGACTTACACACATGCGTGCGCACGCAAGAGAGAGAGAGAGAGAGGCAATTTGGATTCAAATTACGATATGTGTGAGGATCAGCTAGTAAACTAGGAGTTGAGGAAGAAGATACTGTAGAGGTAGGAGGCATACATCCAATGCTTTGTGTAACTAGAATACTTCATACAAGCATCTCAGTATCTAAAGCTCCCGGACCAAGATATATCAATTCTTCTATATAAAGCACACACCTCACTTGATTCAAGCTTTGAGACGCAATTTCCATTTCCAAAAAAATTCACAGCAACATAATTTCTCCAAATATTACCTTTGCCTAGCAGTTACTGTAAGGACCAAAACATAAAATCCATAAACCAAAAAACTGTTACTCTCTCCCTCTCTCTCTCCACACAGAATTTACAAGTAAACCTGTAAAAATCCAATCTCAACCTATAATCTTCAACAAACAACTACACCTAGTGGCGGATTTAAAGAGGGACTAGGGGGGCCACGTGTCCCCTGAAATTTTGAAATTTTTTAATATACATATGTTCATGAAGAAAACAATTCAAATAAAAAAGTTATAAAAAATAATATTTAGACAGTAAAATGTCAATGATATTTTTTAAATTATGGGAATAATAATGGTTGTTTTGATTGAAAATAAAAAGATTATGTCAAGACATATGTATGAAAAAGTTTCAATGCAACGGTGATATATCCATCATTATATTGACATGCAAAACCTATCTCACTATCATATGGAACTTATTAGATTATTAGTTATATTGGACATGTAATGTTCACCCTTCATGTGTCACTTTATTATTAATTGGTGATATCACATATCAATGATGACATTGTATCACCATTTTATTGAATTTTTACTCAAATTTTGTACGAAAAACTTATTTTATCATTATATAATTTATTTTCAGACTTATATACATGACTTTTTTTGTGTTATCCATAATACACCAGTTAGTTACGAGTAACATTATCTTTTCGATCTTTCTCAAAATTAATCATAAAAATTTATGAAAAATATTTTTGTAAAAAATTTTAAAATTGTAATTAATAAGTGTCCTCTTTAATTTAATTTGCTGGCTCCACTACTGACCACACCTAAAAGTCGTGTGTTGAAAGTACACGTGAAAGACTCTTTCGTAGAAAGCATAATCAATTCTTTGGAATGGAGAACCGCTTGAAGAATTTGAACCTAGTAAGGGACTTCGGCAAGGAGACCCTCTCTCTCCTTACCTTTTTGTATTATGTATGGAGAGGCTCTCAAATATGATCAATCAAAGAGTGGAGGCTAAGGACTGGAGGGATTTATCCTTATCTAAGAAAGGCCCTAATATCTCTCACCTATTTTTTGCTGATGACTTGATTCTTTTTGCCAAAGCTGATATAGTGAACTATCAAACCATTCTTGAAGTGCTAAATGAATTTAGTATGCTCTCTGGGGCGAAAGTTAATCTCACCAAATCTAAGTTCTTTGTCTCCCCAAATGTTTATAGGAGGAAGGCTAAAGACTTGAGTCATATAGGTGGTATTGTTTTAACCCAGAATCTAGGTAAGTATCTTGGAGTCCCCCTTTTTCACTCCAAAGTTAACAAACACCACTTTACTTCTATTCTTGAAAGAATGCAACAAAAGCTTGCTGGGTGGAAAACTAGTGTGCTATCTGTAGCTGGGAGGGCAACACTGATTCAATCAGTGACCAATGCCATCCCATCTTATACCATGCAGACTTTGAAGCTTCCCCGTAAGATTTGTGATGAGATTGATAAACTCAATCGTAACTTTCTCTGGGGTGATTCCTTGGAAAGGAAAAAAGTGCATTTAGTCAACTGGCAACAGGTGTGCCATAAGAAAAATGATGGTGGCCTTGGGATTAGAAGGGCTAAGGATCAAAATCTGGCCTTACTATCCAAGCTTGGCTGGAAACTATTGAATGAGGAAGAGGGTCTCTGGTTAGAGGTCCTGAGAAATAAATACCTTGGTAATCAACCCTTCCTCAGTAAGAGGAAGAGTAGAGTATCATCACATATCTGGAAAGGTATCCTGAATACTAGAAATCTCCTTGTTAAAGGGGTTCATTGGACCATTAGTTGGGGCTCTCAGGTGAGAGTTTGGAAAGACTGGTGGTGTGGTGAAAGGGCCTTGTTTGAGGCTACTGTTACCAACACTAGGCAAGTCATTGAGATGAAGGACATCCATGTGGACTCCCTTGTGGATGATAATGAGGAGTGGGACTTAACTCACATCTATAACACTTTTCCTATGCCCATTATCTCTGAGATACTGAAAATTCAGCCTCCTAGAAATAATGGTGGAAGGGATAAACTGAGATGGAGAAAATCTCCTAATGGAGATTTTTCTACATCTAGTGCATATGATCTTATTATGCACTCTCAATCCTTGGAGAATAATTGGGCTTGGCTTTGGAAACTCAAGCTTCCTCCAAAGATTAAGAGCTTCATGTGGCCTATTCTGCTTGGAAAAGTGCTGACAAATAAAATGAGGCACACGAGGGGTTACAGTGACAATCCCAATTGCCCTAGCTATGAAACTGTGGAGGATTTAGACCACTTACTACGGATGTGTCCTAATGCCATGAATATTTGGACATAGATTTTTTTATCAAGATTGGTATTTGAGAATGAGTGTTATCCCTTTTGGAGTCTGGTTAACTTTGAATATGAAAGGGGAGCATTCCCAACCTTAACTTTTTACTATTACTCTATGGATTATTTGGAAAAATAGAAATAAATTGATTTTTGAAAACAAACAACCAAACTGCCATACATCTGTGAAGCTTATTTTTTAGTATACTAAAGAAACTAAAAAAGCTTTTGAATCTGCTGTTACTACTCATTTACAACCTAAAAGCTCATCTTTGTGGTTGTGTCCACCTGCAAGGAGAATCAAACTTAACACAGATGAAAGCCTTAAAGGTAAGAACAATAATGGAGGATTCGGCAGGCTGTTCCGGGATGAGAAAGGAACTTGGATTAGTGGCTATTATGGCAGAATAGAGAGAAGCACCAGCTTGGAGGCAGAGCTCTGGGCAATTTATAAAGGGCTCACGATCATCCTGTAGCAAGGAATGAACAAGGTCATCATCGAAATGGATGCAGAACAAGTGGTGCAGCTGTTAAATGAAGAACCAGGTGCTAAATGCCCTTTCCGTGGCATTGTGGAAGATTCAAGGATCATCTTAAGGGGCTGCGAGTGTACAGTCCAACATGTCCGTAGAGGAGGCAACATTTGTGCAGATAACTTAGCTAAACTTGGAGCTAATCAACCACTTGAACTACTCATTGTTAATGAACCCCCAGAGGAAACCCGCCATGTGTTAGTTGCAGATATGTTGTATCTGGATGGGAGTAACGAGGCCTAGTCATTTTTTTTTATTTATTTTTTCGATGTACCCAAAAAAAAAAAATTAATCTTATAGGAGTTGATATGAAAGTCTAAGAATGCATAACAAAAGAAACAAACACAGGTAAAACCAATTCTTCTCATTAATTTTCAAATTTTATTAAGCTTTCATTCAAACAACAGAGTGACCAAGGACAAGGACGCAATTATGTTAAATTGCTGAGCTTGGGGAGCTTATGAAAATGAGAGAACATTTGTCACTCTGTTATATTAAAACAAAGCTTTGACTCATCCCACGGACCAACTTGTACTCCTGAATCCTTATAAGCCAATAAGGACACACCATGGTAATAAAAACTAACAAACTCAACAACAGCACAAAAAGTAATCAATGCAACTGATAAGAAAAAATCAATGTCGCGGCTATTAAGTCCAATGAGAACGAAAGGTGCAACTGAAATGAGTATTTCTTGACATAATAATTACCAGCGAAGCAAAGAGAAAAACTTTCAAGGAGAACAGTATTATAGCAAAAATGTGAAGCCTAGACGGAAGGCGAGAAGCAATCAAAAGAGAGGCCACAAACAGAAGCATTTAAAGAGATATTGCTCATCAAGGTTGGTTGCTTCTCTACGTGCCCCAGTGACCTTTACAGTGGATCGAAAGTACGTCGTGTAGGAAGACGATGGAGGTGATACGTGAAGCCGTTAGAGCCCAAATGGAATCGGAGCTTATAGACAGGTAAGAGTGTGGTAAATAGGGGATAAAACGTACAACCCAGTTATAAAAAAGGATAATTTGAAAACATAATTGAGAAGTAGATTTAAGTAAATCATTTTTGTTGTTAAGAGTAGAACAAAGAAACATAAACCGAGAAGCATTGCATCAAGAAACAAGAGAGAATTTTCATTAATAGTCGACCCAAGTGTAGATGTCCAAACTAAGACCACAAGAGTGACAATGCATAGTTATTGTGATATGCAAACAGAGTTTGACAACATTGGTGTTCATAACCATATCTTCAAGGAAACACTCATCAAAGTGATTGTCATCAAACCCAGCTTGCATCCCACCATATGCAACTTTCCTCCATTTGGGTTAGGTTGGGTTGGTGAAGAGTTTCCATTGAAATCTGTCTCCATTATCAACACTACAGCAACCACAACCAATTGTACTCGAGATGTTCAACAATAACGGATTTCAGGTAAGAGAATGAAGTTATCACTATGACCTTCAAAGGTAACAGATAACTAAGACACAAGGCATCTCTGATTGAAGTGTTTTCATTTTGGGATCATATTCACAATGCAGAACCTTGTCCAACGAACATGCAATTATGGTAAACATCTATATATATTTTCATTTATAGAATTTAACAAACGTAAACCCACTTTTTATCAAAGAGTGCTTGAAAAGGAAGGCAGGAGGCATATCTAACATTTTCCCAGTGCATTTAGGAAGAAAGCCAGGAGGAATATCTGACATTTTCTCGATTCATTTAAGAAAAAAGCCAAGAGAAATATCAGACATTTTCCCAATAGATTTGGGAGGAAAGCTAGGAGGAAAACAATATCTGACGTTTTCCCAGTGCATTCGGAAGGAATATTTGATGTTTTCCCACTGCATTTAGTAAGAAAGCCTGAAGGAATATAAGACATTTTCCCAGTGGATTTGGAAGGAAAGCCATAAGGAATATTTGACATTTTCCCAATGCATTCGGGAGGAATATTTGACATTTTTCCAGTGAATTTAGGAGGAGGAAAGCCACGAGGATCATAATCTTCCATCTTTCTATAAAGGCTTCACTGTCTCTTTTTCAAACCATTATACTTTTCCCTTTATCTACTTCATATTTCGACAACACGCTTAATTTTCTATTTTTTCCACCAATACAAGTATCGAGTGGTTATAGCGGATTCAAAGAATCGTGATGGAACATACAGGCCTTCACCCGTAATATGCCTGATGTAATTTTTCAAGCAATTTTATGAATTACATTCACATGAGCTGCAAAAACAAGAAGATCATGATCCATTCCAAATTGCATTGCCATGCTATGTGGAAAATATTGCTCTATTCAGTTGAATCCAACCAGCTCACAAACTCTCAAACATTTAGCAAAGGACTCAAAATCTTCATCCAAATCAGAACCAATTAGTACCCACTCTCTTTCTCACTATAAAACCTGAAAACAACTTATTCTTCATATCTATTACATAAGGGCGCCATTGAAAACACTCTCTATCCCATTCTATAGCCTTAGCCATGTCACCTTGTGTTGGCTCAAATTCTAGAAGCCAAGCCACAAGTTGCACTACAAAGAACAAGTTGGCAAGTTGCTAATACTTCAAAATACAAATTTGTTCCCAAGAATTGTTGTATAAATAGGGGTGCAAGTAGTGTGCAAAAAGTGTCCAAAAAGAGTGCAAGCAAGTGTGAGCAAAGAGTGACAGAAGAGAGTGAGAGAGGTGAGGTTGAGAAAGACAGAAACAAGTTATAATTTTTCTCCTCAAATTAGTGAAATCCACTGCCATTGACATAGGTACATTGCCGAACCGCGTAAATCTTCTTGTTTTCTTGTGATTGTTTATTTGGTGTTTGTTTCTGGTTCCTGGTCACAACAATTCGCATGCCTGGGATTCAATTTCTTCACCTTGGCCCATCAAGCAAAACTAGGCAAACCATCTCCAATTGAGTTCGGGTTTGGCCTCAAATTTGAAATCTCTCCCAAACCTGAATCTAAATCAATTGAAAAGGAGCCCAAAGTTCCTATGTAGATGGTTCCTTAGTCTCCAAATTGTTTGAAACAGTTACAATCCTCTATTTTAACAAGTTCAAGTCTTTGTAAAGACTAGCAAGAAAAGTCGGTGCGAGCGATTTTTTAGTACCTGAAGCTAGAAGAACTACAATGGAAAATACCTATTTTCTAACAGTATCAAATGGAGGTGTTGGGAATACAACCTCGATAACCACACCACGAGAAAAGCCTTGTGCTCGATTTTGCAGTCTGTTAGCATGAATCTTTTGGTCCAACCAAATTGAGATGCCTTTTTGTATGAAGTTCTTCCGAGTTCTAATTGCGCTTTGAGCAATATATTTTAGACAAAGTTCTAAAAAGTGATTGTGGTCGACGTAAAAGTGGCGGTAGCGCAGTTGCGGTTGCAGGGTGTAAAGGCTATAGTCCAACGGTTGCAATAACTGAAACCGTAAATTTCACATAATTTGAAAAAAACTTACCGATACGCATGTTTTTTTCCCCAGAATCATATTTACTGGGTTTTAAAATAAATTTTGATTAATTTTTGATAATTTTTAAGTATGATCCAATATATTTTATATTTTTAAATCACTATAAAATGAGTTTTTTACATTTTATTTCAATAATTAATGACTTTATATGTCGTCAATCCATATTACACTTGTGGCAAAATTTTCTTTTATTGGACTTAAATGTATAAAATTATTTTTTTAATTATTATACTTGTGGAAGTATATATAGATTTTAACTTGAATAGTTTTAAAAAAGTACACATCCTTAATGAAAGAACTTGGCAAAGTATATAACATCATATCACAATTCATAGATGATAGAGATTACATTTTACATAATGTTACTACTAAAATTGCATAACATCACCACCAAAATAAGTGACGTGATGCATCTTAGGATTCAGATTGTTGAGATTGATTGTTGTTGCTACCTTCACCCCCATCCACTAGGAAATATATAAGTGAATGTTGCCATCATGTTGTCCCTTTTTGTTTGGTGCACTGAGAGAAAAAATGGATACCTTGGCTGAAAAAGATCGACATACTCTTTTTGGGTTTGTAGATAATTTGGCAAACCGTATCCTAGAGGACCATATTGTTTGAGGGGACCAAAGGTAATTTTGTTGAGGCAGGTAAGGATAGCTCTAGATATCACTGTTATAGGATGGGTAAGGGTGATAAGGGTAACTCTGACTACTATCAAATGAATCAAACTGTTGTTCTCTGCTTGTTATTCTTCTTTCATCCCTGCGTGTATCACTATCACGAAACCTCCTAGGTAGTTTGGGTAAAGGTGCAAAAGGTTCTCCAACATTATAATGTCCTCCAACATCGCATAATCCAAATCATCCAATGAAATCTTCATTTCCTGCACCAAAACTAATACTAGTACCATCATCACCACAATCACTGCCACTATCACCGTGAGAAGCGCCTCCACCGTCACCATCATCACCTCCTGCATCAGATGGTGTCAAACCACCACTATTGTCACTTTGAGTTGGAGTAGGAGTTGAGCTTTGATAAGTGCGTCGAGAGATGACTAAGGCTAGACAAGCAAGTATTCGTTCACAACAACAATAGGAGGAAAGACAAACATTTAGATGATGTGTTGCTGGTCATGGATCACAATATGATGCAGTTGGTAGTTCTGGTGCAAGGGTAGTGGTCAAAGAATGCCAAAAGAGTAAAGTATTTTTGGGCTTTTTCATCGATCACAATCCGTGCGTGAAACTAGTGGGAGTGAACGTAATTGGCTTAAGCTCAATGCTCCTGAAGCAAGGTTGAGAGCAATGGATGTAGAACTCTAAAAGAGCAAAAGTACAAAGCAGTGAAAAATCTCTAAAATGAATTTACAAAATTTAAGGGAGAGATTGGGATGGATAGTATCCAAATTTATGCTATATAATCATATTCCATTCAATACAATTGATTCAAAGTATACACAACCCATGTTTGATGTTGCTGATGAAGTAGGGCCAGGGTAAAGGGTCCTAGTGGCTTTCTGAAGTATATATGGACATGGAGCATGATGAAATGCTGAAATAGATAGGATCATTCAAGGAAAATTAGGCAAAGAGAGATGTATCCATCATGTGTGATGGTTGAAGCTATCTAACTCGGCAACACATCAACTTCTTGGTATACAGCAATAGATGTGCTATATTTCACAAATCAATTGATGCCTCTAATATTAGTAGTAGGATTGCTGAATATTATTTTGGGTTGTTAGATAAAGTTGTTGATGAAATTGGAGAGCAATATATTGTTCAAGTGGTGACTAATAATGAACCTGCACTGAAAGTTGCCGGCAAAATGTTGATGAGAAAAATGAAACATTTATATTGGATAGCTTGTTCGATCGATCTTATGCTAAAAGACATCCCATAAGAAAAGTATAGCAAAGGTGATTGAAGATGGTAAAACCATCACGAATTTGATTTATAATACTGGATAGGTGTTGGATTTAATAAGAAAATTCACTGAAGATAGAGAATTGCTTCGACCTACTATCACTAGATTTGTTACAAAATTTATTGCCATTGAGAGTATTGTTAGATATAAACAACAATTGAGAGCTATGTTTAATAGTGATGAGTGGAAGAATTCTAGATGGGGAAGGCAAATACTGGGCAGCCTTACAAGGTCAAAAAAATTATTTTGAAAAATCAGTTTTGGCAAAAAGTAACAGAGCTTTGTAAAGTTCATGAGCCACTGGTGAGAGTATTGAGGTTGGTTAATGGGGATGAGAAGTCAACAATGGGATTTATCTATAAAGCTATACCTAGAGCAAAGCTGGTAATTAAAAGAGATTGTCGCTACTACACCGAGTATTGGAAAATTATTGATACTCGATGGTCTTTTCAATTACACCAAGATTTGCTTGCGGCTGCTAAGTGTTATGATTTCAATTATAACATGTGTATTTACTTTCAATTACTAATTATAATTTTATTTTTGAAGGATTTTTTTTTTAGATCCTCAATTCTAATATGGTGTTACCTCATCCAATGAAATAACAAGAGAAGTGATGGATGGACTTAAAAATGTAATTACAGATTGGGGCCTAACATGGATGCTTAAGTAAAAGCAACAAATCAAGTATGTGTCAATTATTTAAATTTTAATAGTAATAATTTACTTTTGTAAATTTTACTTCTAATGATAGCCATAAATTGTAGTTGTTGCTGTTTCGAGATAAACAAGAAACTTCTGGAACTCTTTTAGCACAAAAAGCATGAAAATAATTAAATCCAAATTTTATTTTGAAAATTACAAATTTACAATACATGAATACTTAAATAATTTTCTATCTTATTTTGACTTATGTCTAATGTAATGTAATTTTGTGCAGCTAAGTGGTGGATTCTTCATGGTAGTTGTGCTCCTGAACTTCAAAAAATAACTGTGAAAGTGTTAAGTCAAACCGCCATATCATTTCACTGTGAACGTAATTGGAGTACTTTTACTCTCATCCATACGAAGACAAGGAATAGACTGAAATATAAGAAAATCCAAAAATTAGTCTTCATCACCTATAACATGAGACTAATTTTTTTTTTCCTTAATCGGCAAATGTTATTAGTTGTTAGTTGTTAGTTGTTAGATTAGCACCTATGGGAGAAAATCTCCCCACCCTTAGCAAAGCACCTAAGTGGTTGCACTCCCTTAATTCAACTCCCCTAAGGGGATTTGAACCCACGACCTCCTTAAGGGTGGCCAACTAGGCCTAGCCTAGTTGGTTAACATGAGATTAAAATTGAGACACGTTAAAAGAAGAAGCTAAGAGGAGATTCATAGGAGCTTTAATCCCATTAACTTGGATTACATATTTGAAGAAGATGATCCAATAAGTCTATGGATAGAAGAAAGGGAAAATCCTTTACTAGATGGTGTGGATAATTATAAATGGCTAGATTTGGTCTCAAATGATGATGGTGATGGTGGTGGAAATGGTGGTGGTGGTGGTGGCGGCGGCGATGGCAATGGCAAGGGCGATGGTAGTGGCACCCATAGATATCAAGTTCGACACAATTCTCAAATCTCAACTCCTACTCCAACTCAAAGTGATAATAGTGGTGGTTTGACACCATTTGATGGAGGAAGTGATGATGGTGACGGTGGAGGTGCTTCTCGTAGTGACGGTGGCGGCGACTGCGGTGATGATGGTACTAGTACTAGTTTTGGTGCAGGTAATGAAGATTTCATTGGAGGATAATGTTGCACATTTTAATGTTGGAGAACCCATTGCACATTTATCCAAACTACCTAAGAGGTTTCGTGATAGTGATACACGCAGGGATGAAAGAAGAATAACAAACAGAGAACAACAATTTGATTCATCTGATAGTAGTCAGAGTTACCCTTATCATCCTTACCCATCCTATAGTAGTGATAGCCAGAGCTATCCTTACCTGCCTCAACAAAATTACCCTTGGTCCCCTCAACAATATGGTCCTCCAAGGTACGCTTTCTCAAATTATCTACGAACCCAATTCCCCTTGGTCCCTTCAACAATATGGTCCTCCAGGGTACGCTTTGTCAAATTATCTACGAACCCAAGAAGAGTATGTCGATCCTTTTCAGCCAATGTATCCATTTTTTCTCTCAATGCACCAAACAAAAAAGGATAACATGATGGCAACATTCACTTATATATTTCCTAGTGGATGGAGTGAAGGTAGCAGCAACAATCAAGCTCAACAATCTGAATCCCAAAATGCATCACATCACTCATTTTGGTGGTGACATTATGTAATTTTAGTAGTAACATTATGTAAAATGTAATCTCTATCATTTGTGAATTGTGATATGATGTTATGTACTTTGTCAGGTTCTTCCATTGAGGATGCATACTTTTTTAAAACTATTCAAGTTAAAATCTACATATACTTCTACAAGTATAATAATTAAAAAAATAATTTTATACATCTACGTCCAATAAAAGAAAATTTTGCCACAAGTGTAATATGGATTTATGACATATAAAGTCATTAATTATTGAAACAAAATGTAAAAAAATCATTTTATAGTGATTTAAAAATATAAAATATATTGGATCATACTTAAAAATTATCAAAAATTGATCAAAATTTATTTTAAAACCCAATAAATATGATTTTGAAAAAAAAAATATGTGTATCGGTAAGTTTTTTTCAAATTGTACGAAAAATAAAAAAATTCACGGTTCCAGTTATTGCAACCATTAGGCTATAACCTTTACACCCTGCAACCGCAACTTCACCACCACCACCGTTACAGCACCGCAACCACTTTTCAAAACCTTATCTAAAACATATTGCTCAAAGCGCAATTAGAACTCAGAAGAACTTCATGCAAAACGGCATCTCAATTTGGTTGGACCAAAAGATTCATGTTAACAGATTGCAAAATCGAGCACAAGGCTTTTCTCGCCGTATGGTTTTCTAGGTGTTATTTCCAACACCTCCATTTGATACTGTTAGAAAATAGGTATTTTCCATTGTAGTTTTTCTAGCTTCAGGTACTAAAAAATCACTGGCACCGACTTTTCTTGCTAGTCTTTACAAAGACTTGAACTTGTTAAAATAGAGGATTCTAACTGTTCCAAACAATTTGGGGACTAAGGAACTATCTACATTGACACTTTGGGCTCCTTTTCAATTGATTTAGATTCGGGTTTAGGAGAGATTTTCAAATTTGAGGCCAAACCCGAATTCAGTTGGAGATGGCTTGCCCAGATTTTCTTGATGAAACAAGGTGAAGAAATTGAATCCTAGGCATGCGGATTGTTGTGGCCAGGAACCAGAAACAAACACCAAATAAACAATCACAAGAAAACAAGAAGATTTACGCAGTTCAGCAATGTGTCTACGTCAATGGCAGCAGATTTCACTAATTTGAGGAGAAAAATTACAACTTGTTTCTGTCTCTCTCAACCTCACCTCTCTTACTCTCTTTTGTCACTCTTTGCTCACACTTGCTTGCACACTTTTTTCACACTACTTGCACCACTATTTATACAACAATTCTTGGGAACAAATTTGTGTTTTGAAGTGTGGCAACTTGCCAACTTGTTCTTTACAGTGCAACTTGTGGCTTGGCTGCAATTTGCCAATTTGCTTGGCTTCTAGAATTTGAGCCAACACAAGGTGGCACGGATAAGGCTATAAAATGGGATAGAGAGTATTTTCAAAGGCACCCTTATGCGATAGATATGAAGAATAAGTTGTTTTCAAGTTTTATAGTGAGAAAGAGTGGGTACTGATTGGTTCTGGTTTGGATGAAGATTTTAAATCCTTTGCTAGATGTTTGAGGGTTTGTGAGCTGGTTGGATTCAACTGAATAGAACAGTATTTTCCACATAGCGTGGCGATGCAATTTGGGATGGATCATGATCTTTCGGTTTTTGCAGCTCGTGTGAATGTAATTCGTAAAATTGCTTGAAAAATTACAGCAAGCATACTATGAGTGAAAACCTGTATGTTCCATCACGATTCTTTGAATCCTCTGTAACCACTCGATACCTGTATTGGTGGGAAAATTAGAAAATTAAGCGTGTTGTCGAAATAGGAAGTAAAGAAAGGGAAAAGTATAATGGTTTGAAAAAGAAACAGTGAAGCCTTTATAGAAAGATGGAAGATTATGATCCTCGTGGCTTTCCTCCCAAATTCACTTGAAAAATGTCAGATATTCCTCCTGAATGCACTGGAAAAAATGTCAAATATTCCTCATGGCTTTCCTCCCAAATCCACTGGGAAAATGTCTTATATTCCTCCTAGGGATGCTCGCGGTTCGGTTGCAGCATAGGAACCTCCAATCTATCATTTGTCCAAAGCTAGACGGATTGAAGAAAATTAATAAAATTAAGTTATTCTAAAATGTAGAAAATAAATGAATAAAAATAAAATTAAGTATAATATTTTAGAATTTTAACTTTATTTTAATAAAAAACAAATAAATTATACATATTATATACATAGATATTTTAATAGGAGCAAGTTCACTTGGATTTTTATTTAAGTTATTCACCCACAAAGATATTTATTTAAGTTATTGTACTAAATTATATAATATATGTAAAAGGAAAAATTAATAAAACATTCATTTCTAACTACAAAAATGTTAAAGGACCCCAAGTACTATAAAAATATTGTAAGTCATTTATGTTATAAAATCTTAATATCATGAATCTTATAAAAAAATATCTCCTTGAGCAAAAACATTATGGGGTGTATGAAGTTCAAAGTTTCAATTCTTAAAATTATATAAATACACATGTTGCAATGTTATCAGTTGTTAGATTTTCAAGACAATATATTTTAATTAGCTCAAATTTATGAAAGGAACAAATGAGATCTATTTTTTAAAATTTGGTAAATGAGATCTTTAAGGTCTCCAAATTTAGTGTTAGTATATATGTCATGTTTTTATATGAAAATATTTTCAAATTTCCAAACATAATCTAGAATTAAAAATTAAAAATAGATAATACATTTTTTTACGACAATTGTTTTTAAGATCTTTGGCATTAAGATTTTATAGGATAAAAGACATATAATATTTTCATAATTGTTGGGGTCCCTCAACATTTTTCTAGAGAAATTTCAATCTAATTTCTCTGTATTTTGAAATTTCTTTGGCTTGCTCAAATTCTCTAATTTTCTATGTTTTGAATTTTCACTAGGTTGAAATTTCTTTGATTTTTTTTATATTTTGAAATTTCTCTAGTTTACTCAATTTCTCTGATCTATGATTTCAAGTTTTCTCTATGCTTTTAAATTCTCTGATTTGAAATTTCTCTTTACTAACAAAATTCTTTGTGGTTTGCTCACCAATGGGTGTAGTAGGGGAGCTTCTATTTACACACACAATATACGCTTTCTACACATCTCTCCTCACTCCACTTTTTACACACTCCCTTCATTAAGTGTGTGTATAAAAAGGATTTAGTGTGTGTAAATAGAAGCTCCCATGTAGGAGGTATGGATATAGGTATGGGTTTCACAGTCACAATTGCCGCCGTCGCCGTCGCCGCCGCCGCCATCTACAAACTCCAATTGCGTTTCAGAGTGTCAGGAGAGGAGGCCTTTTCGTCCTTTCTCCCCAGAGAGGCCCACGAAATCAAAACCTTTTTGCTCGAAACTTGGCCACTAGGATTCACAAACTCCCCTTATAGGTTCAGCTTCTTTCTCTTCCCTCTCTTCTTTCTTTTCTTTCCAATTTCTCTCTCTCTCTCTCTCATATATATATATATATATGTATGTTTATCTTTCCAATTTCTCTCTCTCTCTCTCATATATATATATATATATATATATATGTTTATTTTTCCTTCCTTTACAATAATTTAGGGAGATAGAGAGAGCATTCTCTACACAAAAATAGGCCAAGCTGTTACAATTAAAAAAAAATGACTAAGAATGTGACCAAAATAAATTATGCTTGCACCATAGTTCTAAATATTGGCCGGTACGTACCGTACCGGCCGATTCGTACCGAAAAATCAGACCACCGGTTCGGATATAGACTGGTATAGCGGGAAGAATGAAATTCGCAGCTGTAGCGGCCGAGTCCCGGTACATAGCGGCCTGAATCCAATACACAGGGCGATACAGGCCGATTGTCGCCAGTACTGCTGAAAATCAGCGCAGAAAATTGCTCGTGGCTCCGATGTTGTTTTTGGCTTTGGATTGCTAGTCTTCGCTAAAGTGAGAGTGCAACTTTGAGGTTCATGAGGAGGTCGTGCTGTCCTTCGGCGGCTTCCAGCGTGCTTCAGAATGCTTCTCTGGTCGTGGACCGTTGAGCGCAGCTTTGAGGCTATAAGAAGCTAGGTATGATATAGACATGGGGGGCAGTGTATAAATTTTCTATTTATATTTTATATAGATGTATATTCATAGTTTTGGGCCAAGACATTTTGGTGAAGATAGTGGGTTGTTTTGAGTAATCTGGGCCCATCTGTTTCTTTAACCAACTCATGGGTCTACTTGGTGGTGTACTGCTGTAGATTTTTTTAAAATTGTAGATAATTAAAATTTATAATTGAGACTAAAATAAATATATACTATTTAGTTGAAAATGAGTCAAAAGTATTCATACATATCAAAATTTTGATTAAAATGTGACAAATTCAAGTTAAAAGAGTAAAAAACAAAATGCATAAAATTGAGTTTCAAATGATTGCTAATGATTTTTAAAATTTCATAGCCGTGACACTCGATTCCCGATACGTATCGGCCGATACTACCGATACCGATACTCCGCGATCGATACTATTATATTATCCGATACCGCGATTTAGAACTATGACTCACACACAAACACTCTCTCAACAGCCAAAAAGACATTATAGTGATGTGTGTCGTACTCATTCTGGGAAGCTTGTGCGCGTGAAGAAGGGTGAGTGGGTTTGCATTTTCTTGTGTATAATATAATGGTTGGTTTTTGTTATATATTTCTTGTTGATGAATTCTAAAAATAAAATAAAATAAAATGATTTAGGCTTTGTAGAAACAAGTTTTGCAATTAGGGAGTCAAATTGTTTATCGAAAGCTAGGTTCCAGTATATTTTGATGCGTGGTGAAAATCCTCAAGAAGTTAAGATTTGTATTTCATGTTATTTGTTTACGAAGTCAAGAAGATACATGTCATGACATGACATGAGTTTTTTGTGTTCTTGTGGAATTTGAAAAGCTCCAGAATAAGAAGGTAGTGGCTAAGTCACCGATTGGTTATATGGGAACGAGATGTGTCTCGTTAAAATATTTTGAGAACAAGATTGTCAACAGAGTGCCTATATACAGACAATTTTTTTTGTTGCCATTTGTATTGATTCTCTTTATCAGATTTTGCAAATCTCTACTTTAAGAAAACTTTCTTTAGCAAACAACACTCAATTCAGAGATTGATAAGGAAGTAATGGGGATTTAGAGAAGCATACATACTATGATGATGATGATGATTGAGAGGGTAATTTTTGGGAAAAATTGGGCCGAGCTGCGAGTTGGGCTTTAAGGCCCAAAACGCGAAGGGATGATGATGATGATGATGATGATGATGATGATGATGATGATGATGATGATGATGATGATGATGATGATGATGATGATGATGATGATGATGATGATGATGATGATGATGATGATGATGATGATGATGATGATGATGATGATGATTATGATGATGATGATGATGATGATGATGATGATGATGAGTTTTCACAGGAGCAATAAACCTGTTTCCGAGGGTAGTGAATAGGTCTGTTCTTGTTGTTGTCGTTGCCAGTTGCTGCAGCGGCAATGGCAATTGCGACAGTCACGGTGGCGGAGGAGGAAGCTAGGACAGGATAGAGGAAGAGAGAGGAGAGAATGGAGAGAAAATGAGATAGTGGATGTAATATATAGGCATGGGTGAGGAATTTTAAATTACCAAAAAAAATATTATATATCTCTTTCATGACTAAAGATTTCTTTCATGACTAAAAGTTTGGGAGTGATATTAGACTTAAATATTGAAAGGAAATAGGTAATACATTTACATTGTAAAATCAAAATTCTACCAAATTAAAAAATATTTTATACATCCAGATACAAATCTTACTATTAAAATAAATAAATAAATACTAATCTTTGCACATCAAATAGAGTAATTTTTTTTTTTTTATTTCCCAATTATACATTTGTCCTAAAATCTAAAATGCATTTATTACAAAATTAATAAATATTCCATATTTTATACAATAATTTTTATCCATCAAGTATAATAAATTTTTAAATTTTCTTCCAAAACTAAATCTATATATTTGTACTATATAGAGCTTGTATCGCATGCTGAATATTAGCATACTTTTTTTTTTTATCTTTTTATCTTTTTTAGATCACATCATTTATCTACTTTTTTGTATATCTTTTCGTAAAAATTTAAAAAATATATTTATTTAGATCATTCCAAACAACCCTAAATTAAACAAAAGTGACTTTTCGTTTGTGAATTTTTTTAATTAAAAAATATTATTGACTAACCCATTAAACCAATAATTATAAAAATAGTTTAAATTTATGTTTTTTATAAAGAAAGATAAAATAATCTCCTTTGGATTTACCCAAATCTATTCTCTCATAAAATTTAAGAGGAAAAATTAAGAGATATCCAAAATACTAATTACAAATTTTCAAGTATTGATTTATCTACCTCATTTAATTAAAAATTTATACTAATATATAAGCAAAAACGTTGTGAACTATTTGAATTTTAAAGTGTCAATGTACTTTTTATTTCAATTTAAAAAATACAAAAATACACATGTCATAAAATTATTGAACATTTAATCAATATGGTAATATATTGCACATGATCTTCCGTCCTTTAAAATATTGTTAATTTGATCAATATGATAATTGATATTTTATCTTAACTCTCTTCAAACATTCTATATATATATATATATAGCAGTTAGGTCAAATACTTTAACTTTTCAAAATTCAAAAAAAAAAAAAATCATTATTGAGTCATTCATTAGTATAATAATATTTTAAAATTTTCTTAACTCATAATCTTTTAAAAAATAATTTTAATTTTAAAATTTATATATCTATATATATATATATATATTAAATTTAGCCGGTAAAGATAGCTTGACTGAGATATAATTTTAAATAAATAGTTAGTCTAATACCAAAAATATCTACCCACGTTTTAGACAAAATTTATCTTGTCATGTGATAATTATCATCTAAATACCAACATATCTTCCATTAAAAAAAATCTGAATTATTATAGTTAAATTTATCCCACAAAGTATTTTTTTTATTTATTTAAGAGACTCTAGGAGATTGAAATTAAAATTTTAAATTTCTCAAAATTTTTACTTTCAAAAATTAAGAAATACACATATTACAAAATTATTGGTATTTTTATCCCTATCTAAATTAAAATTTTAAAAACTCTCACATAACAAATCACATTTGAATTCGAAAATTGCGAGATAAAAAGTTTAAAATGAAATTTTAATTATACATATTTAAAATATTTAAAAGGAAAATTAGTCTCAAATAAAATTTTAACAATACTATGGTGACTGTTGTGACGCATAACACTAACCACATGTATCATATGAAACCCATCAACTACATATTAGTGTCATATAAAATGTCACATCATATAATAGCTAAATATGATATTGTACGGGGAGCAAATATTTCGGCAAATTCGTATTCCTTTCTTCTAAACTCCTGTCTGTCCAATTGACCTGCGAGCACAACAGCGGTGAGCTACCCAGCGGTGTGTGGCCGGAAAACCCCTCCAACGATCAAGTTAGAACACACACACAGGGGATAGATAGAGAGAAGGGAAAGTGTTGAGTGTTTAGTGTAAGTCTCACCAAATATCATCCGTCCGCGTATGGGGGGTGCAGACATGCTTATATACCTTCTGCGCCCCAAATCTACTCTCAGTGACCTCTTAACACGTGGCACTGCTATCCCATCTGTCAGCATAAACCTTGCTGAGCACCACCTAACCCAACTGCCTGCCCATTCTCCTGGGAGCTCGGCAGCCGGGCAGTATCTTCTCGGCCATCGTCTGCCATGCTGCGCTTCATGGCCAAGTACTCCAACAGCTAAGCTCAGATGAGGACTGGACTCGGCGGCATCTCGGCAAAGCCGAGCTCGGGACAACTCACGCTAGTCTGCGGTCGTCCTACCTGCCAAGCAAACAGGTACCTCGGTCCAACCTTGCCTTTCCTAGCGCTGGACTTTTCACCTGACCGGCTTCGTGACCACAGATCCTTGCAGCTCGGTCAATACACGCGCTGCCTTAACCGAGCAGCTTCCTTCAAGGCCGAGCCACACAACTTGGCCCAACACCTGTTCGGTCCAAATCTGTCCGGCACAACTCTGTCCGGCCCAAATCTGTCTGGCCCAATTCCATATCATTAATCTCTCTCTCAGATATTAAAATGTAGTCATCTTAAAAGTTATTTAAAATTTAATTTATAAAAATTATGTATAACTTATTAAAAATAAACATATTTCATTCTTTAATTTTAACCGCGGGTCAAATGATTTGTCCAATTCAAATATATATTTATGTATCTATTTATTTTATGGGTTCATTTTTTGTTTTTAAATTATTACACATTTAAATAAAAGTATTATGATTAAATCATAAAAGTGACTTTAGTGTAACTTGGATTTTAATATCCAACAAAATCAAAAAATCACATAGGTATCCTTGGTTTTTAGTATCTTTTCCTTTCATATTTTAATTTCGTCTCAAATATTTTTTATTTTATTTTAAAGGAATATATTGCAAATGAGAAAATATGGAAAGGGAGAAATAGTGAAAATAAGAGTTAGTTTGAGAATTGAATTTTTTAGTAATATTTTAACTTTTTATGAAAAAAAATGTTGACATTTTGTGGTGACTCTTTGACTTTTCAGTTAAATATTTCATTTTCAAATAAGACCCAAATATACTAATTTTAGTAGTAAGAACAAGATTTATAATCAAGTATAATATTTTTACAACGGGGTATCGACTAAGTTAGGATAACAACTGTGAAGATAGCTAAGTTGAGTTAAAGTTTGATCAGGTAAGAGAAGTTGACAGACAAATGGGTGAGAATAACTAGAAAAGGGGTTGAATATGACCAATCTGTGACACCATTAATGAAAGAAGAAGAAAAAATAATAAAAATCAGAAATGTAGACTCGATAAAAATAGTATAATTACTCGATTCAAAACCATTATAATGCATATTTAATATTTTTACTATTTAATTTTAAATTAGTCGTGCATATTTATTAAAAATCGTGCATAACACTGGTATCATGCTAATACTGTATAAACAAAAATTACTCCACAAAACAATGTTAGTGTATAATTTGATGAGAAAAACTATGATACACACCTTATAATTAAAGGATAAAAATTGTATAATTTCATACTTTCTATGTCATAACTAAAAAATTTATAATTAAAAAAAAAAAATCGTAACCAAACAATACATAAGGTATAACCAAAGATCTCATGAATCGTAATTAAAATAAAATCAGAACAAAAAAAGAAAATAATATAACTTAGGGGTGTGATTCCTTCTTCTGAAACAGTCTAATGTCTTTGACCTCGTCAATCCACAAGAAGTCAATTCTGGATAACCTCTTTTACAGATTTGAGATTTGATTTTGGAGGGCTAGCCTTGACCAGAAAGGGGTTTTGATCGGGAGCCCAATCTATCCAAAAACCATGTAAAAAAAAGGATTGTAGGGGTGTATATTGTAGAATTTTTCTAATTTGATTTCTTACTATTAAATATGGATCAATGGGACTCATTAATAAATATATGTATGGGGGCCGAATAAATCTATTACATACGGAGGCCGAATAACTTGAGGAAAGAAACCAAATTGTGAATTATACGGCTCCATCCCGGAGGGACGAAGGCCGAATAATCAACTATAGACCAGGCCGAGTAAGAACAGTTAGCCGAATGAGGGATTAATCATTGGAAAAAATGTGGGCTCAACCGTCAACATCAAGAACAACTATAAATAAGGAAAGTATCAGCTAACAAGAGGTATGTGAGAAAAAGTCTAAACTTGAGATATAAGCAACCAAGAGAGTATACACTGATTTGTCCGTCGGAGTGCTAATTCCGACACCCCCGATCAGAGTGTTCATTCCTTTTCAGGTGACTGGCTGAGGATCTCGAGCGTCCCATTGGATCCAAAGACTATTTCCAAACCACTTCTCCACAATTGGCGCCGTTTGTGGGAACACCCCAACACATCCATGACGGGCGTGACGGAAGATCCTCCGGTAGTCGCTGACGACCTTACACCACGAATTGACACCACTCCAAGCGACATGATTGGACCAGAAAACATTACCGCATGAAGAGCCTTGAACTTCGACTCAGCTACCCAGACTTCACCCTCGACATCAGCGCATGAGACAATGCAAGCAATTATGGATCAGGCGAAGCAAAACGAACAGAGGCTGGAAAACATGATGGCTGAGAACGAGCGCCTTCGACAGGATTTGGCCTTGGAGGTGGCACAGTCCCAACAGGCCGCGTGCCAAGATCCGAGATGACCTCTGCGAAAGGATGGTCGACGACCTCGAATTCGAAGACAAGATAGTAGCAGTGATTCTGACTCGTCATCCCCAGGATCCAAAAAGAAGGGACGAGTCAAAGTCTCCAGCTCTTCTAAAGGGAGTCTGCGCAACTAAACGAAGAAGAAATGATTCAGACGGAGAGCATCAACATGACCCCTTTCTACGACGGATCGCAAGGGTGATACTATCCAAAAAGTTCAAAGCTCCATCGTTCACCCTTTATGATGGAAAATCAGACCCCAGCGATCACATCCGTCACTACAAGCAAGCCATGACACTACGTGTAGACAATGAGGCCCTCATGTGCCGAATATTTCCCAGCAGTTTGGGACCATTGGCCATCAGATGGTATTATAAATTGGAACAGGCATCGATCAAGAGCTTCTATCAACTCCAAAAATCCTTCAAGGCAAGGTTCATCACCAATGAGGTCCAGCCGAAGCAGGCCGATTCTCTCTAGGCAATGCAAATTCAACCCAGGGAAACCCTACGTGTTTATTCGGTACGCTGTTGGGAATTCTTTAATCTCGCGGATGATGCCTGCAATGACTCCAAGGCCATCACTGCCTTCAAAATGGGGTTGCACCCTGATAATGCCCTCCGTAGCTCCTTGACCAAAAGGCCCCCAAAAATAGTCTGGTCGCTAATGAAGAAAGTCGAGAAATACTGCAAAGTGGAAGATGACGCTCTGCGGGTTAAAGCCAGGCACAAGGCCAACAAGACGGCCCCATCTGAGATCGTTCAGCCGATAAATTGTGTACCCTCGCAGAGCCCTGAACCACTTAATCGGGCTAAACGAGACAGAAGACGAGATTCACACCGATCAAATGACCAATGTCCACAACGGGCTAGTGAACAACTTCAAGTGGATGGCAGGCGCATCAGGCGCGCAGACAAGAAATATACGGAGTTATCGGAGCCGATCAGCATGGTTATGTCTAAAATTCAACATCTTCCGTTCTTCAAATGGCCACCCAAGATGGTCGGACCTCCCGACACAAGGAGACGGGATAGACGGTGCAAATATCACAAAGACCACGGATATGATACCGACAGTTGTTATGCCTTCAAAGATCATATTGAGGAGTTGGTACAAGACGGTCGGCTTACGCAACACGTCCGAAAGAACAATTCAACCAAAACAGTTGCTCTACGACAAGATTCACCCCCACTTGGCGTGATCCATATAATTTACAGCTTGCCGACGGCATCCGCGGTACATACAATTCAATCGCATCCTGACCTCCAGAAGCAAATCACACCAGCGAAACAGCCCCATGAAGCTCCGAGTATTGCTTTCGATGATTCTGATTTGGTCAGCGTAACGCTCCCGCACATCGATCCCTTGGTCATCGAACTACGTGTAAACCGATTCACCGTTGAACGTGTTCTTATTGACCAGGGGAGTACTGCAGAAGTTATGTACTACAAAATCTTCATCAAACTCGGCTTCACTGAGTCGGATCTGTCCCCGGCTCATTATCTATTATTCGGCTTCAACGCTAATCCAGAATACCCGTTGGGCAAAATCACACTACCAATTTGAGCGAGCTCCCGATTAGTGGATGTGGAATTTTTGGTTGTCAAGCTTCCTTCGCCATATAATCTCATCATGGGGCGAACTTGGCTGCATACCATGCTAGCCATGCCGAGCACCTATCATCAACTGCTCCGCTTCCCGACCGAACACGGCATTGAACAAATCTGTGGTTCCCAGAAATCGGCACAAGCTTGTTATCTCCTTGCCGCAAAGACACCAAGAGAGCTGGAAGTGAATTCTATTGAGGTGCCGGATCGAGAGAGCCTCGACGATATTGGGCGGCTCCCAAGTGAAAAGGCCACGGAAGCCCTGGATCGAGTTGAAATTGATGGGAATCCTAACAGGTTCTTCATGGTCGGCGCCTCCCTGAATAAAGTCGACAGGCAGTAGCTAATTACCTTCTTACTCAGCAACCTTGACATATTTGCATGGTCACCGTATGAGATGCCCGGGGTGGATCCATCTGTTTCTTAGCACCGTTTAAAAGTTGACCCCAAATGTAAGCCGATTATTCAGAAAAGTCGACGGTCAGCCGCAAAACACACTGATGTCGTTATTGAAGAAGTTGACTGGTTGTTTGATGCTAGGGCAATCCGGGAAATTACTTATCCTACATGGCTGTCGAATACTGTGGTTGTAAAGAAGAAAAATGGGACTTGGCGTGTTTGTGTGGATTTCACGGACTTAAATAAAGCTTGTCCCAATGATTGTTTTCCCCTCCCCAGAATAGACCAACTCGTAGATGTCATGGCACGTCATCAACGTATGAGCTTCCTCGATGCCTACAGAGGCTACCATCAAATTGCCATGCATCCAGAGGACCAAGACAAAACTGCATCCCTCACGCCAAGAGGAACCTATTGCTATAAGGTTATGCCTTTTGGGCTGAAGAATGCGGGGGCAACTTACCAAAAACTAGTCACTACCATGTTTAAGGAGCAACTTGGCCGTACTATGGAAGTGTACATTGACGATATGGTGGTCAAGTCCAAAGAAGAGCAAACTCATCTAGCCGATTTGGAAGAGACATTCGGCATTTTATGCAAGTACAAAATGAAGCTGAACGCTTCAAAATGTACATTTGGGATCGGATCCGGCAAATTCCTTGGCTACATTGTCAACCACCGCGGACTCGAAGCCAACCCGAGGAAAATCACAGCAATCCTGGAACTCGGCTCTCCTCGATCGGTCAAGGAGGTTCAAAAGTTGATAGGGATGGCCGCCGCACTCAACAGGTTTATCAGTCGTTCCACAGATCGCTACTGACAATTCTTTCACTCCCTACGGCAGGGTAAAGCTTTTGAATGGACCTCTGAGTGCGAAGCCACTTTCAACAGTCTGAAGACTTACCTCCAATCAGTTCCACTCTTGACAACACCTTCGGCAGGTGATCCGCTCATTTTATATCTGGCAGTTTCCAACCAGGCCGTCAGTGCCGTTCTATTAATGGAAAAGCTTGGGGAGCAGCGGCCAGTGTATTATGTGAGCAAGGCAATGGTTGACGCCGAAACACGTTACCTTCCGTTGGAAAAACTCATCCTAGCCCTCGTCATGGCAGCAAGAAAACTGATGCATTACTTTCAGGGGCATTCCATCGGGGTACTAACGGACTACCCGCTCCGGTCAGTACTCCGTAGTGCAGAAGCATCAGGGCGTGTTTCAAAGTGGGCTCTCAAACTCGGCCAGTACGATATTCAGTTTCTGCCTAGAACCTCAATCAAGGGGCAAGTGCTCACCGACTTGGTGGCCGAATTCACTGGAGGCCTCGCCGACTTCAAGTCTGATCAGATTCAACCTAAGCCGAACTGGAGAATTTATGTTGGGGACATTTGGCAAATGTATTGTGACGGATCGTCCAACCAACGTGGCAGTGAGGTGGGCGTAGTTATCATGGCTCCCGACGGGGCAATAATTGAGCAGGCTGTCAAACTGGGTTTCGATGCATCGAACAATGAGGCCGAATACGAAGCATTGCTAACCGGCTTACGGAATGCACATCTCCTTGGTGCTCAGCGTCTCCTTATTTTCTACAATTCAAAGCTAGTCATCAACCAATTAAAAGGAGAATACGTAGCCAAAAATGAACGTATGGCAGCTTACATGAAAACGGCGAATTCTTTGCTAGCAAAATTCGACCATCATGAACTAAATCAAATAACCCGGGATTAGAACACGCATGCAGATGCCTTGGCCGGCCTAGCCTCCACCATCAACTTAGAAATCAAACGGATAATTGAAGTAGGATTCATCCCTCAGCCGAGCATTGCCTCATCGGAATTGATGTCATAGAATCAGGTCCAAGCTGGATGGACCCTATCACCGCATTCCTATCTTCTGAACACCTCCCGGCGGACAAAAAAGAAGCACACAAACTGCGGAACAAAGCCTTGCGATATTACTTGGATCCACAAGGAAAGCTCTACAAAGAATCCCTTTCTGGTCCATATCTAGAATGCGTTCATCTGGACAAAGTCGAAGAACTCCTAACTGAAATACATGAAGGTAGTTATGGTGCCCATTCCGGTGGGCGCTCTCTGGCTCATCGAGCTGTGACACAAGGGTATTATTGGCTGACAATGAGAGTTGATGCCGGGTGTTACGTCAAGAAATGTGAACAGTGCCAAAAGTTTTCCCCTTCAACCCATTTGCCTGCTAAAGAGTTAAGCTCTGTCACCAGTCCTTGGTCGTTCGCCCAATGGGGACTTGATATCGTCAGACCATTACCTCGTGCCCTGGGCAACAAGCAATTTTTGATTGTCACAACAGATTACTTCACTAAATGGGTCGAAGTGGAGGCATTAACTCACATTTGGGATACTGATGTTAAGCGTTTTGTATGGAGAAATATCATCACACGATTCAGCATTCCAAGAGCTCTTATCTTAGACAATTTAATTGTGGCGTTTACCGAGAACTGTGCAGCACGTATGGTATTCGGCCTTATTTCTCGACGCCAGCTTATCCACAAAGCAATGGCCAAGCCGAAGCCTCCAACAAAGCCATCTTGGACGGCATCAAGAAAAGGCTAGAGAAAGCCAAAGGCAGATGGGTAGAAGAATTACCGAGTGTGTTATGGGCTCATCGCACTACGCCGAGGCGATCCACTGGGGGAACGCCATTTGCTTTATGCTTTGGAACCCAAGCAATCATCCCCCTGGAGATCAGCCTCTCAACCTTGAAATCGAAAGCTTTTGATATGGGCCGAAATGACATGATGTTGGCCTTGGATTTGACCCTGATTGAGGAACGGCGAGACCGTGCCCTTGCGTCCATGGTACGATACCAGCAACAGCTTGCTAAGTCGTGTAATCAATATGTTCATCTATGCCGTTATACACCAGGAGAATTGGTCCTCAAGAAAGTACTCCAGCTGCCAGGAATCCGGCTAACGGCAAACTGGGTCCTAACTGGGACGGCCCCTATCAAATCGATTCAATCGCTGGAACAGGGGCATATCGGCTCAAAGACATGTTCGGAAGAAGTCTGTCGCGTCCTTGGAATTCCACGCATTTGCATAAATTCTATCATCAACCCGACTTGTGGGGCACGATGATTTATTTTGAATGTTCGTCGTGTACAAACTTTCACTTTTATAATACATGATTACTTATCTCACTACATGAAATTTTAGTTTGAAGATGAAAGCCTCCGGATTCAGAGCACCCTTCGTGGATATCACGATTGGCCAAATAAAAAGCTTCTGAATTCGGAGCCCCATCAGTGAATGACACTTTTGGGTCGAAAAAGCCTCCGGATTCAGAGCACCTTTCGTGGATATCACAATTGGCCAAATAAAAAATCTCCGAATTCGGAGCCCCATCAGTGAATGACATTTTTGGGCCGAAAAAGCCTCTGAATTCGGAGCGCTCTTCTGTGAATGACACTTTTGGGCCGAATGAACCCCCGGATTCGGAGCGCCCTTTGTGGATATCACGATTGGCCAAATAAAAAGCCTCTGAATTCAGAGCCCCATCAGTGAATGACACTTTTGGGCCGAATGAGCCTCCGAATTCGGAGCGCCCTTCGTAGATATCACGATTGGCCAAATAAAAAGCCTCTGAATTCGAAGCCCCATCAGTGAATAACACTTTTGGACCGAAAAGCCACCGGATTCAGAGTGCCCTTCCGTGAATGACACTTTTGGGCCGAAAAAGCCTCCGAATTCGAAGCGCCCTTCGTGGATATCACGATTGGCCAAATAAAAAACCTCCAAATTCGGAGCCCCATCAGTGAATGACACTTTTAGGCCGAATAAGCCTCCAGATTCGGAGCGCCCTTCGTGGATATCACGATTGGCCAAATAAAAAGCCTCCGAATTTGGAGCCCCATCAGTGAATGACACTTTTGGGCCGAAAAAGCCTCCGAATTCGGAGTGCCCTTCCATGAATGACACTTTTGGGCCGAAAAAGCCTCCGGATTCGGAGCGCCCTTCGTAGATATCACGATTAGCCAAATGAAAAGCCTCCGAATTTAGAGCCCCATCAGTGAATGACACTTTTGGGCCGAAAATGCCTCCAGATTTAGTGCGCCCTTCGTGGATATCACGATTGGCCAAATAAAGAACCTCCGAACTCGGAGCCCCATCAGTGAATGACACTTTTGGGCCGAATGAGCCTCCTGATTCGGAGCGCTAGTCGTAGATATCAAGATTGGCCAAATAAAAAGCCTCTGAATTCGAAGCCCTATCAATGAATGACATTTTTGGGCCGAAAAAGCCTCCAGATTCGAAGCGCCCTTCTATGAATGACACTTTTGGGCCGAATGAGCCTCCGGATTCGAAGCGCCCTTTGTGGATATCACGATTAGCCAAACAAAAAGCCTCCGAATTCAGAGCCCCATCAGTGAATGACACTTTTGGTCCGAAAAGGCCTCCGGATTCGGAGTGCCCTTCTGTGAATGACACTTTTGGCCAGATAAGCCTCTAGATTCGGAGCGCCTATAGACACCCCATTTTTGACCATCCTCAAGACTTGGGCGTTATCGTTTAAACACTCGACGATCATCCATGTTCGTGTTCATTTTGAGTTCCCGAAGGTCTCAGCCGCGCGCCTTGCCTCAGGATCTCTTAACTTTCCTGTTTTATGCTTGGTCGTGGACCAAAAACTTGTTTGTTTTTACTTCTAAGGGCAGAGAATGGCTTGTTGGTCATCCCCACACCTCACCGGCCTTGGCTTGAGGCCACCGGCCCTGTTTTGTTGCTACCGGCCATTGGTGAGGCCGGTCAGCATTGGTTTTGGTCGGCTGGCCGTTTGTTTGGTCAATCGGCCATATTTTCTGGACGGGACTTCTTTTTGCCTTTTTCAGGCATTTTGCACGCCAGTTATGCCAGCTGGTGCACACATACCTGTCCTCCATACACGTGTATGGAGGATTTGCACCCTTTGCACCCTTTTGCTCTAAGCTTCTTGAGGAAGCTTGAACCCTTTGCCTTAGCTTCCCCAAGAAGCTTGAACCTTTGTTCTAGCTTCTTGAGGAAGCTTGACCCCTTTGTCTTAGCTTCTCCAAGAAGCTTAGGCCCCTTTTGTTCTATAAAAGAGGGCCTCCCTTCTCCTTTAGAGGGGTTGAGCAAAGATCAGAGATATATATCACACATACCACTCTCTCTCTATATCTCCCCCTCTCTCTAGATTGTGTGTGTATTAGTGTTCAAAAGTGTATTTTTGTTCCTATTTTTGCACTAAGGCACCTAGTGTTACACCATACTTCGGTTACTGAGGTGTTGAGGGACTGGTTTCAGAGTTTTTAGGTTGGTTTTGATCAGAGGAAGGGGCTGGGGTTGGTGTTCTTGAAGTGTTCTTCAAGGGTGAGCACTATTGCTTTATATTCCCCATTTTTGTACAAGCTTTTAACCTATCTTGCATGCTGTTTTGAGCTTTGTGTATAACTGACAAAAGTTTTGATTTTTCATGTTTAAGATGTTTCATTAAGGTCTCTTTTGTGTTTGGGGTTGTCCACCCCCTCTTAGGCCTTGTTTGGCTTCTTTTTGTGCCTTTCTCTTTGAGCTTTGGGACCCCTTTATTTCGACCTTCTCACCACTAAAATCCAGAGGATTTTCAGTAGTGGAGAAGTGGTTTTGAGGTCATGTATAGGGGAGGGACACCCCTCTCCCCTTTTGTCTCATTTGCTTGTATTATTGGCTTAATATGGTAGCATGTATGTTTAGTTGTTTCTAGCATCATTTCAGTGGGTATTCGAAGTTATTTTGTCATGTTATACCTCTGTTTTGAGTTGGTTTAGTGGTCCCTTACATGCATCATATACATGCCTTATAATCTCATTATTTGCTTTAAACATGTGTCTAGTATGTGGACTACCATGCTTACATATTTTGGCTTGATTCCTTGAAGCTTTTAGCCTTGTTATGACATGATTAAGCTCTGATTTTGGTCCTTTTGGTAATGCTTGCATTGTTTTACATAGCTACCATGTAATCTAGCTCGTTAGCCTTGGGTGTGTGAGTCTTTAGCATGCTTTACTTGGACCATTTCAGTGATTTGGAATCACTTATCATGCTATTTCAGTCCATACTCCATGCTTGTGTGCTTGCATTTACCATCCTCTCAATGCTTTGAAGAGTTGTTCTTTTGTGCCTTAAAAATGAGTCATTGTGCATGCCTCTTTGTTTAAGTCTTCGGGCTACCATATCAGTGGGTTTTGGGCTTATTTTGACTTGTTTTAACTCTGACTTCATTAGTCTAAGTCATGCCATGTTCGATTATAAGAGGTGTAGTGCATTTGCCCTTTTAGGCCTTGTATGCGTTTTGTTTTGTGCCTTTCTTCATCGCATGTTTTGGCTTTGTTCCATATGAGTTTTAGCTTCATTTTGGTCTGCCTCGGGACTGTTTTGGGTTGCCTCGACCATTTGGGGCTTGGTCGACATAGTCATGATTTAAGTCCCGTAGCTAGCTTTGAGCTTTAACTCCATTAACATGCCATGTTTTGCATTGTGTAGTCGATTTGGCGTCATTCTTCATGTGATTTCAGAGTTTATTTGCGATGCCATATCCTCATATTTATCACATCTCGCTCATGTTTGAAGGTTGTGCATCGTGGCCTAAATTGATGGGCCAACATGTGTGCATGTTTATCTTGTATTTTGGTGCCTTAATTTTGGTATTTTGGCCACTGTTTTGGGGCATGGCTGAGGCCCCCCATTTCGATTTAAGCCCACCCTTGTACATGGTTACATGTTTGGCATGTTGCATCTTGTTACATCATTTGCATGCTTGCATTATATCATGTTTGCATGTTCTTGTTACATTAGCTTAGCTTGCATGTTAGGTTGCATTGCATTATATCTTGCATGCTTAGCACATTTTACATTTGCATGTTTAAGTTGCATCGCATTTGGCATGCTTTGCTGACTTAGCCCCATATTGCATATTTGAGCCATATTGCATACATGCATTGCATTGTGTTTGGTTTGGGGTGTCAAACCAAACATGAGGTATGAGGTGTGTTCGTACTTAAAGTGATGAAATACGCCTCAATCCTCGGTCACCGACACTCTTGATCCCAACATGATAGAGTGTGTAGCATCCATTTGTTTTCGTTGCATTCATTTTACATTGATTTGCAAACTCGGCACCTTTGGCCATCATGCATCAAAATGCGTGATTGGTGGCTCGAGGACCGAGAGCCATGGTCCCTTGAGTTCATTGCATGATAGGGAGAGTGGCCATGCACACATTGCCTTGAAAATTCTATGTCATGCACTGTCTGTCCTCTGTTGCAGCAAAACCAGTCTTCTGCAGGAAGAAATGGCTGGCCGGCAATTTTCAGTGCCGGCCGACTATCAAAACCCAGCCAGTGGTATAATTTTTGGTCGATGACCAGTTCTCGATGGCCGGTGGTATTTTCCCTTGGTCGGTGACCTCCCACAGTGCTCAGGGAGTAGTCAAGAAGTAACCTTGAGACTTGTGCAGTTCTCAGAGGTGCAGAGCAGTGTAAACAGAGGCAACATGTGACATGGCGGTGGATTTCCGAGCGGAGCCGAGCATGCATGCATTCGTCCCTCTTCTCGAGGCTGTTTTACTGCTTTTAGTAATTTAATT
The DNA here is from genome assembly GCF_004153795.1 of Camellia sinensis. NCBI lineage: Eukaryota > Viridiplantae > Streptophyta > Magnoliopsida > Ericales > Theaceae > Camellia > Camellia sinensis. The sequence continues at coordinate 2,534,960 of NW_021024878.1, read as the reverse complement.
AATTTGTTTAATTAATTAAGGGTTTGTAATATTTAATTAGCTTGTTAGTTAATTAATTTGTATTATTCTTTCGGCCCCTCCCTCGAGAGGGCAAATTATGTACTAAGCGTGCGTGTGTGTAATGCATGTCTTCCAACCCCCACTTCTTTCTCCTTTTTATTTAACCGTTTATGATGGTTAGTTTTAGGACATATTTGATTTAGCATACCTTATGTTATGCATGCGTGCATCCATTCATCTGTATTGCATGCATCGGGCTCGGCACATCATACTAACCGCATAGTATTTCAATTCCAATTTGAATACGTACATCGAGTTGTTGCCTTTCACATGCCATCCTTAGATTAGCCGAGCCTATTCTAGTGACATTTTGTATGCGATGCATTAGCCATTTTAACATGGACTTGGATCATACATTGATTGCTAGCATGTTCTTTATTTTGGCTCGGAATACACTGTGAGTGTTTATGTTTTAGCATATTGCATGTATGTGAGTGTTAACATGAAAGCATGCTTGCCATGAGGCTAATTGCTTAGTTGATTTACTGCCTGAATGCCTGTGGGTGAAGGTTGGGTTGCTTGAATTGGAATAATTCATCGAAACCCGTGTTTTAGCCTACTTGCGAGTAGCAAACCTCAAACCATTTTTCAAACAAAACGGATATGCGATGCTTTGTTCCAAATTAAGCGATTTAGTCTATACTTGTGTGTTGTGCGCATCACATGGTAAATTCTAGCTAATTAACCGGAATAAGAACACATATGTTTTCAAAATGAGATATCATGTTTAGTAGTGGCCGATCTTTGATCGGGCGAGCGGGGGTACTCATAGCTGACCTTCCCCAATCGTACCCAAGTTCCCGAGCCAAGGCAACTTTGGTGATGACGGACATGTGGCCTTAGGCAACGAGTCAGGGTTTCCTAAATTTTCCAAAAATAAAACATTTAGGTGGCGACTCTGTATCTGGAAAAGCAGTCCATGTTTGGCACTTTTTTCTAAAAATCTATTTTTCAAAACGATTTATCAGATTTGGACTCTTTGGTGATTTATCAATCTCACATTGCACATTGTGAGATTAGATTCAGAACCGTGACAATTTGAGTCCGAACTGTAGTGAGCCCAAATGAACAAAACGGGATCTCTCTCCCGGAACGTTCGGGGATGTCTACAGCGCCTTTCATGGATATCACGATTGGCTTAAAAAAAATAAAAAAATAAATAAAAAAAGAACTGAAACATGTTTAAAGCATCCAGCTTCGGCACGCTTTTCATGAATATTCTGTTAACAAGCATAAACTCAGCTGACGAAGGATGGAAGATGATTGTAAATATGTTTAAACACAAACTAAAACAACATGCAACATAAACCGAAACAACATGCAAACGTGTAAAATAATATGTTTTATTGCATAAATCGATAATACATATTTCGCTCCCTATTTACGCTAAAGCGGTACAATGTGTTTAATTTATTCAGCGTCCCCCTCGTCATCGTTCTTCTCGACTTCGAAGGCCGCAAAAGGAAAATGATGACTCTGGTATAATGGCGATGTCGAATCAACGCCTACTACCCAGAGAGACTCTGCGGCCTAGAGAGCCTTAATCCACCCGTGTTTAAATCCACGGTTCACAAATCGGCAAACCTCCTCGGCGAGCTTTTCCTTCGTCTTCTCAATCCTAACTTTTCGGCCCGCATAGAAGCCTTGTTCATAAGCCCGGGTCTTTGCAGCTTCTATTGCAAACATGCTCACCGTGTCGCGATCGGCAATCGCGTGACTTATAGGACGCTGGGTCACTCTTTCGTCTACAATCGGGTTAGATAGGCCGGCCGACTGAGTTTCGACGGTTTTGGCTTTTCTTAACTCCCGCTCGGCTTTCTTCGCACGGGCCTCTAAACTACAAATGCGTTCATCTTTCTGTTCGATCTCATGCCGCACGGCACGAAGGCGCATGCCGATCTCATAAACAGTGTATAGTCCTTTCACCGCTCCGTGAACGCCCTCTCGAAACACTTCGAAATCTTGTCGACCAATCATCGACTACTGGACCTCCAGCGGAAAAATCTGTCGTGCAAATTCGACTGCCACGCTTGGATCTCGGATGATTGAATCTGCTTCCGTCATCAGTTTGTTCCCAATAAAGATTGAAAAACTCAACGGGCGCGGAGACCCACTAGCCTCGCTTCGCAAATGAGAGGAGTTCCACCGCTGTCGCTTCTCTCTTCTAGGCGACCTGCTTCGACGACGTGGAGAATGACGCCTCTCCCGCTCCCCAGATGCCCTAGTTCCCGTTCGTGAAGGTTCCCCACCTCGATTCATCGCTGAGTCCAGCTCAGCCAATGTCCTACTCTCTCCTCTATTGTTGAAGAATAGTCTACCTGACATTCACACTTAGCTAACCTTCTTCGACAAACTAGTTTGAGTTGAGTCTTAGCACGCTAATGGGACCTACACGCATGAAGCAACTCCCTTTTTATTAACCACAGATGCACCGCTCCCAAAGCGATCCCTTCAATGCTTCCCCCAGCCAATTCATAAATGACTGATAATCGGCGGGAACGTTCACTAATCCACTGGGACAAGGGCAGATTAATTAATCTATTCGGCCTTACGTAAGCCATTGTGCCGAACAGACAGGTTGTCCCAGCCAATTTATGAACGGCCGATAATCATTATCCACCACTAATTCACTGGGGAAAGCAGATTCGTCAATCTATTCAGCTTAAATATCACAGCTCCTAGCCGAATATCTATGGTGCCCTAGGAGAGTTTTAAACTGTCATTTTTAAGCACAGCTCCTAGCCGAATATCTATGGTGCCCTAGGAGAGTTTTAAACTGTCATTTTTAAGCGGTCTTGTTCAAACTTGCTGGGGCAAGGGAAGATTCGTCAATATATTCAGCTTAAATATCAGAGCTCCTAGCCGAATATCCACAGTGCCCCAGCAAAGTTTTGACCTGCTGTTTTTTAGAGGCCTTATTCATTAATTAGGCGGTCTTGTTCAAACTTGCTGGAGCAAGCGCAGATTCGTCAATCTATTCGGCTTAAATATCAGAGCCCCTAGCCGAATATCCACTGTGCCCCAGCAGAGTTTTGACCTGCCGTTTTTAGGTCTTATTCATTAATTCGGTGGTCTTGTTCATCGACTTGTTGGGTCAAGGGCAGACACATATTATCCATTCGATCTTATTCATTAATATACATTGTGCCGCAGCACATCCCTGAACTGCCATCTTTTGTTAGTCCTCATCAACCTGCTGGGGCAAGTGCATATTCACTAATATATTCGGCTAGGTTGCAGTGCTATAGAATTATTCATGAGCTAGATTGATTCTGCAGTTCGTTTCATTCATTTCATGATTTTATATCTTACTTAGCCATTCACAAGCACATTCATCAGGCAGAAAGGCAAAAGTAACTTTCATTCTTAAGCTGAGCACAAACAAAAGTCATCTTACAAATGAAAACTACCCTACATCAGTTTCTCAAAAAAAAAAAAAAGGTCACAAAAAAAAAAAAAAAAAAAAAAAAAAAAAAACCTAATAACTCTAACAAACCTACGTACACACAATACCAAAAACAGAACGAAAAAGTACTTGACTATAAGTCAGCCTTCAGGGTCAGACACCAGCGGCTCAATGTCTACCTGCTCGTACGGAATCGGCTGATCCGATACCACGTTAACGGTAGCCAAGGCTTTGAGCCAGCAGTGTTTGAACCCCCTATTTTCAAACTTCGGCACTTCCTCTACATAGTTCGCCAAGGCAGCATCCTTGCCTTTCTGGAATGACTTGGAAATCTCGGACTCGGCGTTTGCCATCGCCCTCTTTGACTCTTCTAATTCAGCCTCCAGTTTGCCAATTGTCTCATTGGCAGACTTGAGCACTTTTTCGTTGGCATTCGCTCTTCCCATGGCAGCCACTCTCAGTTCGTCGGCAGTCTTAGCCTTATTTTCTTCGGCATCTGCTTTAGCTCTCTCTACCGCCGCTTTCATAGCCTTAGACTCGGCTCGGAGAGTGGCCTCTGCTGCCTTAACCTCGTTTTGCACCTCGGCCGTGAGAAAGCCGATCTGTTCGATAGTGTCGTGTTGGCGACGGCCAATTTTCAGCTATCCTCCTGCCGCCTACAAAATAAGGGATCAATAAGCTAATATAAAAAATTTCCTTTGGGTTAACCTCCCAAAATTGTAAAGGGGCACGTACCAATATCGTCGATTGAACAGCTAAGGCGATGGCCAACAGATCGGCCTCTGCCCTAAAAGCTGCTTTGTCAACCGACAGAGAAATGGAAGACGCCAAGCTCAAGGCCACGGCTGGGTCGCTTATAGCCGATGTATCAGACGCAACCGACATCTTATTTATCCTTGGTTGTATTGTAAACGGCACAACCAAGTCAGATTCATCCATGCGTGATCGTTTATCAATTGGTTCTTTCGAATAATCAGCCTCGTGCTTGGCTGGGCATTTTTCCTCCCTTTGCTCTGTCACTTGACCCTCCTGTTGATCGACAACAGGTTCCGTTTCGGCCACTTCGGTCTCAACCTCCTCAACAGGAGCAGGTGGAGGAGTTTTTTCCCTAGCGTCGGGTAGAGGGGGCAGAGGTTGGTTTCGGCTCTCTCTGCCGTAGCTTTCATGGCCTCAGACTCGGCTCTGAGAGAGGCCTCTATTGCTTTCCCCTTCTCATTTTCCACCTCGGCTGTAAGAAAGCCAATCTGTTCGATAACGTCATGTTAGCGACGGCCAATTTCAGCTATCTTGCCCGCCGCATACAAAATAAGGGATCAATAAGCTAATATAAAAAATTTTCTTTGGGTTAACCTCGCAAAATTATAAAGGGGCACGTGCCAATATCGCCGATTGAACAGCTAAAGTGATGGCCAACAGATCGGCCTCTGCCCTAAAAGCTGCTTTGTTAACCGACAGAGAAATGGAAGACGCCAAGCTCAAGGCCACGGCTGGGTCTCTTATAGCCGATGTATCAGACGCAACCGACATTTTCTTTATCCTTGGTTATACTGTAAACGGCACAACCAAGTCAGATTCATCCATGCGTGGTCGTTTATCAATTGGTTTTTCCGAATAATCAGCCTCGTGCTCGGCCAGGCATTTTTTCCCCCTTTGCTCTGTCACTTGACCCTCCTGTTGATCGACAACAGGTTCCGTTTCGGCCACTTCGGTCTCAACCTCCTCAACAGGAGCAGGTGGAGGAGTTTCTTTCCTAGCGTTGGGTGGAGGGGGTAGAGGTTAGTTTCGCTCGGTTTCGGCTCTCTTACGCGCAGCCATCCTCTCGGCGTTTTTCCGTCTGGCCAATTGAGTAAGCGACTCACCACCCATGTTGTTAGAATACGAGCTGGGTAGGTCCCCTAAGTCGGTAAAAATATCCTTGAAGGACTCACCAACGGGGTCGGAAGTGGATGGAGGATTGAGGCCGACTTCCTCAAAGGCAAAATTCAGTGTCGCATCAACCTCCTCTAGTACGTCGGATCCGTCCAGAGATGGCTGATTCGGCTCCTCTTCGACTCCTTCGGCAACTTGTTCGGCCACCGGCTCTGAATCTGAATCCTCAAAACCGATCTGCCTAAGATTCTTCAAACTCGAAAAAACAAGTGCCTTAAGGTGCTGTTCGCCCTTTGGAATTAGGATATGTTTTGCCGCCGAAAAAGTGGTATAGGTCGGCTCATATCGCAGAAGAATGTGGGCCGCCCTCCCTTGTTTCTGGAGATTCGGACGGCCAACGAACTGGAGTACCCTTTTGATCTGTGCAAGTACGGCATTGTCGACCGAAACTTGAACTTTCTTCAAGTTGTTTCCTGCACAATTAAAACGGTAAATACATGGAATTTGAATAGAAAATATTTAGTAAAAATTCATGGGGTGTTAAATGGCCACTTGGTTCGCCCCTTCACCTGGGCACTGGATCTTGGCGGTCTTCGCTCTCGCTGAATTCCCAGTTTCCATGAACCACAACCATAACATCATCAACTCGCTTGCCAAAGCTGGCAAGCATAGTGACCAAGTGATGGTCGGTGTCCTTGGCCCTGAGAAAGTAGTGCCCCTGCCGTCTAGAGGATTTGGCCAAGGCATAACAATGCCGAATGGCAGGGACTCCAAGGTTAAGCGTAAGGCGCCGGTTTAGTTCTATAATACCCATTATTATTCGGAAAAAGTTTATGTTTGGCTGAGAAAGGATTAAACCCCAATAATGAAGGACAACCCTTAAAAGTAGATGAAGGGGGAAATGGACTCCGCCCTCCGCGATTGACAGGAGAGGAAAGACGATTGTACTCTCATCAGTCCTCTCCGTGTCAATCACATTCTGTGCCATAAGTGACAAATGAACGTCGTCAGGGATAGAAAAGTGGCAACGGAAACCAGAGACTCGCTCCGCAGAAAGAAGGCTCTCAGATGTTTAGCCATCACAGCATGAAAAATGGACACTCTACACAGCAAGCAAACAAAGAAAAAGGAGTCGAGGTGGAAGAAAAAGAAACTTACAAAAACTAAGGAAGACAATAAAGAGCGGAAAAAAGTTGCATAAGGCGAGAAGTGAGGGAGTTGAACTAACAGGCAATGAGAAATCTTGAGCATTGAAGAAAGAACATACAGATGAAAAGACAACACGGTTTCAAATCGTATTAAATGAATGAAATGTACGAAGGGGTGGGAAATTATAATGATGCTCAAAAGTAGTAGGCGTCCTGACGCTTGCATTAGAGTAAGGGATACCGCCGTATTTTCTGACTCTCTAGGTCCAAAGACCAAACATGCCGACTAACTTACGTTAATAGGATGTTTGGAGGGCAATTGTGGGGGCCAAATAAATCTATTACGAAAAAGGCCGAATAACTTGAGGAAAGAAACCAAATTGTGAATTATACGGCTCCATCCCGGAGGGATGAAGGCCTATAGACCAGGCCGAGTAAGAACAGTTAGCCGAATGAGGGATTAATCATTGGAAGAAAGGTGGGCCCAACCGTCAACATCAAGAAGGACTATAAATAAGGAGAGTATCAGCTAACAAGATATATGTGAGAAAAAGTCTAAACTTGAGATATAAGCAAATACAGATGAAAAGACAACACGGTTTCAAATCGTATTAAATGAATGAAATGTACGAAGGGGTGGGAAATTATAATGATGCTCAAAAGTAGTAGGCGTCCTGACGCTTGCATTAGAGTAAGGGATACCGCCGTATTTTCTGACTCTCTAGGTCCAAAGACCAAACATGCCGACTAACTTACGTTAATAGGATGTTTGGAGGGCAATTGTGGGGGCCAAATAAATCTATTACGAAAAAGGCCGAATAACTTGAGGAAAGAAACCAAATTGTGAATTATACGACTCCATCCCAGAGGGATGAAGGCCGAATAATCAACTATAGACCAGGCCGAGTAAGAACAGTTAGCCGAATGAGGGATTAATCATTGGAAGAAAGGTGGGCCCAACCGTCAACATCAAGAAGGACTATAAATAAGGAAAGTATCAGCTAACAAGAGGTATGTGAGAAAAATTCTAAACTTGAGATATAAGCAACTAAGAGAGTATACACTGACTTGTCCATCGGAGTGCTAATTCCGGCACCCCCGACCGGAGTGTTCATTCCTTTTCAGGTGACTGGCTGAGGATCTCAAGCGTCCCATTAGACCCAAAGAGTGTTTCCAAACCACTTCTCCACAATATGTAAACTCACTTATTTTTGTAAATGAAGAAAATAAAATAAGAAATGAGATTGTATATAGTAATTCTAAAACTAAAACTTCATTTGGATGAGGTGATTTGATAAGAAATTATGGGAAAGTAATCTCTCTTTTTTTTCGGGAAAATTTATTGGAAAGTCCTATTTTTGAAACTTCTGTACCATTTGGTCCCACAGTTTAAATGGTTGATTGAGGAGTCCTTATTAGGTGTAGTGTGTGACCCGTAAGTCCTTTTTTAAACGTGGATGGGTATTGGTTAGACAAATATACCCTCACTAGTTAATTGAGGAAGCTTTTTTTTATTGGAATGTGTGACAGGTATGGTGTGATACTCCAATGTGGCATTAATTTGACACTAATGATAGGACACTCCAAAAAAATTAAGGTTGCGTTTGATAGAATTTTAGAAATATGATTTGACAATAGAGTTGTATTTTGAATTTGTGAGTTTTGGGATTACGATTTGAGTGTAAAAAAAGTGTTTGATTATGAATTTTGAAAAGAGTGTTGAATTGAGTTTTGAATGTTTGATTTGACATGTGAAATAAGAAAATTTGTTTGGTTATGAGTTTTGAAAAGAGTTTTCAGAACTTAATTTAAAAAGCTATAACTCATAATCAAATACACAACTCAAAACTCTATTGAAATTTTTTATCAACAATCATAACCAAACTCTTTTTAAAATTCAATTCAAAAAATTAATTATTAACAAAAAATAACATTCATAACCAAACTCTTTTTAAAATTCAATTGAAAAAGTTAATGATTAACAAAAAATAACAGTCATAACCAAACCCTTTCAAATTCAATTCAAAAAATTAATTATTAACAAAAATTAACATTAAAATTTTTTTAATTGAAAATATTATAAACAAAATAATTTGAAGGTCACAATAAATATTCAATTATTGATCATACCAAACTTATGATTGTATATTTAGTTCGAATATGTTTTTTTCAATATTTTCCAGTTAAAATATTTTTATATTTTTAATAATTACTATCACAAATCATTTGCTATTTATTATATTATTATTTTCAAATAAATGGCTACAAAATTTATCAACATTACATATATTTGGAGTCAAACAAAAATTAGAATATCATTTGATTAGCATGTACACAGTTTACCACATAATTCAATATTATTGGAATTTTTTCTTTTGCTAAATTTCATCAATTTCGTGGGAAACTCATGAACCTATGTACGTTCATCATTTATATCATCTGAATTCAACCAACAACTTTTATATTAGTTCAAAACAACCAACAACATCATTACTTCAATACAACCACCAACTTCTTCACCATCTTCATTCACCTTCATCATTGAATAGTGTCAATACAACCACCACTAACCTGAAACATACAACCACCTCCATTACTTGCCTCCACCACCTACTTTAATTAATTTCACAAATTCAGTCCACCACCTAGCTCAATTAATTTTAGAAATTCAGTCTATATATTTACAAATCTTGATCATGTAAAACAAGAAGAGATGAAAAGCTTTGATCAATTTCAAAGCTTCACAACAACACCCGAATTCAATCATTTGATTAGTGTAACAGGCCCGCGGGGGGCCTTCGCTACTACAGTTTGGACTCGATTTTGTTACGGTTCTAAATCTGAACCAAAGAGTCCAAATCCGGCAAATCGTTTTGAGAAAACAGATTTTGAAAGAAGTGCCAAACATGGACTGCTTTGCCAGATACAGAGTCGCCACCTAAATATTTTATTAAGGGGGAATTTAGGAAACCCTGACTCGGTGCCAAAGGCCACGTGTCCGTCATCACCAGAGTTGTCTCGGCTCGGGAGCTTGGGTACGATCGGGGAAGGTCAGCTATGAGCACCCCCTTTCGCCCGGTCCGAAGACCGGCCTCTACTAACCATGATATCCGACTTTGAAAATATTATGTGTTCTTATTCCAATTATTAGCCTAGAATCACTATGTTATGCGCACAGCAAACAAGTATAGACTAGATTGCCTAATTTGGAAATAAGCATTGCATATCCGTTCGTTTTGAAAAGTGCTTTGGAATTTGCTACTCGCAAGTAGGCTAAAACACGGATTTCAATGAGTTCTTCCAACTCAAACAATCCAACCTTCACCCACAGGCATCCCAATCAGTTTATCAGATAAGCATTTAGCCACATGGCAAGCATACTGTCATGGCAACACTCACACGCATGCAGGATGCTAAAGCATAAATACTTACATCGTACTCCGTGCCAAAACAGTAAACTAGTTAGCAAACATGCGTGTCCTAGTTCATGTTAAAAATGGCTAATGCATCGCATACAAAATGTTGCTAGAATAGGCTCAACTAACCTAAACATGGCATGTGAAAATGCACAATTATCACATATTCAATTTTTGAATTGAAATACAAATGCAGTTAGCGTGACGTACCGAGCCTAATGCATGTAATACAAATGCATGGATGCACGCATGCATAGCATAAGGTATGCTAATTTTAAAGATGCCCTAATCTACCATCATAAGCAGGTAAATAAAAGGGAAGAAAGAAGTGGGGATTGGAAGACATACACTCCACCCACACACACTTATTACAGATTTGCCCTCACTTGGAGGGACCAAATAAATATTACAAATTAATTAACTACACGAACTAATTAAATATTACAAATTAATTAATTTAATTAACAAATTAAATAAACTAAGAAAAGCAGATAAACCGCCTCTGGAAACGCGTCACCATGCGTGAGCTGCCTCTGCTTTCCTTCCTTCACTCCTCTGGAGGTTGCCAAAACCTCAGGACCGATTCCTTGGATGCTGGAAGACATCACCGGCTGCATGGAATTGCCACCGGCAGTGGGATGTGGCCACCGGCACAAAGTTAGGCTGTCGGCAGGGAAATGATTGCCGGTCGGCACTTTGCACTGCCGGTCGGCAGGGTGTTCCTGCAGAATCTGCAAATGACAGCAACAGAGGGCAAGGCAAAGCATGGCAGCACAATTCAAGGCATATATGCACCAACCATATCCCTTATCATGGTAATGACTCAAAGGGGCATGTGTCTTGATTCTCGGACCACCAATCACGCATTTTCATGCATGATGGCCCAAGGAACCAAGTATGCAACTTTGATTTCAAATGCATGCAAACCAAATCAAACCAAAGTCCTAATCCCTATCACCAAATCAAGGGGCAAGGAATGCATGTTGATGCAATGCAACCTAAGTATGTTATCATTCATGCAACATGGCATGGCAACAAACCAATGCAAGCATACAAGCAAACATGAGGCAATGCTAACCAATAAAAAAGGTGGACTTAGGCATGGTTTAAGCAGCCCCAAATAGGCCTAAAACAGTGGCCAAAATGCTATAATATGAGGGACCAAATACATACACACATGCACATAATTGAGGGCCAACACTTAAGCACAAATTGAACAACCCTCAAACACATTTGAAAGGGGGATGACATGGATTAATAGCATGCAACATAAGCATCAAAATCATGCTAAAACATGGTGCCAAACCAAGCAATAAATCAAGCCGAACATGCGACAAATAGTCCAAGTGTTCAAAGCAGACCAATGGGGCATTGAACTACACTTAACAAGACCAAACATGGCATGAAAAGAAGGACCAAAATCAGAGTTTTAGGACATTAATACAAGGCCTAAGGATCACTTAGATGGCATCCAAATGACTCAAAAACAAAGGCATGCATAATCACCAAAACATGGAGCATTGCTACACAAGCTTACAAGGCATTAAAGGGACATCAAATGCGAGCTCTCAAGCGTACAATAAGGTCTGAAATGGCATGGTGGATGGTCCCAAACCACCAAAACAATACAAGGATGGCATACTATACATTCATATGCTCAAGGCCAACAAGCCGGAATGCAAAGAGGCTATATGATGCATGCCAAAATCAACCCAAACACTTATGGACAGACCTAAAACATGTCAAGATAAGCACAAAATCTTCACAAATGTAAGCCTAAAACATGCTAGAAACAAAGGCACACGACCTAAGACATGTTAAGGCATAACAAGGCATTACATGGCAACTATGCTAAGCATGCATGGATAGCATAAGGTATGCTAATTTTAAAGATGCCCTAATCTACCATCATAAGCAGGTAAACAAAAGGGAAGAAAGAAGCGAGGATTAGAAATTGAACAATTATGCGGTCTACGCAAGCAATACATGCGGTCTACGCAGGTAAAAGGTACCATCTCTACCACTGAAATCCCTCAAGATTTCAGTGGTGAAGAGGCCCAAACACCAAAGTCTCGGAGCTAGCACAAAATGGCTCAAAATGAGGCCTTTCAAGGCCTAAGAGGGGTCAAGCACCCCCAAACCAAAAAACACTCTTAATAAACAATAAAGAGGGTCTAAAAACAGAAATTTTTTGTATTATATACCAAGCTCAAAAACGAATTTAAGGCAGGTAAAAATAAGGTGCAAAAATGGGGAATAAAGAGACTAGGTTCTCACCCTTGAAGCCTTCTTCAACAATGATGCTCCAATGACCTTCCTTGGCTTGAATCCAACACCAAAACTTCAAAATCAGTCCCTTAGAACCTCAAAAGCTAGACAAAGGTGAAACACTAGGTGTTTGTGTGCAATAGTGCAATAGTAAGACACAAAACACCTAGAGCACAAAAGAGATGGAAAGAGAGATAGGATGTGTATGTAACTCAAACCCTAAAACCAGAGCTTAACAATGGCTGTCTAAGCTCTCAAAATATCCTAAGTGTCTAACTCCTTAAGCCAAGAGACCACCCCTCTCTATATAGAAGCATTTGTCTTGTAAAGCTAACAAGACAAGCTTCATAAGGGGGAGATCCCTCCATACACATGTATGGAGGGGAGCAAAAGCAAGACAGCTGTCTTAAAATATCTGCAAAAGCAGATGCACAGTAATCGGCCGGCCAAAAATGCCATCTTGGCCAAAAGGAGTGCCGGCCGGCACTAAATAGTGCTGACCGGCAACAAATAGTGCCAGCCGGTGGCAGCAAAAACCAGCCGGTGGCCTCTAGCCACTGTCGGTGGTGGGTGGGGATGGTCTACAAGCCCTACCCTGCCTCTCAAAGGCAAGATGCAAGTGTTTGGTGCAAAACCAGACACTAAACGGTCGAGTTCGGAGATCCTGAAGAAAGGCGCGCGAGCCGAGACCTCCGGGAACTCCAAACGAACACAAACATGGATAATCACCGAATGTTCAAACGGTGACGTCCAAGTCTTGAGGACGGTCAAAAATGGGGTGTCTACAATTAGCATGTACACAGTTTACCACATAATTCAATATTATTGGAATTTTTTCATTTGCTAAATTTCATCAATTTCGTGGGGAACTCATGAACCTATGTACGTTCATCATTTATATCATCTGAATTCAACCAACAACTTTTATATCAGTTCAAAACAACCAACAACATCATTACTTCAATACAGCCACCAACTTCTTCACCATCTTCATTTACCTTCATCATTGAATAGTGTCAATACAACCACCACTAACCTGAAACATACAACCACCTCCATTACTTGCCTCCACCACCTACTTTAATTAATTTCACAAATTCAGTCCACCACCTAGCTCAATTAATTTTAGAAATTCAGTCTATATATTTACAAATCTTGATCATGTAAAACAAGAAGAGATGAAAAGCTTTGATCAATTTCAAAGCTTCACAACAACACCCGAATTCAAATTCAGTCCACCACCTTCTACAATTAATTTCACAAATTCTGTCTATATATTTACAACTCATATCCATTTAAAACAAGAAGAGAGGAAGAGCTTTGATCAATTTCAAAGATTCACAACAGCAGCAGCCGAATCCTTCCATAGCAGTTGCACAGAACCGGTCGACTGGGAGGTCAACCAGGGGGTCTTCTGGCCGGTCAACCGACTGCACCTGTTTGCAACTTTTAGCAAGGCTCAACATGAGGCTTTATTTTGGTTATCTTGTTGCCTACCTTTTGAACATAATTTCCTTACAATAGCAGTCGAAACCTTCTATACATTTTGCTTACCTTTCGCTATCCTTTGGCTTACCTTTAGAAGTAATGCCTAGAAGAAAAAGAGCAAGACCAGAATATGGCGAAACCTCTAACCTTCCACCACGCCAATAACAACAACAACAGGCTTATCCAACTACTAATTTTCTCACTTGCAATCATGAACAAGCTTTTCAATATTTTTGTAACCGACCAATTGTCATCGGGAGAAGGGTAAATGTTCCTCCTCAATATAATCCTCTGTTGGTTTCCAAACTTGAGACGATGGGGTGGCTAAATTTAATCAATTTACCACAAAAGGTATATCCACGCCTTGTGTATTTATTTTATCTTCACTTGAGACCTGCTGAGGGAGAAGATGGAGACTATAGTCTTACGTCTTATGTCAAAGGTAAAACAATCACATTTAACAGTCACACTTTGGCACAAATTATTGAAGTTCAGCCAGGGAATTTGTAAATCCATTTTCAGAGTGAGTCTAACTTACTTGACATTGTTAGTGATATAAGTGAAGTTTATACTACAATTTGTGAGAGGCGATTTACCGACAGTAATTTACACACTAGACATTTGAAACCCCACCTTTGTATTCTCCATCGACTCATAGTAGAAAATGTCACTCTAAAAAAAGGACATTTTGATGTTGTTCCAATATGTAATGCTTATTTGTTATATTGTTTTCAAGTTGGACATAAATTGGATTTATGTTACATACTAATGAAAGAAGATGTGGTTGTAAATCTTGGGAGTATCAGTGGCCGGTCACTAGTTTTTGGAGCCCTGCTAACCAAAATTTTCAAAATTTTTCATGTCAAACTTGTAGGTGAAACAAAGACTAAAATCACTTCACCAATTTTAGAGTACACACTTACTTGAGCTGGTGGCACTGGGAACTTATTGGGATCTCTAAATATTGGAAATGCAACAATAGATGATGCCCTCGAAGACTTCCATGCCACAAAATCAACAACCGCAATACTGGAATGATTATTTGGCGATGGAACAAGAACGACACAATCAGCGTGTTCAATGGAAACAACAAAATGACTAATCAGTTCAATGCTATAATAACCTCAACCTCTGATTAACATGCAATCCATGATTAAGAATGTTTAATAAGTAATTAAAATTAAATTTTGCATTCATTACGTGTGTTATGTATTATATGAGTTTCTATCTGTTCTGTGTAGGAATATCTGTCTCTAATTTTGTTCTATTCTGTAAATTGAAGGCCCTATCGGCATCCGATCATGAAATTGACTTGGTTTTTGTGTTAATTTGAATTTTTAGAATTTTATGGTAGGTTTAAATAAAATACGGTTCAAAACGATTAAATTAGATTAATTAAGGCCACTTTGAACAACTTAAGTTAAATTATTTAAAGACCACTAAGCAAGCTTATATAAGGCCAATACATCTCTTAAACTCACTTCTTCATCACTTAATTTGCACTCTTGAGCTCAAAATTGTGTGTGAGAGAGAGAGAGAGAGGGAGCTTGAATCCAAAACTAGAAGGAGAGGAATTGCTTAACAATTGAAGAAATTAGAGGAATTTCCCAAGAACTTGCTAGGATACAAGAGATTGAAGAGTCTAGGTAAGAAATTCAACCCCCATTTTGAGACATCAAGCTAACTTATATGGGTATTCAAAGGAATTTAATGGTTACTTACATAAATTGGACCTTAGAAGTAGGATTAAGGATCAACACATTCATGCAAGTATAATTCATGAAGCTAAGTTTAAATTCTAACTCATACCTCACATGCATGGAGTTATTTGCACTACATTTTGAGAGTTCAACATCGTTTTACACTCAAACACCTTAATTGTCCATGTTTTGGAAGCTAAAGTTCAAGTTCTTACATACATGTGTTTTCAAAATGAGTTTTGAATAATTCACTTGCTCTTGGGCCTTGATTTTATGAAAAGATCCTCAATTCTTCATGATTGACAAGTTTATAAGTGTTTCCTTAAGTTTTTGGCCCAAAAGGATGAGTTTTGATGTGTTGAATTTGAGTTTTGCAACTTAGGGGTGAATCTGGAAATTCCAGAATTCGACCTCTCCACTCGAGCAGCATATCCTACGCTCGAGCAACCACTCTATGATCTTGCACCTTCGCTCAAGCAACCAAAGGTTAGATCGAGCATAAAATGCATGCTCCCAGAAGTTTACATATTTTGCAGACTGCTCGAGCGACAAGAGTTACGCTCGAGCAAGGACCTGAGTCTCACGCTCGAGCGATCGTTGAGCGTCCATCGAGCATGAAAATCACACAAGCAGTACTTTTTCAGAGTTTACAAACCACTCGAGCAAGGGAAGTTGCGCTCGAGCGGCCCCTCACATGTTTGCATGTCCGCTCGAGCGAGAGAAGTTGCACTCGAGTGTGACCCCTATTTTCAACAAGTTTTCTTAAGTGTTTCAAAGTGCATTTTGGCATCCTCATTGCATCCTAGGCATTCCTAGGCCAAGATTAAGACACAATAATGAGAGTAAAGGCTAGAAACACACTAAGAACGAAATGAAGTGAGTTATGTACAATCCAAGCGTGCGTTTCAGTATATGTATCTGTTATGTTGGTGTAGGTCATACGCCGTGAGCTGTTGATCCATTGGTTTGCTATCAAGCTATCTGTGAAGCTATCTGTAAGTAATAACTTAGTAAAGCTATGTTTGATATGAAATACTTTCTGAATATTACGATATGATATGAAACTGCTTTTGAATAATAGAAAAGAATGTGTTCTGATTATATGAATGATGATCCACTTCTTTAAAATGTAAATGTGATATCTTTAGCAGAGGCCCTCACCCAAGGGATATAATATTGTGGTTTATGGGCATGAGGCCCTCACCCGGGGGAGATAATACCATGGCCTAGGCCCTCACCCGGGGGAAATAATGTCATGGCACAAGCCATTGCCCGAGGGGAACAATACTGTGGCCCACATTTAAGATATGTTACCCGGTACCGAAGGTTCCAATGTGGAACTTAATATGTTGGACCAAAGGGATATGTTTAATGCTAATGGATACACCACTCATGACATGAATATGTTTATGACTCTGTTTGTAATACGAATATTTTTATGTTTCTGTTCAATAAGAGATTTAAAAGTTATATCTGTGACGGACATCATTCATTTAACCCCTTTACTTTGTTATTATTCACTGGGCTCCCGCTTACTATTTGTATTATGTATGTAGGTGACCAGGCGCATGACCAGGCTCAGAGTTGAGGACCTGGCATCGCAGTTTTGTTAGCCAGTCATTGTGCCTCCGAAGAGTTTCCCTTTTGTGAGCAAGTCAAGTCTAAATGGCTTATGTTTAAGACTTTATCTTTTTTTGAGTATAGAACAAGTCATGTTCATCTATACACTAGGCTAAGCCCCACTTTTGTTTTATTTGTATATGAGAGTGATGCTCGACTAACGTAAATATAAATGATGTTTCATATATGTTATTAAAGTTTTAAATTCCTGTCCCATATACGTCAATACAGCTCTATGGACTACGTTATTTTGTATATTTGCTTCCGCAACCCCTAATTATAAGTCATTCTGTTAAGAGGCCTTCGGTAATCCAAGGATTACTGGCCGGTTATGACGCTAAACCTATAAGGACAGGTTTGGGTCATGACAGAATGGTATCAGAGCACGCATCTTACCGCACACACGAATCCATATGAGCTATAGGATATTCTCGAAAAGAAGTTGGGACATTCATATGCATGTGTGAGTGTACAAGTTGATTACTATGACAATTGGATCTGAACACGAATTTAGCTTTACTTCACATAAATGCAACAAATGAACTAAAACTGAATATTCTGAACATTATGGAAGGGTTTACTCGTCAATGTTTATTATTGTTGTGTTTACCTATAGCATATGAAAAATACAAGAAGTAATGATGCCGCTAAATCCTCTGAGGCTTGGATGAGCCGCATGGAACAAATGCTTACAGCTTTAACTGAGGCAATGACACAACAACAGAGGCAACAACCTTTGTCCCATCTACCTCCACCTCCACCAGTACAAAATGAGCCAAATAACAATGATATAATCAACTTGGCCCAGAAGTTTATAAAGATGAAACCGCCAACTTTCTTGGGTGGTATTGAACCCTTAAAGGCAGAAACATGGTTGCTTGAAATGGAAAAGTTATTTAAAGTGTTTCCTTGCTCCGCAACGTAGAAAGTACTCTTGGCCACCTACACCTTAAAGGATGAAGCTCGGAGATGGTGGTTGTTAGTTCGAAATAACAATGGAGATATGACATGGGCTCAATTCATTGAGATATTCTACAACAAGTACTTTCCCCAATGTTTCAGAGATTGGAAAGTGTTAGAGTTTCAAGAACTTAAGCATGGCAGAATGTCTGTGGCCAAGTATGAAGCCAAATTCACTAAGTTGGCTCAGTTTGCCCTACACATGGTGGATACTAATTACAAAAAGGCGCAAAAATTTGAAGACAGTTTGGATTTGGAAGTGTTTGACCGAGTAGGCGTCTTGAAGTTGCCTACATATATGGAAGTCTTGGACAAAGCAATAATGGTGGAAGACACCCTAGTAGCAATGAAACAAGCCAAGGCACCAACCATAGAATGGAGAAGCAAAAGATCCAGATTCAATTTCAAGAAGGACCAGTCATTTTTTTAAAAAAAAAAATAGAGTACGGGATCCTCTAGCAGCTCTAGCCAGAGTAGTGGCTCTATTCCAAACTATCCTGATTGTGGAAGAAAGCAGAGGGAAGTGTGTTACCGTACATCTGGTGCTTGTTACCGGTGTGGCAAAGTTGGCCACATAATGAAAGATTGTCCACTTGGGCTTGAGAATGCCAATCGCCCCGCAGCAAGTTTAGCTGGGTCTGCCTCAGTGGCCAGGTCAAATGCTAGAACTAATGTCAGGAGTAACACTGAGAATGAAACGTTGAGACAAGGGAGAGTGTTCACACTAGTGCCTGGAGATGTACAGAACATCGAGTCTGTGGTGTCAGGTATAATTCCAATTTGTTCCCAAAATGCATATTTTTTGATAGATTCTGGTTTTATACATTCATTTGTGTCGCATGCCTTTTCTCAGAAACTAACTAGACCCTTAGAATCCATGAATTATTTATTGTCTGTATCTACGCCATCTAGGGATTCTATGGTATGTGCATATGTGTATCCAGCGTGTGATATTATGATTGGTAATGTGATGTTGTATATTGACTTATTGCCTTTGGCAATTGATCATTTTAACTGCATATTAGGTATGGACTGGGTAACGAAGTACTGTGCGACTATTGACTGTGTGAATAAATCTATTGTATTTCGTCCACCTGGTTTACCTGAATTTGTGTTTATTGGGAATGGGGTAGTTCCTCCCCCATACTTGATTTCTGCTATGAAAGCTATTAAACTACTTAGGATGGGATTGTAAGGGTTACATGTGTTGTGTTTTGACTGAGATTTCTGATAAATCTAATGTGGAAACTATTCATGTTGTCTGTGAGTTTCCCGATGTGTTTTTGAATGACTTACCTAGAGACTTAGTTGATAAGGAAATTGAGCTCACTATTGAAGTAACACCGGGAACACAACCTATTTCTAAGACCCCTTACAGAATGTCAACCGCAGAACTGAAAGAATTGAAAACCCAACTTCAAGAATTGTTAGACAAGAAATTCATCCGCCCGAGCACTTCACATTGGGGTGCTCTAGTTTTGTTTGTTAAGAAGAAAGATGGGTCCTTGAGATTATGTATAGATTATCGGGAACTGAATAGAGTAACTATCAAGAATAAATATCCATTGCCCTGGATAGATGATTTGTTCGACCAACTTCAAGGAGCCCAAGTATTTTCTAAAATTGATCTTCGATTGGGCTATCATCAACTAAAAGTTAAAGCAGAAGATATAGAGAAAACAACATTCAGAACTAGATATAGGCATTATGAATTTTTAGTTATGTCATTTGGAGTGACCAATGCACCCGCAGCTTTTATGGACCTAATGAACATGGTTTTTAAACAACTCCTTGATGAATTCATTGTTGTTTTTATTGATGATATACTGATTTATTCCAAAAGCAAGGAGAAGCATGAAAATCATTTGAGAATTGCCTTACAGATTCTGAGAGAAAAGAAATTATATGCAAAATTATCCAAATGTGAATTCTGGCTTAACAGTGTAGCATTTTTGGGGCATGTCATCAAGAAGGATAGTATCTCCGTACCTATAGAAAATTGAAGCTATTATGGACTGGCCTAGACCGACAAACTTGTCAGAAGTTAGAAGTTTTCTGAGACTTGTAGGTTACTATAGAAGATTTTTGAAAGACTTTTCAAAACTTGCTATACCATTAACCCATTTGACCCAGAAAAATGTTTCATTTGACTGGAACAATCAAAAAGAGTCTGCCTTCCAAGAGTTGAAGACTAGGTTAGTAACTGCGCCGATTTTGACTTTGCCTAATGGTACCGATGGGTTTCAAATTTACAGTGGTGCCTCCTACAAAGGCTTGGGTTATGTGTTAATGCAGAATGAGAAGGTAATTGCTTATGCCTCTCGACAACTCCGTCTTCATGAAAAGAACTATCCGACTCATAATCTTGAATTGGCAGCCGTGGTGTTTGCTTTAAAAATTTGGCGCCATTATCTGTATGGAGTAACTTGTGAAATATACACAAATCATAAAAGCTTAAAATATTTCTTCACCCAAAAACAGCTGAACATGAGACAGAGGAGATGGTTGAAATTGATCAAGAACTATGATTTGCAAATTTTGTGTCATCCAGGGAAGGCAAATACTGTTGCAGAAAATCTATTGGGAATTTGTCATGTTTGCTCACCAGTCGGAGAGAGTTATTGTGTGACTTGGAGAAGAATGAAATTAAAATTGTATTGCATGAACAAGGCAGGATCTTGGCCGCTATTTCTGCTCAACCTGCTATCATTGAAAAAATTAAAGAGAAACAATGTGAAGATGAGTTTTTGAAGAGAATCATTGAGGAGATTGGCTCAAAACCAAAGCCAAGATTTGTGACTGTGAATGGTGTGCTGAAATTCCAAAATAGACTTTGTGTATCGGACCATTCTGATTTAAGGAAACGTGTTATGACCGACGCTAACAATTCAAAATTTGCTATGTATCCGGGGAATACAAAGATGTACCGTGATTTGAAACAAAATTTCTGGTGGCTGGGAATGAAAAAAAGCATTGCAGATTTTGTGGCTCAATGCATTCATTGCCAATAAGTTAAAGATGAATATCAACGACATGCCGGATTACTACAGCCGCTTCCAATACCAGAATGGAAATGAAAACATATCACGATGGACTTCGTTGTGAGATTACCTCACTCTCCCCGAGGTATAGACTCTATCTGGGTAATTGTTGATCGTTTAACTAAATCCGTACATTTCTTACCTGTCAAATCCTTATATAACGCAGATAAGTTGGCTAACTTGTATGTTAATGAGATTATGAGATTACATGGTGTGCTAGTATCTATTGTATCTGACAAAGATTTTAAGTTCACTTCAAGATTTTGGCAGAGTCTACAGCAGGCTCTAGGGACTGAATTGAGACTAAGCAGTGCTTATCACCCACAGACAAATGGCCAATCTGAACGAACCATTCAGACGTTGGAAGACTTGTTACGGATGTGTGCCTTAGACTTTCAAGGCAGTTGGGAAACCTACTTACCATTAGCCGAATTTGTGTATAACAATAGCTACCATTCGAGTATTGGCATGGCTCTTTATGAAGCTTTGTATGGTAGGAAGTGTCAATCTCCAATTTGCTGGGCTGAGGTAGGTGATAGACCGTTGTTGGGACCGGAGCTTGTGCAAGAAACAACTGAAAAAGTAAAATTAATTCATCAACGTCTGAAAACCGCACAGAGCCATCAAAAAAGTTATGCCGACATCCGAAGGCGTGATAGAAAATATGAAGTCAGAGATCATGTGTTTATAAAAGTGACTCCAATGAAAGGTCAAACACAGTTTGGAATGAAGGGTAAGTTAGCACCGAGATATGTTGGGCCTTATGAAATCCTTGAGAAAATTAACCCGGTGACGTATCGGGTAACCTTGCCTCCAGTCATGGAAAATATGCATAATGTCTTTCATGTTTCAATGCTTTGGGACTATTTGAGAGACCCATTTCATGTTATTGAGCCGACACATGTACTTTTTAAGGATGATTATACGCATGAAGAATGGCCAATTCAAATCATTAACTGAAGAATCAAGAGATCGAGGAACAAGGAAATTCCATTGGTGAAAGTTGATTGGCAGAATCATGGGGGAACTTATGCTACATGGGAAACAGAAGAAGATATAGTGAAGAGATATTCAGATTTGTTTTCGTTGAACCCAACGTTTTTCCAAAATAAAGGTACTTCGAGTTTGGAGGACCAAACTCTTTAAGGGGGGAAGATTGTAATGACCCCAACCTCTTATTAACATGCAATCCATGATTAAGAATGCTTAATAAGTAATTAAAATGAAATTTTTCATTCATTACGTGTGTTATGTGTTATATGAGTTTCTATCTGTTCTGTGTAGGAATATCTGTCTCTAATTTGTTCTATTCTGTAAATTGAAGGCCCTATCAACATGCGATCATGAAATTGACTTGGTTTTTGTGTTAATTGGAATTTTAAATTTTACGGTAGGTTTAAATAAAATTCGGTTCAGAATGATTAAATTAGATTAATTAAGGCCACTTTGATTAGCTTCAGTTAAATTAATTAAAGACCACTAAGCAAGCCTATATAGGGCCAATACATCTCTTAAACTCACTTCTTTATCACTTAATTTGCACTCTTGAGCTCAAAATCATGAGAGAGAGAGAGAGAGAGAGAGAGAGAGCTTGAATCCAAAACTAGAAGGAGATGAATTGCTTAAAAATTGAAGAAATTAGAGGAATTGCCTAAGAACTTGCTAGGATACAAGAGATTGAAGAGTCTAGGTAAGAAATTCAACCCTCATTTTGAGACATCAAGCTTACTTACATGGGTATTCAAAGGAATTTAATGGTTACTTACATAAATTGGACCTTAGAAGTAAGATTAAGGATCAACACTTGCATGCATGCATATTTCATGAAGTTGAGTTTAAATTCTAACTCATACCTCACATGCATGGAGTTATTTGTACTACATTTTGAGAGTTCAACATGGTTTTACACTCAAACACCTTAATTGTCCACGTTTTGGAAGCTAAAGTTCAAGTTCTTACATGCATGTGTTTTCAAGATGAGTTTTGAATAATTCACATGCTCTTGGGCCTTGATTTTATGAAAAGATCCTCAATTCTTCATGATCGACAAGTTTACAAGTGTTTCCTTAAGTTTTTAGCCCAAAAGGATGAGTTTGATGTATTGAATTCAAGTTTTACAGCTTGGAGGTGAATCTGGAAATTCCATAATTTGACTTCATCACTCAAGCGGCATATCCTGCGCTCGAGCGACCACTCTGTGATCTTACACCTCTGCTTAAGCGACCAAAGGTTAGATCGAGCATAAAATGCATGCTCCCAGAAGTTTACATGTTTTGTAGACCGCTCGAGCGACAAGAGTTGTGCTCGAGCAAGGACCTGAGTCTCACACTCGAGCGACCGTCGAGCGTGAATATCACACAACCAGTACTTTTTCAGAGTTTACAGACCGCTTGAGAGAGGGAAGTTGCGCTTGAGCAACCCCTCACATGTTTTTATGTCCACTCAAGTGAGGGAGTTACGCTCGAGCGTGACCCCTGTTTTTAACAAGTTTTGTTAAGCGTTTCGAAGTGCATTTTGGCCTTCTCATTGCATCCTAAGCATTCCTAGGCTAAGATTAAGACACAATAATTAGAGTAAAGGCTAGAAACACACTAAGAATGAAATGAAATGAGTTATGTACAATCCAAGCGTATGTTTCAATATATGTATCTGTTATGTTGGTGTAGGTCACGCGACGTGAGCTGTTGATCCATTGGTTTGCTATCAAGCTATCTATAAAGCTATCTGTAAGTAATAACTTAGTAAAACTATGTTCGATATGAAATACTTTCTGAATATTATGATATGATATGATATGAACTGCTTTTGAATGATAGAAAAGAATGTGTTATGATTATATGAATGATGATCCATTTCTTTGAAATGTAAATGTGGTATACTTAGCAGAGGCCCTCGCCCAAGGGATATAATACTGTGGCTTATGGTCATGAAGCCCTCGCTTGGGGGAGATAATGCCATGGCCCAGGTCCTCGCCCGGGGGAAATATGTTACCCAGTACCGAAGGTTCCAATGTGGAACTTAACATGCTTGACCAAAGGGATATGTTTAATGCTAACGGATACACCACTCATGAGATGAATATGTTTATGACTCTGTTTCTAATACGAATATGTTTATGTTTCTGTTCAATAAAAGATTTGAAAGTTATATCTATGACGGATATCATTCATTTAAACCCTTTACTCTGTTATTATTTACTGGGCTCCCGCTCACTATTTATATTATGAATGTAGGTGACCAGGTGCATGACCAGGCTCAGAGTTGAGGACCTGGCGTCTCAGTTTTGTCAGCCAATTGTTGTGCCTCCGAGGAGGTTCCCTTTTGTGAGCAAGTCAAGTCTAAATGGCTTATGTTTAAGAGTTTATCTTCTTTTGAGTATAGAGCAAGTCCTGTTCATCTGTACACTGGTCTAAGCCCAACTTTTGTTTTATCTGTATATGAAAGTGATGCTCGATTAACGTAAATATAAATGATGCCTTATGTATGTTATTAAAGTTTTAAATTCATGTCCCATATACGTCAACACAGCTCTATGGACTACATTATTTTGTATATTTGCTTCCTCAGCCCCTAATTATAAGTCATTCTGTTAAGTGGCCTTCGGTAATCCGAGGATTACTGACCGGTTATGACGCTAAACCTATAGGGGCAGGTTTGGGTCGTGACAAATGCATTGGGTAATCAGTTCGATGCATTTGCCGCCGCTCAGAACACACTAATTCAGTAATTTGGTGAGTTTCATGTGGACACTAAAAGACGTAATAAAGTGACAAGTAATCACATTGATCAAATTGATCATTGAGTCAGTCAGCTCTACCATCACTACTTCCCTCCACCTCCACTGCCACCTGACAATGACGGTTGACATGTTTGGATGAACGATTACATGTATTTCTGAATCTAGTTTATTTGGTTGTTTTGAAGATGTACTTTTGCTTACTGTTTTTTTTAATTGTTTTATTTGATCATGACCTTTTTTTTCATCTAATTACCTTTTTTTATTGATGTACTTGTACTGTCTCATCACTAAATTTTTTTGTTTATGGATGTAAGCACCTTTTTTGTTGTAATTTTTGTATTTGTTTTTTAGTTTTGTTTTTAGTAATATGCACTATTTTTTGTAGTTAATTGAGTATTGACCTCACTACATATTTAATTTCCTATGGGGTTGGTGAAGCTTAGACAATATGATAAATGGTGGTACAAAGGAGGTAGGTGTATATTTGCTCTTGAGTTGTTACCTGCCATAAGCTCTTGACAGGTTGGTGTAAAAAAAATATATATATAGAATTTGTATATAATGTTTAATAACAAAATATTTTGAATTAAAATATTTGATAAAAAAAACATTTGTACGTGGGTTACTGAATTTGTTAAAAAAAAAATTCTACGTGGGTTACAGAATTTGTTAAAAAAAATGCATAATTTGTTACAGAATTTCATGGATGTAAGCACCTTTTTTTGTTGTAATTTTTGTATTTGTTTTTTAGTTTTGTTTTTAATAGTAGGCACTATTTTTTATAATTAATGAGTATTGACCTTATTACATAAAATTTCCTGTGGGCTTGGTGAAGCTTGCATAATATGATAAATGGTGAAGCTTGCATAAAACAAAAACATTTGTACGTGGGTTACATAATTTGTTAAAAAAATACATAATTTGTTAAATAGTATGCACTATTTATGTGTTCTTCATATTTAAAATATAGCGATTATGCTTTAGACCCGACCCATCTTGCATTTTGGACTCGAGTTTCATGATTTTGTATTGTTGTTCTAGCCTTTTTCCCCTTATTCCCCATTGAAATTGAGTATTAGAGTTCCTTGGTTGTGTTTGGAACATATTGGTTACTAGTTGGTTCAAATTGTTGTTGTCCAGATTTTGGCCTCTTCGCTCGAGCGAGCTTTATGAACTCCTAGTACTTTTGTAGGCCTGCAGAGATACTGGGAGGGTAGTGTTCTTCGCTCAAGCGAGACTTTCCGCACTCGAGCGACGGTTTTCTGTTTGTAGAACTTCTGAGAATGTGTATTCTACACTCGAACAAAGCTTCTTGTGCTCGAGCAAGGTGACTTATTTGTGTCTGGTCGCTCGAGCGACAACTCTTGTGCTCAAGTGAGCTGAGCGTATATTAGTTCACGGAATCACATTTTTATATCACTTTTTGACATCTTTTCTCTCAAAAGCCCTAGACCGACTCTTTCTCTCTCTCTAGAACACAACTTCTCTCTACATATACACCTAGATCAAGCATCTCTCTACCCTACTCTCTTTAATAAAAAGATAGAGCATTCCTAGAGCTCCATTTTGATTCGAATAAAGCTTGGTTTTGGCACTTTTGAAGTTTCTCCCTTGCTCTCTTGGTCTTCTAAGTTCGAGGTAGGGACTTTCTACACTCTTCTATGAGTTTTAACTTAATTATTCGTCGATGTGTAAGAAATATTGGAACGTATGGTGATTTTGAACAAATCTAGGGGTTTGGTTTAAAATCAAAAGAGGGGTGTAGACCGCCCCGGGAACTCTGCGGCTCCGCACTGCGAGGGCGCGAAATTGTTTTGTTCTTTAGGCTACTACAAGTTCGGACTCATGTCACGGTTCTGAATCTAATCTCACAAAGTGCAATGTGAGACCGATAAATCACCAAAGAGTCCAAATCCGACAAATCGTTTTGGAAAACTGATTTTTAATAAAAAAAGTGCCAAACATGGACTGCTTTGCCAGATACAGAGTCGCCACCTAAATATTTTATTTTGGGGATTTAGGAAACCCTAACTCGTGCCTCAGGTCACGTGTCCGTCATCACCAAAGTTGCCTCGGCTCGGGAACTTGGGTACGAGAGGGGAAGGTCATGCAATGAGCACCCCTACTCGCCCGATCAAAGATCGGCCTTTACTAACATGATATTTTGTTTTTGAAAACACGTGTGTTCTTATTCCGGTTATTAACCTAGAATTACTATGTGATGCGCACAACATACAAGTATAGACTAGATCGCCTAAGTTGGAACAAAACATTGCATGTTCGTTTGTGAAAATGATTTTGAAGTTTGCTACTCACAAATAGGCTAAGACGAGGATTTCTATGAATTGTTCCAATTCAAGCAATCCAACCTTCACCCACAGGCATTCAGGCAGTTAATCAACTAAGCAGTTAGCCTCATAACAAGCATGCTTTCATGGCAATCAATAACACACATGTAGTATGCTAAAACGTAAACACTCACAGTGTACTCTGAGCCAAAACAGAGAACTAGTTAGAAATCATGCATGATCCTAGTTCATGTTAAGATGGCTAATGCATAATGCAACACATGCAAAAATGCAACTAAGATAGGCTCGGCTATTCTAAGATGGCATATGAAATGCAACTTGATAACATGTATTCAAATAAGAAATGAAATACAATGTAGTTAGTATGATGCGCCGAGCCCGGTGCATGCAATACAGATGAATAAATGTACGCATGCGAAGCATAAGGATGCTAATCGAAATATGTCCTAAAACTAACCATTGTAAGCGGTTAAGTAAAAGGGAGAAAGAAATGGGGGTTGGAAGACATGCATCACACACACGCACGCTTATTACAACAGTTGGCCCTCTCGACGGAGGGTCCGAATTAGGAGCTAACTAGCTAATCTAAGCTAATTAAACTAATTATTACATCACAAAATTGATTAACTAGCTACAACTAATTATTACAACACAAATTGAATAGCTAAGCACATTAGCTAATTAAGTACAAAACCAAAGCATAAACTAGCTAAGCAAATTAGCTAAGTAAAGTAGTAAAATAGGAGCCTCAAAGGGAGAAGAGCGTATGCATGCTCGGTCGCCTCGTTTAGAAATTCGTCGCGATGCCCCAACTTGCCTCTGTTTGCAATTGACCTCAGAACATTGCACAAAGCTCCACAAAGCTTCAACTCTACCATGGGAACCTGTAGGAGCGTGGCCGACCAGTTGTTGATGTGGGAGACCACATGCCGACCACTTTTCTTTGCTGCATACCAGAAAAAGTGGTCGGCCAGCTAGTTTTTCTGGCTGGCCGGCTAGTTTTTGCTGCACTTTTCTAGTTTGCTACAATAGAGAGCAAGAAAGGGCATGGGAATGTATTTGCAAGATATGTGTGCACAACCACCCTCCCTATAAGCTCGAGGGAGTGTAGTTCTCGACCCTCGGACCACTAATCACGCATCTCGATGCATGATGGCCGAGAAGCCAAATTGCACAATTTAATATGAAATGAATGCACACATAAACACATAAAGGCTAGAACTCTATCATGTATGATCAAGAGCGTCAGCGACCGAGAATTAAGGCACGTTTCATCACTTCAAGTATGAAGCGTCCCTCGTTCCTCGTGTTTGGACTAACACCTAATCCAAACACAATGCAAGCAACAACATGCAAATATGCAATGCAACTCAAGCATGCAAAACACAATGTAAGGCATGCATACACAATGCAATGCAACAACATGGCATACTCAATGCAGTGATCATCATGGCATATTCAATGCAATGTGACATGGCATACACAATGCAAGGTAACAACATGGCATACTCAATGCAATGTAACATAAGCATGCAAACAACATGATGCAATGTAACAACATTCACATAACATGCTTGATGGACTTAAACCAAAATGGATAGACCTCAATCATGCCCAAATCAGTGGCCATAATGATGAAACTAAGGCATGAAGTACAAAGTAAATGCATGCACAATGCAAAGGCCCATTGATCGGGCATAAGAGCAACTCTCATGAGTGCTCAAAGAGTGACAAATGTGGAAGTGTAGCAACACTAAGTGCACTGAAATAAGGTATGAAATGATGCCAAATCATTCAAATAATACAAGTATAGCATGCAAACGTCCTTAAGCATTAGAGCTAGCAAAAAAGACTACAAAGGGGACATGCAATACATGGCATAAACGCATGAACCAATTATGGACAGAGCTCAAGTAGGTCTAAACAAAGACCAAAACATGCTGAGATGAGGACTCAAGGACCTAGGCAAGATGACATACATGCTAGGCCACAAACAAGGTAACAAGGCACAACTCTTAAACCACAATTAGAGAGTGATGTGCATGAGGATATGACAATGCTACATGCTCTGAAATCAAGTATTAAGTGATGCCAAATCATCCAAATAGCTTAAAGATAGCATGCAAGAGGCATCAAAACACAAGGCTAGTATGGCCAATTGCACTATAGCTATACAAAGCATGAAGCATATGGTCGAGGCAACCCAAAATAGTCCTAGAACATGTCAAAATGAGTCTAAAATATGCATGGAAGGGAGCCAAAACAAGCTAGCATGAGGGGCATAAGGCATGATGCATACAAGGCAAATAAGGTGGATTACACTATACCTATTAAGACCAAGCATGAGATGACTTAACCAACAAAAATCAGAGTTATATCATGGTAAAATAACTCCAAAAATACATTGAAATGATAGCTCGCAAGCTTAGGCATGAAGGCATACGCAATGAATCATGTTTAAGGCATAAAGGACCAACCCTCCAACGCATTGAATAAGTGAAAGATGTGAGTGTATGGCCATGAAACATGCACTGAAATCTCATAATAAATGATGTCAAATCATTCAAATAGGCCAAGAAATGCATGTTAGTGGAGTTGATACACAAAGCTAACAAGCTAGAATGCATTATAGCTATACAAAGCGTGGCATGCATGACCAAAACAACATAAATCAGAGCTAGAGCATGTTGAAACATGGGCAAAAGCTTCTTAGAGTTAAGCCAAAATCATGTTAGAATGATGGTCTAAAGCATGATACACATTAGGCTAGTTCATGGAAATGCACTACAAGTGCATGGAGCATGCAAGGGGCTATCAAACCAACCCAAAACAGATTTAAGGCATGGAAAAAAAACACCAAAAACCTACTGAAATGGACTCAAAACATGCTAGAAAGGCATGCTCAAACATGAGGCATACAAAGCTAGTTTGTGAGGATTACATTACAAGTGTATTAAGCATGCATGAGGTGACAAAACCAAACCAAAATAGTGGTATGACATGCTGAAATAACCCCAAATACATGCTAAGATATGGCCAACATAAGCTTAACAAACATGCTCAAACATGAGGCATTCAAAGCAAGCAAATAAGATACAAGAAGAGGGGATACCCTCTCCTATTTGGGACCTCAAAACACCATTTCCACCACTGAAATTCCTTTGGAATTTAGTGGTAGAAAGGTCATGCAAAGGCTAAAACAAGAGCTAAAAGGGATGGCTCAAAACAAGGCCTAAGAGAGGGTAGACTACCCCCAACACAAAAGTGACCTTAAACAAACATCTTAAGCATGCAAAAACAAAACTTTTTGTAGTTAAAAGTTAGGCTTAAATAAACATGCAAATAGGTCCAAAAGCTTAAGCAAAGATAAGGGTTTAAAGGGTTAGAAGCTCACCCTTGAAGAACACCTTCAAAGCTGTAACTCCAACAACTTCTTTGAGCTCAAACCAGTCCAAAAACTCCAAAACAAACCTCAAGAAGCCTCAGCAACAAAAGGATGGTGTTTGAGTGTGTGTTTGTGTGTTAAATTGTGATAAAACTACACTTTTGAAGCACAAAATAAAGAACAAGAGCAAGATAGAGACAAATGTGTATGTATAACTCTCAAGCCCTAAAATTTGAACCTGGGGGAGGGAGGGGGAGGTTCTCTCTTATAGAGAACAAAGAACAAGCTTGTTGGACAAGCTTTTAGCCTAAAGCCATCCCCCCATACACGTGTATGGAGGATGGATTCTGTGCCTTATAGCTGGCACAACTGGCCTAAAAATATCTCCAAAAAGGTGATGAAAAGCAACCGACCACTTCAAGTGGTCGACCAGCTATTTGAAGTGGTCGGCTGACCACCACAAGTGGTCTCCCAAGACAAAAAGTGGTCGGCCATGGGGGGAGAAGGTCTACAGCATGAAAGAAAACTAATGGTGTGGTGGCCGACCAAAAAAGGTGGTCCAAAGACCAAGAAAACCAGTTGGCCAATCAGAAAACTGGCTGGCGGGGAGGAAAGTAGTCTCCTAGGGGAAGAACTGGTCTCCCACCCTTGTACCACCTTCCAAACAAGGAAAACAAGGTTTGTACCAAAAATAAACCAAAAAGGATACAAGACGAAAGTTTGGGAGGCAAAGCGCGCAGCCGAAAGCCTCGAAAACTAGTCTACTGGCATCAAAAGTGGTCTCCCAGACCACAGTGTCCCTCTAGGCAGAGGCAACAAGGCATGGTTCAAAAACCAAGCCAAACAGAGAACGTTAAGCGGTCTTGAGACAAGGCGCGTGGCCGAAGGCTCCGAAAATCAAAAACTAGTCTCCAAGCATGAAAAGTGGTCTACGACCACGAGAGGGGGTTTATAAGACCCCTCCCTCCCTCCAAGGAAGGAAAACAAGGCTTGATCCACAAACCGAGCCAAAGCACAAAAAGTTTAGAGGCCCAGAGGCAAGGCTTTCAGCCGAAACTCTAGAAACTCGAAACAAGCACAACATGCACAATCACCGAGCGCTCAATCGATGACGTCTAAGTCTTAAGGTCGGTCAGAAATGGGGTGTCTACAAGGGGTTTTCGAATTAATATAATGGAAATGGTTATGGGAGTAGATATGAACTTCCATATTGTGTTAAAATAGTTAATTTTGATGTTTGGAATGAACTTGGGAAAAAGGGAAGTTTTACCCTAAAATGACTCAAATGATTATTTTATATAAATAAATGGCTCAAATGATTATTTTATATAAATAATGGAATTGGTATTGAACATGTGAAACTGGGAGGTTGCTTACATAAATGGTGTAGTTGGATTTGTTTAATCTCTCACCTATAGAAGTTTGGATAATTTATCTGTTGTAAAAATTGTATATCTGTTTAGAAATATTGGTCTTGGGCTATCGGCGGATGATAGCTATAATTGTTGTAGAAATTGCATGAGGATTAAGTGAATTGAAACTAATCACTTGGCCGTTGTCATTGAATATGATTATGAATTGTATACATTGTATATGTATGATATTTCGAAGGAGAAAGCGGATATACTCCATGTTTGGGAGAAGAAAAGGGATAGACTCCATTAAGTTAAGTTAGCCCATGTGTTCAGGGTGAAAATCCCGAAAATAGCACGTATACATGGGTGCCGATTTCTGTGGACGAAATTTCTGTAAAATGGCAAGTAAATGTAATTGTATGTTAATTATATTGGTTGGAGGCCTATGGGGTGTATCCTTTGTTTTGTTGATTAAATTAAGTGGGTATATCTGATGAACTGAGATAAAATAAATTGAGATGTAAGTTTGACACAACCTGGTTTTAGAAAAGAGTTGTAAAAGATTTTGTCATTTGAACATTGAACATGTGCATTATACTTATATCTTTGTTAAGATTCATATATTGTGCTAAATTGTCTCTATTGGGTCTTGGCTCACCCTACTTGGGAAAATCATTTTCAAGTGCTGGTGACATGCCTCCTCCAAGGACTTAGCTTGGAAGGACTTGGGAGCTGAAGGCTCTGTTTTGTTATTTTGTATTTGATATTTGTACAAGTCTAGGACTTTATATGTATGGAGCTTAAGACTCTCCCTTTTGTTGTAACTAAGCATAGTCTTGGAAAGTTGTAAGCATGTAGGGTATTTATTGGTTGATCATGAAGTTGGTATCACATGCTATAAATTTAGGGTAAAGCTTATGAATGTATATCACATGTATTACCTTTTTGTAATTTAACTCTAATTAATGAAAGTCTATTATTTTTGTTTAAGTCACCTTGTATGAGTCATTCACAGTTGAATATTTGTAATTATTTTTGGGATGTTACATAAAAAAACAAATTTTGAATTAAAATATTGAATAAAAAAACATTTGTACGTGGGTTATACGTGGGTTACAGAATTTAACTATTAACCTATTAGTAGTTTATCCATTAATTTTTCATGGGAACTTTCCCATCAAATGTAAAATGTGCATACCACCTAATTATAGGTCTGAGAATTTAAGGTTGATTTATAATTTGGTACCACATTTGATATTACGTATCCTTTGTGAATCCTTCAGTAGGACTATTATGTATTCATTTTAAATTTTGGACCGTTTTAAATCTTCCGAATAAGTCTTTTTTTTTTTGTTTTATAAATATACACTAAAAACTTGTTTTTAGTTATTTTTGTTTTTGTAAATTAGTTAGATTTTTTTTTTCTTATCCGGTGTAAATGACTTTAAAAACATTTTTTTCTTTTTTCTTTTGAAAAAGTCAAAATTAATCCAAAAAATTCACTATTTTTTACTTTTTTTAAAAAAATTTCTAGAACTTTGAAGAGAACGTAGAAAAGTTTGAACCTATGTAGCTGAAATGAATTTAATGTTTACAATAATAAATGGTTAAGGCATCTCCAATGGTGTATCAATTTTGGCATTAGGAATACTTACAAAATGAAGAACTATTTGTCAAAAAACAAAAACAAAATGTGGTTGGTGACACAAATTACAATTCCATTTCACACATTACAAATAACAGGAATAATACATACAACACTAACAAACAATTCTTGACATTATTTGTAGACATCACACATCTACCCATGACCAACATGATTTTCCCAAATAGCATTAGCAATTGCGTCCCTCAAGTTTGATTGGTACGTCAACCCATGTTGTGGCAAATCTACATGCTCAACTTCACCTCCACCAAACCTCTTTGTAGCCACTTCAGCCGCCATTTGATTATCAACTTCCTTGAAGAATGGGTCCATAGCTGTATGCAAACGGATCCAATTGTGCACTACACAACATGCAATCACGAGGGGTCCTTGTCGTGTTGATTTGTAATTAGGCATGGACCACAATATTGGAAAGTGTTTCTTCAGTACCTCAAATGTTCTTTCTATAACATTCTGTAATGATGAATGTCGGTGGTTAAACAATTTCTTAGGTCTAAAACAATGACAACCATGGAACTCTTGCAATTTTTAGCATTGTGAACGAAATGGGGCAAGAAATCCTAGCATGTTGGTGAACCCAATATCCACTAAATAATACTTGTCTACATGTGAATAATGTGCTCCGTCAAATACATGTACACAAATATCGTACAAGCAAAAGTATAGTATCTTATTTTGTAACACTGACCATGGGGTGAGTATGAGAAATGTACATCAGCTCTTGTAATTAAGTCAACTAAAATTGCGTGGGCACTTCCTTCCCATCCAGAATTGATAAATGTGAACAACATGTCGAAGTTGCAAGCTGCGAGTACATTTTGTTATACCGTGGCCTTGTGACCACGGAATGTGTTCTATCTTGAGGTAGGGACCCACGCATCTACCAATGTGCCATCAATAGCACCGATACAATCCTACATCATATTAGAAGTTTTCCGTCAAACGCGTCACAAACATAGATTTCACTTTGGAAAAATAACAAACAAATTTATTTGTTGCCGTTATTGCAAATTTGCAAGTCGAACATATAGTCAGACCTTGAACCAAGGGTAAAACCTCCTATCATTTAAAATTTTTGCCGGTATTTTCGATTGGTTTCGTGGTTTGATAACCATTGATGCAAGCTTGCATAATGCCTGCATAATGATTTTAATGTGCCAACAAATTGTTTCAGTGGAGTGTTGAAATCTATCGGCCAATTACTTATGCCGGTCATTTTGTGCATATGTATATAAAAAAATAGCAAGTGATTCCTCCACACTGATATGCATCTTTTCAATATTAACAAGGCCATTTTGCAGTAAGGCGTCTTTCAATGAAATGAAGGTTGGGGCATCCATTCGCATGATGTCCATCATTATGTTAGGGTGGCCACTTAATAAACTGTAGATAAAATCATCACCTTTGAATGGACAAGTTCACTACTGTCATGTTGTGGTTGATGCATTCATATGTTCATTGATAGAAGCAATCATCAAGAAGTCCATGACATCTTCCATTACCTCATCCTCTTCTAATGAGCTTACCATTGCATTGTTTTCTGTATCATATGATATAGTGTTTTGGCTACAAAACAATAAAAGCACAGTTATTCTGACTTATTACAAAGAGGATAAGTAATGTCATTATTGATGAACATGAAATTAGCCTCTGTAATTAATTATATGACCTTAGTCATTTCAATATTGAATTAAATTGAAATATGCATTCAATGTATACAGGTTAACATTTGTTCTTCTTGTTTGACATGCTAATACAGAAAACAAGATAGATAGAAATTTGAATGGGAAATAGGAAAAGGGACATGAATAAATGAAGTTGTAGAAGATAACATAAATAGAAATTAGACATAAATAAATGAGACATGAATCATTATATGCAATTTATTTATGTGACAAGAGGATCACAGAAGTAGAAAACACAAACATACTAAGAAGGAAAAAAATCAGAAGACATGAATGAAACAGAAAAAAAATAAAAAGACTAACTCATAAAAGCATGTTTCACAACCATTGAAAAAACCTCAAACACTACCAAAGACACAGCTTCACAGTTCACTACAAAGCTTGGATCATTGATAGGCGCATATGCGAAGGAGTGCGCATAAAAAACCTCCGCCAATCCTTATCTTTGAATAGTGTCAATGCCTTAACATACTGCACTGGTGGTACGTCTCTCAGCTGAAGCAGGGCATCTTGACATACATCAAGGAAATAGTCATCACCACCTGTGCTTACAGCCTCCGTGTCTATTGATCGTGCACGGGATTGTTCCGTCTTTGCCGATACATAGGCAGTGAAAGCCGCGTAAACATCATCGAAGCCACTTGACCGTGACTTTTTGGAACGACCACTATCACTTTGGCTATGGCCCCTCCTCTGACTTTTGTCGTTACCTGTTTCCATGTACTCATCTCCACACAAATCAACAGGAATATCATCAACCGCATTGCTACCTCCAGATCCAGGTGACCAAAATTTGTTATGCATATCATCCTCTTCATCGAAGTCAAGGGCCCCCTGTGTGGATGCACGAGCCAAGGCCCCTGTTGCATAGCAGTGTTCAACAATTTCGGTCATTTCATGAAAATACTCAAATCTTTTAGTCTTGAATTTCTTTACATTTTTTAATGCCTACCTCCAATTAGAAAATATGAACATAAGCGTATGGTACGTGTGAAAACATTTTACAAATAAATCTAAATAATAGGGAATAGGTAAATATGATACCTTATCCCAAAAGTCATCAAGTGCAATAACCGTGCCTACAATCGGATCCCATCCAAGACCAGTCTGTGCCTGAAGCCGCTTGAAAGTTAAGTAATCAGCTTTGAGTCGCTGACCCATATGCATTTTGCAACTCCGTTGCAAAATGGGTCTAATGCCTAGGCGTTAGACAGTACTACAGTCTTTTGATTGGTTTTTTTGCACCTCGTCTCTCAACATGTTAATAAGCCTTAATTCAATTCTGGAGCTCCACATTTTGTATCTTGATTATCATTTGAATTGTTGGTATCCATCTAACACAGAATTTATATTAAACTAAGCCTAGGCAAGAAATTGAAAAATAGAACTAAATTTAATCAACTTCTCTGTAAGTCTTAAGAAACTTGTTTCCATCAAACCTCATCCACCACTAAAAAGGTAAGAAAATCATATGAAACTTCAAATATGATAAATGAAGATTAATCATAACAAAATTGAAAGAGTGCTGGGAAATCAAAATTTTAATATGATAAATGAAGATTAATCACAACAAAATTGAAAGAGTGCTGTTGGGAAATCGAAATTGAAACATTCTTATAAGAAAACAGAATAAGTGCAGAAGAAGAAACCAAAAGCAGAACAAGAAGCAGCTGAACCAAAAACTAAACCACCGAGTTGGCGGTCGACCGACCAGTCGACCTGGCGGAAGTCCAGGTGGATGATCAAAGAGATGTCCTGGTGGATGACCGGCTTAGCCAATTTTTTCCCAGATCAGAGATAACCCATTACACTTCTAAGCTATTCCACAACAGATCGACTGAATGACATACATACCATAGGAGCAGAAGCTAAATAATTGTCACCGGTGACGGAATGGGTACAATTGATTGATCTGCATTGCTTCGGACACCCTCTGATTCGAGAAAACGCTTTAGAACTTTAACCTATGCTAGACACATTTCGGAAGTAAGCACAGAATGAATCAATTGCAAAACCCATATATATTTGTGGACAGAAATTTATGAACATTGTACCTCTTTGTTGTCGTTGTTTCGTTGCTCGGAGGGTGAATCGACCACAACACACAAACTGACAGTCACTTGATTTGTGAGAGCTCATCGAAGCCAATTTATGGATGAGAAGGAATCAGTTCGCAAGCATTGTTTGGATTTGAAGGTCAGAGATTCGTTCAAAGAGATGAAGAAGTAATTGAAGAGCTGCAGCTCACCCGTGAAGTATCTTCAGCTTTGTTCTTCTTTGGTACGTGAACCTTTTCAAAATGGAGAAGACGAATCTGAGCGTATGTACGAAAATGTGAGAGCTTTGGCTTGCAAATAGTTCTGCCAAACGTGAAACATAAGTGTGTTTTGAAAACTGTGGTGAAATTAATATTTGAACACTCTATCCAAACAAACGGTTCAGGAGAAAGGGTGGAATCATATTTCAAAAGCTCCTCCAAACATAACCTAAAAATTCTTTAGTGTACTTTTTCCAAATATGACAACATGGCAGCTATGATGTGACACTCCAAAATTTTTACTCATCCTTAGTATACTTTTTCCAAATGTGACAATGTGGTAGGTATGATGTGACATTCTAAAAAAAATAAAAACTCCTTAGTATATTTTTTTCAAATGTGACAGCGTGGTGGGTATGTGGTGACACTCTAAAAAAATTAAAAAATCCTTAGTGTACTTTTTTTAAACGTGACACGTGACACTCCAATGTGGTGGACCTAATTTGATTGAATTACTGCATGTCTTCACGTCACGCACCAAAAAACCATTAGTAAGGAATTCACGTCCCACACGCGTGTTAAAAACAACCAAACTTTAAATAGATACCAGTGCGCTTTTTGAACAACGTGACACACAAACACCCCACCACCTTCCCCATACATAACCACACCACCCGTCCCCCAACTGTACTAACAATGGCAAAACAGTCAACAAATAATTTAAGGGACTACTCAGTCACCAAAAAAACATTTAGGACCTTATGGATTACAAGTCTACAAAATGGGATTTACTGGTCAATTCTCCTTCTTCTTTTTTTCATGTCTAATTTATAAGTTGAATGAAAAATGGTCAAAAATAATAAAAATTTGTAAGAAAACGAATTCCCTTACAAAACTTATTTCACTTATCACCAAAAGTAGTGAGATTTTCTGACAAACAAGTTGATTCGTTATAAAATATTTATAATATCAAAAATGTCCCTTAACATACGATGGAGAAAATAAAGGGGAATTCTATTAGGGTGTGTACCACATGCATATCTATTTACATTTTTTGTGTGTTTAGTTATGATCTATTGTCTTGTTAGCTATGACATATTATGATACTAATTATAACTCTCTCTTTTTTTTGTTATGATTCAAGAGTTGTTTGGTCATACCTCACATATTATTGTCTAGTTATAACTCAATTTTATTTTTAATAGTTATGATTGCTATAGTGTTGAGTTATACCATTTGTGACAACCAAACTCACAAATGACATAACTTGCATCTACTATATTATTTTCCAAAAATAAATATTACCCACATTACTCCCTCATATGTTTTAATTTTTCACCTATCTAAACACCATAAAATAAAATCATTTAATTTTATTTATGATAAATTACACTTTGCACCCCTATGCTTTGCACCAAATCTCACTTTGGCCCCTACACATGAAATCATGATAGTTAACCCCCTATACTTCTGGTCAAATACCACTTTCATGAAATCCTAAGTCAACCTCCTGCACTTTTACTTAAATCCCACTTTGATTCCTACACAAGTGTTAATGTCTCTCTTCTGTTACTTCATTTTCAAATCTTTAACAATATCTAGTCATGTAACAAAAATGTGACTATGAAATGAGGATAAGAGGGGAAAATTATCCATATTTTCCACCAATACAGTTTGTCCTACGTGATAAACACATGAGAGTTATATTATATATATATATATACATATATAATATGTTCGTATAGTAAAAATTGAGACAAAAAGGCAAGGAAGTAGAGCTTTTAAAATAATAAAAAAAATGCAACAACAAAATCAAAGAGAAAGAAAAATGAATAGATAGATAGAAAACTGTCTTACCATGAAAAATAGGGTTTCGTGATTCTAATTTATGCAAAACCCTAGTTCAATTTTTTAATTGTTCATAATCTGCATTTTGTTTTAGCCTAATACAGTCATATTTTGATGTACATTTTGAAATAAAGTGTGTATTGATGGAAAATGTAGATGATTTTCCTTTCTTACATTCATGTCGTAGTCACATTCTTATCACATGACTAGATTATGTTAAATATTTAAACAATTGAGTAACAGAAATGGGACATTGACACTTGTATAGAGACCAAAGTGAGATTTAACCAAAAGTACATGGAGTTAACTATTACAATTTCAATTTCATATGCAGGGACTAAAGTAGAATTTGACCAGAAGTATAGGGGGTTGACTGTCATGATTTCTTGTGTAGGGGCTAAAGTGAGATTTGGTACAGAGTGCAAGGGTACAAAGTGTAATTTATCCTTTTATTTATAATTCGAATGAGAAAACCATAATAATTTCTTTTCCTTTCTCACATGCAATCCAAATGAGTGTAAAAGAAATTGTGAGCACCTATAATTTGGTGTAAGTTCTTACAAATATATGTAAATTACTCCACAAAATTGCGTAACTTAACACAAATTCATGTAAGTTAACCCATAAAATGTGTCGTAAGTTCTCACAAAATTGTATTACTTAAATCACAAAAATACATAAGTAAATGATATATTATATGCCTTGTCCACACAAGAATTTTCCAAATATAATAAATTACAAAAGGCTATAATATAGGAGAATTCTACAATACACACTCCTTATCATATGCACCCTTAGTTATGTTATTTCTTTATTAGTTATGATCAATTTTTTTAATTACTCATGACATTATTTTGAGATTTTTAGTTATGCTTCATGTTGTGTTTGATTATTACTTTTATTTTTTTAGTTATGACTCAAAAAGTATAGAGTTATGCCATTTTTTCTATAATTATAATTAGGTAAATTACATTTTTCACCCTTACACTTTGCACCAAATCTCACAGTGGCTCCTATACATGAAATCATGATTGTCAACCTCTTACACTTTTAGTCAAATCACACTTTGGTCCCTACACATGAAATCGTGACAGTTAACTCCCTACACTTTTACTCAAATCCCACTTTGGTCCCTTCACAAGTGTTAATGCCTTTCTTTTGTTATTTCACTTTTAAATCTTTAAAAAAATCCCTGCATTTTCACTTTAAAAAAATCCCCGCATTTCCATTAATACACACTTTATTTCAAAACCCTAGTTCATCTTCTTAATTGTTCACAATCTGCATTTTGTTTTAACCTAATATAGTCATATTTTCATGCAAATTTGGGATAAAGTGTGTATTAGTGAAAAATATAGATGATTTTCCTTTCTTACCCTCATGTCGTAGTCACATTCTTATCATAACTAGATTCTGTTAAAGAATTAAACAATTGAGTAATAGAAATGGAACATTAATATTTGTGTAAAGACTTAAGTGAGATTTTATCAAAAGTACAGGGGTTGACTGTGATAATTTCATGAACATGGACCAAAGTGGGATTTGACCAGAAGTGTTGGGGTTGATTGTCATGATTTCATGTGTAGGGACCAAAGTAAGATTTGGTGCCAAGTGTAATTTACCCTTATAATTATAATGTGGATATGGGGTGCCTCTATTTGCACACCACCTTTTATCTCAAGGCACACCACTACTCAAAATACACCTTAAATAAATTGATAAATAAGCAATTTGCTCAATACATACCACAACTTTCCACCTTTACCCTTACTCACACATCCCACCCACAATCTTCCATCTTTACCCTCACTCACTCACTCGCACACTCCACCCCTACCCACGATCCATCACCCCCCCTTTCTCTGTTTGATTGTCACCCTCACACACCGGTGAACAAAACCAGTGGTGAAGACTCCTCAAGAAGCCGATGGTGCTCGTTGTCATCACAGTTGGAAACCACATTGGAGATACAGTAGGTGAGAATTCTCATTTGGCTTAGATTTTAGGGTTTTATGTACTTTTTTCCATTGCCATCAGATTTGTATTTGAATATTTCAGTTTGCGAACCATTCGACTCTGAACTTTTGAACCTTAACAATTTGTTCGAATTATTTCTGTTGAACCTTAGCCACTTGTCCGAAGAGTTTCTTTCGAACATTAACCATTTGTTCGACATTTTAGTGTCGAACCTAAGTACAAAATTCGGTTGTAGACTGTCGAACATAATTAGTTTGTTCGAAGTTAGAGTGTTGAACATAATCTACATAAACCAGTAGCTCCCTGAGTCTTTAATAGATAGAAGTACTATACTAAAAATTGGAAAATAATAGTTATTTTAAGG
Source organism: Camellia sinensis (assembly GCF_004153795.1). Lineage (NCBI taxonomy): Eukaryota > Viridiplantae > Streptophyta > Magnoliopsida > Ericales > Theaceae > Camellia > Camellia sinensis. The sequence goes on along the minus strand of NW_021024878.1, from coordinate 2,493,399 downwards.
AAGATATTCATAAGAAGGTAAAGTAATTCTTATCTGTTTGGAATCAGATTGTTAGAGTTGAAGGAATTAAAGTTAATAGGTTGGCAGATCCGTTGGAAAAAGTTGCCATATGAGACATCTGATAGATGTGAATCCATGGTGCTCTGTTTAAGCATAGTGCATAGTGCATGGTGCTCTGTGTAAGCATAGTGCATGGTGCTCTGTTGAATTATTACATATAGAACTTGAAAAGTAAAGGATATGTAAGGAGAAGAATAGAAAGGGGAATTTAAACCTGGACAAAGAAAGGCAGCATAAACAGCAAGCAAAAAATCTTTTTATTTTGTGTTAAATTGAACAGCTAGCAACAAATCTTTTATTTTTCTTCAATAAACTAAACAGCATGCAACAAATCATATTCATTATGTACAGATATATCATTAATTCATCCTAACACAAAAGAAATAAATTTTTCAACAAGTGATAAGCACTAGTGCTAGAAGTGTAAATCAGCTGACGGGAGTGAGCAAAATTGACACTTTGACATAAAAGCTCAATTTGGATATAGAAGGAAAGCTGCAATGAACATGCATTGATCTACGCTCTACAACACATGAGAGGTATACAACTATCAATCATGAGAATAAATCCCCAAAGGATTGGCCAAACGGTAAATACTTGAGAATAAGATTAAGGTTTACCTGATTGTTTTTTTAAAAAAGAAGAAGAAGAATAAGATCAATGCCAACCACTTATAGCTAAACAAGATTAAGGCATTCCATTGAGATAATAATTCCAGCCCAATCCAACCACCCCAAATGGCAAGTTGAGCTGTGATAACTGCCTCAGAGAGTGTAGCTCACGAGTTTGAATTAAGTATGCTTGTTAAACCCCTCTCCCCCCCAAAGTTAATTAAAGCATTCTTTGGAAACTAATGCATAGTGCTCTGTTTAATGGTGTGTAACTTAGAAAAATTACTGTGCTAGTTATGCATAAATGATTTGTGTTACTTCTGTTAACTTTACTATTTTCTGTTTCATTTTCAGAAATGGATGACCCTTTGCATATTCCATCCACTTCCTTAGAGAGACGACATCGTCCATTAACAAATCCTACCTGTGGCCGAGGTCGAGGGAGGGGTCAGGGTAGAGGTTGGGGTGATGATATTGTGTTGGAGGAAGCACCTCAAATCTTGCAAGAGGATGTAATTGATAATGGTTCAGGAGATGATGATGATGATGCTGATGTCGATCAAGCTGACGAGAAGGTACTTACTGGTCTGTTTCCTGATAGGCCATCAGATCCATCAGTAGTGAAGAGCTTCAAAGCACATATTGCAGCAGCTATATGGGAGCAAAATGTAGTATATATATATATATATATTTTCCATGTTTCATTCATTTAATTATTTATTGAACCAAATTATTTATGTTAATTATTACTTACGTTGTAGAAAAGGAATCAATTAAGATGTTATAATCATGCGTCCAAGATTCTTGAGTGGTGGTGTTGGTTAAGAACCGACAATAGAAGGTTTAGAGACATTGTGCAGCAGTCAGGCTTATCTTCTTTGGTTCATTGCACATATCGATTCGTAAGTAAGATTGTCATATCTACATTTGTTGAGCGCTAGCAACCAAAGTCAAATACTTTCCATTTGACAGTTGGTGAAATGACAATGAGATTGGATGATATGGGTACCATCTTGGGGATCCCTATCACAGGTAGATCAATTAGTGCTGCAACTTTGATAGATGAACAGGCACATGCACTTGTGGTAGCTGCCTTGAGAGTTGATGATGATGAAGCAACTGATGAGCTATCATCTGCTAGGGGACAATCAATAAAGCTGGAGTAGTTATGGAGCAAATTCAGTAGTTCCAAAGATTCAGACACCGAGAAATCTATACCTTGTGCCGCCAGAGCGTATTTGTTATTTCTATTGGGATGTACATTGTTTAGCGACAAGAGTGGGACAAGATTTCCTGTTATGTACTTGCAGTTGTTGATGGATTTGGATGATATTCATACATATGCTTGGGGTGTAACTGCATTGGCATATTCATACTGATAGTTGGGATTTGCCACGGGATCAACTGTTTGACAAATGGCTGGGTACATGACATTGTTGGAGGCATGGATTTATGAGCATTTCCGGCCATTTAGACCTCACCAAACATGGAATATATTGTACAATTGCCTCACGTGTATCGATAGACTCCTCGTCGGGAAGCTGGTACAATGGTATCACACCTACAGACATTACGGGAGGAGCTTGATAAATTGGCATTTGATGAGGTATAACAATTAATATTAGTTTAATTACGTGTTCTCATTACATGTCATTCTTCAAGATTTCATTTGTGTTTCTCTCTTAGGTTACTTGGGATCCATATCGAGATTGCCGTTAACATCACCCATGTCATGAGATCACATTCTATAACGGGCGTTTGAAGTGTTTGGATATAGTTGAATCCTATCATCCTGAAAAGGTTCTTAGACCATCCCACCTACGCCACTCGACCTTGTTCATGTTGTTAGAGGTGTCATAACAGGTTGATATAGAGTGATGTATCATTATCTTGATCAGATATGAGAGAGTTAGGATAATCATGTTTTATCTGTTCGGAGGAGGAGTACCCTAGTCAGACGTCTATCTAATTGTGTTAATGGTTATATGCAGTGGTATACAAGTATCACACACTTGTATATCCAAAACCCCATACATGGGTTTGGTTTTGACCCACGTACACAGGATAGTCGATATGATGTGCAGGATGCTGAGGTACGACAATATTGCACACAAATTGCTTACATTTTTTTAAAGACGTTTAGCTAATTATAATTGTATTTGTACTTAATAAAGCGTATTGATCACACGCACTACGGATTGCACATCCTATCATCGAGGCGGGCCATGATGCTAGTGTTCATGACCCAGATAGGTTATATGAGGCCATTGAGAGGATGACACGTGTTCCACAAGGTCAACAAATCGACGAGGCTGGATCTAGTTCTGTTCCATTTAGAACATACAATTATAGGAGATGAGTAGATGATAGGTAGTAGGTTTTATGGTAATATTGTTTGGTTATTTTTGTAATGGAAGAGAAGTACTATTTTGATGTCTTTGTTATTTTGTAATTAACAAGAAGTATTGAACCAAATTATTTTGTAATGAATATTTGGCAATGAAAAAAAAGTATTATGCCAATGCGTTTGATACACCACAATGAACAAGCAGTACCATGTGCATTACATTAACTCAAAATGCTAATCGACAAAAAAATGTATCGGTAACTATTTGAATTGCATAACCACAACTCAACTCACATACATCATTACTCATCAAGGTTAATACAATCAAATGTCTCGCTAGTAGCTACCCCTGAATGAACAACTTTTTTAAAATGCTCAATTCGGCGACTATATGTAGTACCCTATCCAGCCACACAAGAATGAGGAAACTTGCACCAATTGGTAGCTATCAGTGGAATTGGATGACCCGATAACATGAACACCTACATTGATAAAGCTTTAAGTATGAGATCGATGCAGTACAAAATGATAAATGTATTACACAAATCATAATGCTATACCTGGACAAAATGATTTCCATTAATAAACCCAACAGCAATCTCACGCTGTTGAACTTGTGATATTGGCACTGATCGTAGGGGGAGGAATGTAAGGCATTGTTGTGCAGATAAATGGTGCAATACCACATTATAACATGATGCAATAAGATGACCCATGTCAGGCATAGTCATCCAACGGTGATACCCTGGATTGGGCTCAAAGTATGATAGAATATGGGTCAGCTCTTCAATCCTATCATATGAACCATATAGATGACTGTAATGGTCTCTGTGTGTATGCAATTCTTGTAAGAGATCATGCTTGATTTGACCCCATTTAGCCTCTGTAAGCCCCATTAAGCCAGCAATGGCCCTAAAACCACAATTGCCATCGACATCTACATCTTTGATAAGACGTATGAATGGCTTCAATCCAACTGGGAGGGGGATCAACATATGAATAAGTCGTAGCTGTATGATACCTATTCAACAGGGAAGACATCAACACATGAACAATAAAACACGTAATTTATCATCAACGAAAATGTAAGTAAAAAATGATTACATGTACTTTCTCTTTGGCAGGCCGTTTTTTATGTACTTTGACAAAATCCTGTGTGGGGATTTGGGTGCCCATAGGTGAGTGGCTATCATGTCCAGACTGAACCAACTCAAATGCACATGGGTCTCGACGCGTAGATACATCTATCTTTTTATGTCCCTTACCTCAAGGGTTGGACTTCACATCTGGCTCAATGAGAAAAGTACTTTGCAGATTTGCAATCTCTCCTAACTTATGCAGAATTTCCAACTTCATGGTATAATCAGATGCATTGAATTGCTTAAGTATGAGATCAAACTTTGGTTCATAACTTAATTCCACTTTATTATTCTTCAACTTTTGTACTATCTCAAGAGTCCTCCAGTGCAGGTTAATGCTATCAAGTGGTATTGAACGACCCTATCAGATGTAATTCGCAATCTCATGGGCACAAGGTAACTTGTGTGTTCGTCGAACAACACATCCACATACTGAAGCATCAATGCCAACATCATCCTCTCGTTTACTCTTCGCTAAGACATGATCTAATGTAGTAATAGAGATATTGCCTCGAAGCTCTCTAAAATGGGATGGATTGAACTGGTGTTGTATAACGGTTAAACTCTTCTCAAACGATGCCTTAATATCAACGTGTTGTAACTCAAGCAAACTATGGATCTTGGTCCAAGAATACTCAAAATTGATTTGATTAGAACCAAGTTGCTGTTTACAGTTTGCATGTGCGCTTTCAGCCTTGTGTACAATGGAAATAATTAACATAATTAAGTTTAAATAATCAAAATCATAATGATCAATAGTGTAAGATAGACAAATATATATTACCTGTTGGTTGTAACATTCTCAAAGTGCATACAACTATCTGTCCATACGGTAACAAACTTATCCTTATATGGAAATAACCAACTTTGTGACACATATTACACTGCCTCAGGATATGTATCAAAATCCGCAAGTAGCATAGCAAGGCGTTCATTATATTCAAGCTTAGTCGAAGAGAGTACTAAGAAATTCAATGAGGAGATAAACTTGTCATATTTCTCCTTACTATCAAACATTTTCTTGCATTTCACCAGTACATTTATACTAATATGCCATCAGCATAATAAATGTCGATATGTAGAAAATACCCTGTCAATAGTATTCATCAAAGCAAGCTCCATGTCCGTGACAATCACCTCAGGAATATCAATGTCATCGAAGAGACTATGCAATGTAGTTAACACCCAAACGTAGTTATCAATCCGCTCAAATTGGAGATATGCAAAAGGCTACGGAGAATGACGTATTAGTAGATGTTACACCAACTATCTCAAGAAGATGAAGACGATATTGATTTGTCTTATATGTGCAGTCCATACTCAACACCTTTGGAAATGAATGGAGCAAATCTAAACTGACAGGATGCGCCCAAAACAAGTCTGTGACAGTCATTGTGTTGTTGTCACACCTATGTCACTCAATGTAATTATGCTTTTCTAATTCACCCAACAACTATTGCATCTGTGATCTCCTAGCTTTCTCAATAGCATTATTCCTATGACATACATTGTAAATGGTTTTCATAGTGGTTACATTCAAATCATCCTTTTGTTTCAAGGTAACCAAAATCTCTTTTGGTCTGACCATGCTTTTGGACATATCCACTAAACTGTTAGGATGTGCCCAAAACAAGTCAGCGACAGTCATCGTCTTGTTGTCACACCTATGATGCTCAATGTAATTATGCTTTTCTAATTCACCCAACAACTGTTACATCTATGATCTCCCAACTTTCTCAATAACATTATTCTTATGACGTATATTGTAAATGATTTTCATAGTGGTTACATTCAAATCATCATTTTGTTTCAGGGTAATCAAAATCTCTTTTGGTCTGACCATGCTTTTGGACATATCCACTAATAATGATGTTTTCTCCTCAGATAATCTCCCTGCAAATGAGTGTCCTTCAAAATGTTTAGCAGGAGCATGGTTATGCATTCCACATGCTACATCTAGCATCTAATAATCATCAGCCATCAACTTACGAGCCCTCAACTCAAAGGGACACCTACATTTCTTTATACCTATTATCTTCACAATTTTTTTGTTTGAATCATCTCCTTTAAATTTCTTATGAGCTCTGTATTAACCACTTCTCTTACAGGCAAAATATATCTTTGGTGTCCTATGACCACCACTATAGTCCGATGTCTTGATGACAATCACAAAATCATTTTTCCTTCCAATGTCTCGTACCCAACTCAGCAATTCTCCTTTGCTCTTGAAAACCTACATGTCAAATTCACCAAAGTCATTAAATATGCGGGGAAAAAAAAATACTAATTTTCGACCTCATTAGTAATAAATTGACTTGTGTAGTCAACAAGACACTCGGATCCAATATTATTGTATTCCGTAGATGCACATTTCTGGAAAAAGCACAAAAAAAAATGTTATATGTATTCGGCAGTACAGAGTTGAACGGAACGAAACGAAACCGTTTGATTTTTTATAGCCGAACATTTGTTGTATGTTCGACACTTAAAACCCGAATCATTGGCTCATTTTCGACACTACTAAATCGAACAATTACAATTTGTTCAGTTGTAGATAGTCGAAGATGAGTACTTTCTTAGACACTGGGTTACCGAATGGATACAAACGGTTTCCCATTTAGCAAGTAAACGAAAATGAAATTTTTTTTTTTTGAAAAACTAACATTTTCCTTGCTCCGTTGTTCCAAATTAATATTGCCAGACGCATCCGTCATTCAGTTCAATTAAAATCTTCAATAATATGATGTTTTTTGGTTGTTTCTTTAAGGGTATTTGGTTTTTGTCTCAGAGTTTTTAGATTCTTGAGAGAGAAGATACGGAAGTAACATTTGAGATTTTTGGTATGTATTGTATTCATTATTATCATTTATGGTAATTTTACAAAAGGTGTATATCATAACCCTTTGTCCTTTGTAGTCATTTTAAATAAGGTTAATATTGTAATAAAAAATAAACTAATTAATGGTTTGTCATAAGATGAAATGTGGTGTGCAAATAGAGGCACCCGTGCATATGATACACATGCCTAAGGCTCTGTTTGGGAAGAGAGTTGTGCTAAAATACTCTATTAAAAGACAAAAAAAGTTAAAATAATTAATAAGACAAAACGTCACATCTAACTCATAATCATATCACTTTTTTTTATACAATCATCAAATCAACTATAAAAAAAATTAATTATCTTCTAAAATACAATTATTTTAACCATATTAAAATAAATAATAATAAAAAAAAAATCAAACAACCAACTAAAATGGCTAACTTTTCAACACCAAGGATCCTCTAGAGTATTTTTTTCTTAAAGTTTCCTAAAGTGGTGTATTGTGTGGTTGAGATTTAATGCTGAAAAATTGATGTGAGTTGTCATTAAATTTCAACCACACAATGCACCCCTCTAGGAAACTTTAGAAAAAAAAAAACTCTAGAGGGTCCTTGCTCACTTTTCAAACCAGGCCGGTCTTTCCCCAAATCGGACTAGGAGAGAGCAACACGCCGAGACGCTGCCTGGAAGAGCGAGAGAGAGAATAACGACAAACCCTAACCTCAGACGCGCTCGCGCACAAAACACACACAAACGCACACACAAACACGAGAACACAGAAAACCAGCAAACCCTAGATTGATCTCGGTGACTCATTGGTTCATCATAGCAAGAAAGTAATTGATTTGCGGAGAGAGAAGCAAACCCTAGATTGATCTCGGTGACTCATTGATTCATCATAGCAAGAAAGTAATTGATTTGCGGAGAGAGAGAGAGAGAGAGAGAGAGAGGAGAGAGAGGAGATTGAGAGATATGGGGAAGAAGAAGAAGAGAGCTCCATCGAAGGTATGGTGCTATTACTGCGACAGAGAGTTCGATGACGAGAAAATATTGGTTCAGCACCAAAAAGCCAAGCATTTCAAGTGCCATGTCTGCCACAAAAAGCTCTCCACAGCCGGTGGCATGGTCATTCACGTTCTCCAGGTTCACAAAGAGACCGTCACCAAGTAAACTACTTTCATCTCTCTCCATTCAACCTCTTCTAATCCTCAATTGATTCTGATTTCTTTTTATGTTTCTCATGTTTAATTGAAGATTAAAATTGAAAATGTGAAGCTCGGCAAGATTTAGTATGCTGTTCCAGTTTTTTCTAACTCGAAAGTGTTTTTTATTAAATTTTTGTGTGTATATTTTTTTATAAAAAAAAAAGTTTACAAAACCTTAAATCCTGAATAAAGTGAAATTATATGACAATTTATACATCATATGTGATATTGTCTTGATCTATACCAAGTTTTATTGGAGCTGTTTTAATCCTCGCAATTAATTGAAATTTGGAATCCCATTTTCTATGTTTCTGATTTCTATATATGTTTTTGATATTTGTATTTGTTCCTGATTGTTGACCTTTTTCTCAATATGGAAAATCTGTCCTTAATTAAAGATTAAAAGGGGGGAAAAAAAAATTGAAGCTTGGCAGGAACTTAGTATGTTGCTCCGGTTTTTTCAGACCCTAAAGTGTTTTTTTATTATTATTTTTTTTTTCTCAGGAGAAATTTTTCTATTGTTCTGTGTATCTGAATGGATATTTAATCATGAAGCTTGCAAGAATTGTTGTGCAAGGCAAGTTGGTTGCTGTTTTTTATTTTCGCATATACGGTTTCTCATTAAATTTTTTTCATGCTTATATTTCTTTAAAAAAATATGGGTACAAAACCTTTTTGCGAAACAGACAGCCAATGACTTGTTATTTATTTTTTTTTTTTATATTAGCAATGGTATAGTGATATGGATCAGCTTTTAATGCCACCTAGTTGATGTGTCTGTTCTGTTGTAAGCTGTTGAACATAATTTTTTTATTTTTTTTAGTTTCAAAAACAAAACCCATAGTCTGCTGCATGTCAACATTTTGGGACATTGGAGTTGGTGAACCTTCTACAGTGCAAATATAACTGAACTGTTTGTGTGAGGGTCAGGGAAAGCATCATGATTCATGAGGATCAGGGAGGGAAAAATATAAAACAAAACTAGTATTATGCTCTATGTCAATAGTTTCTCCCAACAATAGAACATTCTTGGAATCTAAGTTTAAAAACATTGATATGGTCTACCTAATGACATTATTTAATTAATCCTTTACATGATTTTTTTTTTGGGTGAAAACCAGTAAGTAATTATAGGAGTGAAAACTTGATATAATTTTAAGGGGAAAAAAATCCGATGAGTCATGGTAATAATTGTGTGGATATGGGAAAATCTTCCTTGAGTTTGGTTGATGATGTATTTATGGTAGGGGGCCTTCTATTTTGGGTTGTAAAGTGGAATCTTCGCCTTCAACTTATTTGTATTTACCTTTGTGATCATCATTTAAGGTGAGGCATGTCTGGGATTCGGTGGTAAAAAGATTTCCAAAAATGTTTGGCTGGACGGAAGAGGCAATATTTGTCAAAGTGGGAAGCCACACTTTGATTAAAAGCACTTCGTCGAATTATTCAACTTAATTACATAATGGTCTAAAAACATGGGTAAAAGTCTTTTTTCCATGCCTTTTCTCCTTTCCCAACACCGCCACCAACCCGCTCCATCTCTAACAACCATCACTGCCCTTCCCCTCTCTTTCCCCCCCACAACCCACAACTACAACACCCTCCTTTCCCCTTGTCACTTCCCTCTTTATCTCTCACACCCTCCCTCCCCTTCTCCTTCCATTGCAAAGAGCTCAATTAGAAACCATGATGGCGACTGTGATGGCAGGTATAACAGTGACTACGAAATCAAACTAACTTGTTAATTCAAGTTGAGTAGAGGGTTCGTTGTTGACCAAATAGAAGCCATCAAAGCTTTTATGTCAAATTGAACTAATGTGGGAATAGAGATATTAAAGGGCTTGTCATTAGATTCATAGCTACGTGTGTAAAAGGTTGTAAGCAAATGAATTATTACTTATAAAACCCTCATAATATTGCAATTGATTAGCCAATGAAAGAAAAATATACGTTGTTGTTTCAATCGACAACGAAATAATCTATGAAGCACGGATACTTCAAAAAGAGTGGTGTATCTGTATCATATCTATATTATATCCATAGTTGTCAAATCAGGATTCGAATCGTGAATCGAAATGGTATTGTACCGAATCGCGAATCGAATCGTGAATCGTAAAAATTCGGTCACCTTTTTTTAATTATATAGAAAATATATCTACACACTTAGATATTAAATATATCTAATAAATATGAAATATTTAGACACAAATCACTAAAAATATTGTTTTAAATGATGATCACGTGGTCTAAGTAAGAAGTTAACGTTGATTTCAATGTTTACCACTTCACCTTTTTCCCTTTTAGATACTATTTATTATCAACTGTTCTTAATGAAGAAAGCAAACGAAGACAAACTTTCAATTTTCAAGTAACAATAACTCAAAAACAATGTTCTTAACTTTTTACAAGGTTAAAAAATCAAAATCTTCATACTTTTTCAAAAATCTCACTTGATGCTTTCAAAAAATTCATTTTGTAAATGCAAGTATTTAGATAAAATTGAATATGTAAGTCTAGAATATTGTAGAGAGAGAAAGTTCTTTCCCCCTCCCGCTAAAGTTTGTGTATTTGAGAGTAAATAGGGAGGAAAAGAAAGTCAAAAGATGACATGTAGTAATCTTAGAGACCTTAAAAAGGTTGTATGAACCCTTTTCCAACAATAAAAACTCAAAAAGGAAAGCCAAATATCGATTTTAGCGAATTGAATTGATTCACGATTCACCGATTCGATTCACCGATTCACCTACGATTCATAGCTATTTGCGATTCACACAACCTTTTCGAATCGATTACCTACTGAATCGAATCAAATCGTACGATTCGAATCGATTCGAATTGTACGATTCTAATAACAGAGATTATATCCGTTTTGGATATCAATACTCCTTGGACACTTATTAAAAGTATCGAATACTTCTTAATTAAATTTTCATTAATTTTCGAGTATCGGATACTTAATTTTGAAGTATCGGATACTCCAAGTTAGTTATTTTTATTTTTATTTTTATTATTTTTATTATTTTTTTATTTTTTACGAAATTAGAATTGTATGCTTTAGCACTTCTTGCATAACATTATAATATAATACAATTTTAAGAATAAATACAAGAATAATTTTCTAATACTTTGTTTAATTTTTTGATAAAAAGAACATAGTGAATTTATAATATCTAATTCTTAAAGGTTGGTATTTTGCATTATAAATTTACAATGTGGTTTCTCAACATTCTTTACCTTATATGTAACTCACTACTAATAATTTAAAATATATATATTTTTTACGAACGTATCCTAACCATATTCGTATCCATATCTTATTTTTTAAAATTTTTTCGTATCACCATATCCGTATCGTATCTGATTCGTATCTCATATCCGTATCCATGTTTCCTAAGAAATAATAATGAATAGTAGTGTTAATAATTTCAAACCTAGTTGACAGTGCATCAATTGCCATGAGGCAAAGATCGGTGAGAAACTTGTGTGGTTGGGGGTTCAAATCTGGTGAGGGAAGGAGCCATGGTTTAGGGAACACAAAAATGGGGGCTGAAACAGTGGGAGTGAAGGGAGCGGAAGAGTGAGGCGGTGGCTGAGGTCGCCGGAAGGGTGGAGGGCTAACAGTTGACGTGTGGAATGGAAAGGCATGGACAAAAATACATTTTTGTTCATATTTTGGACCATTTTGTAATTGAGTTTTAAGGGGTTGTTTGGGGTGGTCTAAATAAGTGGACTTTGTCTTTTTGGACTAGAAAGTTGAGGAAAAAAAGATGGATATTTGGGTTAACTTTTTGACTTTTTACGAAAAAATGTATATTTAAAAATTGTATAAATAAATGTATAGGAGAAGTTAGTGAAGTAGCCCCATACAATCTGGCAAAGCAGTGGGCTGATTAGGAGATAGGAAATGGTTGCCTCATTTTCAGGCTTGAATTAGACGGTGTTGTTCGGCCTGTGTGGGCCCATCACGGGTCTCATTTTGCTAATCGGAACCGTTCAATGTGTAGAACTCGTCGAGTACTATATGCTTGTAAAAAATCACGTTGATCGGATATCGATAGCTATCTGATCGTGTTAATTTTTTGTCAACCATTAACTATAACACCATCTATTTTTTATACAAAACTGATTTAATTATGTAGTTAGCGATATCCGATCAACGTGATTTTTTACAAGCAAATAGTATTTGACGAGTTCTACACATTGAACGGTTCAGATTATCAAAACGAGACGCGTGATGGGCCCCCACGGGCCGAACAACATAGTATTGTTTGTGCACCCCGCTTGTGCAATTTTTTCCAAAAAGTCAGCAAAGTCTGTGGGGGAGACAAGCACCGGTTGTAATAATTAAGTGTAAAGTTAATTTTTTTTAATATTTTTTTTGGTGAATAGTAATAACTTTTTGACTTTTTTATGTATTCCAAAGCAGGCCTAAATATGAAGATTTGAGAATAAATTTTTACATACATTTAATGGACTTAGTTGTGAATGATTTCTCATTTAATTCCTTAATTATAATAATAACAATGCTAGAGACCCCAAAATTTTTGCAAAATATTTTACCAGACATGGGTGTGAGACCCACATGATCCCACATCCATGTGAGACATTTGGTAAAAAATTTGATAAAAATTTTGGGATCTCCAGCTTTTTTCTTATAAGAATCCATTATCTTAAATCCTATTTAATTTCAAATACATTTCTACATAATTTAGAACATTTTATCTAAGAATATTATACAATATGCTATGAAGTACGGACATGGACACAGGACACAGTAATTTAGAAAAAATGGGGTCACCGATACGGCGGGACACACGACAATTTTTTTTATATATATTTGCTATGTAGATTAATATTATGTTACCAAACAATCAAAATTAATAAAAACTAATATTAAATTAATTTTATTCAAAGAAATCCATAAATAAATATAAAAATAAAAAATAAAAAAGTATATATTTATAAAGGCAAAAGAATTAAATAGAGAAATTAAAAAAAAATATTAGAATAAGTATATATATAGAAAATGATATAAATTTATAAAGAAAAAAATTTAAATACAAAAATAGAAAATATATAAATATAAATACAGAAATAGGCAGAGAGAAACGTGTATACGTATAATTAGAAAACAAATCTAAAAAAAGAAGAGAGTATTACAGTTTTGGGGGAGAGAGAGAGAGAGAGATGGGAGGCGAAAGGCGAGAGAGAGATGAGAGACGAGAGGTGAGAGAAAGACAAGAGGCGAGAGAGAGGAGAGGCGAGAGAGAGACGAGAGAGAAAGAGAGACTTACTAGACCGATTGAGGTTGTTGAGATGGAGGTCAACTAGAGCCTTTCATCAAGGTTCAAAGTTTGATTCGAAGCTTTTTGTTGCCAACAGGTTCTCTACTTCACTCTATTTCTTTTTTTCTCTTTTTGTTCTTCTGATTTTGGGATTTAGGGCAAAAGCAGAGAAATGAATGGACACGTGTGTCCCCTGCCATGTCGCTTGCAAATAAATAATAAAATTAAAAGGACATGCCAGTGTCCTTGGCGTGTGCTCGTGTCCCTAGCATGTCGGCGTGTTCGACACCACTATGATGCCTATTTTCAAGTGTCCTTGCTTCATAGAATATTTAATATATTTATACTATGTGTTTCTTATATTTATGTATACACACATAAAATTATATGCTTTGCCAGACAATAATGTTTGTGCCTAGAGTGTGTGAATAAGACAAAACCCTAATGAATTATTAGCTATTAAAAAATTAAATTTAATGTTTAGTGTTCAAAACTAGTTTCAAATTAACTTCGAAAGTTACCAACCATGTCAATATTGATTAAAATAAGTGATAGCAATGTCAACCAAACATAGTAGACATGACGATTTAAGAAGAAAACACTTCTCAAGAAAAAAAAATCACGGACACAACCAAACAAAAACAATTCACTACCCTGCTAACATGTTCATGAGAAGAATGTAGTTGAGATAAGGATATTTAAATGAACATGTGGTAAGTCCAGGAATGACAAAGTAGCAATGAATATATTGGTGAAATGGTATGAGTTGTACCAATTAAGAATAAATTGAGTGCGAATATATATACTCAGGTGGTTTGGGCATGTACAGGAACACTAGTAGATGCAATGGTAAGAAAAAGTGATATGATCGTTGTGAACAAAAATATTATTAAGGGAAAGGGAAGACCTAAATTGACATCAGATGTAATAGTAAAAAAAAATATGAATATACTTAATTTAATTGAACATATTTTTTTATAGGTAAAATTTAACTAATGTGACTTTTTATAAATTGTGATGGCTGAAATTTGTTCATGTACGTGGCCCCATCTTTTTGAGACACAAGGCTTAGTTTAGTTTGATTTGGTACCATATGGTAAATTTTAGGTAATCAATTCTATGTCATGTGATCGTGTCTTGTTTGCAACCACCTATTTATGACAACTCTTGCGTCAAACAATATCCTTAGGAAGGGAAAACTAGTTAGGGTTTTGACTGCTACAAGATGATACATATCTGACTATAGTGTACAAAGATCTATTTGTGGCAAAGTCTCTGGGTAGCTTTCTAATTCTCTAGTCCTTGTGTATCCAAAAGATGTTGCCTGGCTATAATTAGATGAATTTGGGGAGAAGGCTTAGAAGAGTTGCACGATTAGGAATTTAAAATAATATCTCACCTTGTATTTAACGATACAGTGAAACTCTGATCTTTTTCTTTTTACTGACCTAAAGCTTAGTCTTCTAGTTGGTACTTGACTAAGAGGTACAAAAAAGATATTGAATTCATAAATGAGAAAAATGACGTGAAAAATTTGACATGAAAATCAATAGGAAAATAGATTCTGATGGGTGGCAATGTTTTGTGGAGTCAACGATGTGTGCATTATATATTTAAACTTAACATGGTTTTTGGTGTAAGTGGCTTCTGTTGATGATTTTTATTTTTCAAATTTGGTTCTTTTTCCCCCCTCTATAGTTGGTACTTCTATTGGGAGTGATGAATCTGCTCAAGAATCATGACTGTGATTTAGAGCAAGAATCAAGTTGGAATTTCTCAGCTGGGATGGAACTTTTCAAACATATGAATATACAATTAAAAAAAGAAGAAAAACTACCGACCTAGAGAAAATTTCTAATAGTCATCAGATTATTGGCAAAAGTAAACAAAAAATTATTCTATTACTTAACATTTACACAATATTTATTTATATTTACCAAATAACAATTTGCAGTTTGATACCAATCTCCAATTTATTCAAACTAGCCTATCACCCATGCTATGCACGGGATAATTATAGATATTTATATTTGTTTTAATTTTTTTTAATATATAAATTATGTTTTTTAAGATTTTTTATAAAAATAATTTAACAATCTTATCACTAACCATAGTGTACAAGAGAAATTAAAAAGGCTACTGCAGTAACTATGCAAGGGCTGTATCTATAATTATTTGTATGAGGGGATTTTAAATGCTAATCAGGGATTTTGACCAAATCAATAAATGCAGGCATGTGGATTGAAAAAAGTTAATAAATGTTGATCATGAGATTTTGACCAAATCAATAAATGCTGAGGTTTTTTTTTGTTTTTTTAAATCAAAAATTTAGAAAATTAAGATTGAGAGATTGGAGCTCCCACACGGATTGGGATTTAGAAACCCCATTTTTCTTAATATATTTACAATTATCTATATATGTGAATTGCGATTTTTAAATGTTTTTTTTTTTTTTAAATGTCTTCTTTTTTTCCTTTTTTATATTATATTAAAGTTTAATATTTTGATAATAATCATATGTGTTGGACTTTTTAAGAAATTTTTTTTATGCTTGTTCTTAATACATTACAGTGTTATTATGAGGGTAAGACTTGGGGGTTGAGAGAAGTTAATAAATGCTAAGTTTTTTTTTTTTTTAAATCAAAAAATTAAGAAATTTAGATTAGGAGATTGGAGCTCCTACAAAACTTGGGTTAAAAACCTCCTTTTAGTTAATATATAGTATAGATTTCAAACTATATATTACAATATTACTATATATTTTTACAATATATTAATGTTATAAAGTATATAAGCTAGGCACTCCTAACCTTTGACTCTTGTACATGCCCCTACTCCCCTGGCCCCCCATTCCCGCCCCCTTCCCCGCTTCCTTATCCGCTTCATGCAACTAAGAGCTGGTAAAAATAGTATGAAAAAGACATTACTTTTCTTTTAAAGTTTCAAATCTTGTGTAGTTGTGGAAATGCTTGTGTTATACTGATTCAAGATAAATTTGTATAGGGTGCCGAATGCAAAACCTGATAAAGAATCTACTGACATTGAAATATATGGAATGCAAGGAATCCCACCTGATGTCTTGGCAGCACACTATGGGGAGGAAGGTATAATTGTCATTAATTTGTCATTGTACATTTTACCTTTTGCATTGTGTTTGTGATTGTATGTATGTTTTTGCATTGTCATATTTAAAGCTGATTAAGAAGCTTGTTTTGGTTTGGATCAACTTATTGGAGGCTGTGTTCTCACTAAAGAGATTTAGATATTTGACAAATCAGTGGATATGAAATTTTATATGATTTGCCAAATTTGTGGTCTTCTAAAATCTGGATCTTAAAAGTATATTCTAAGACTGCAAAGTCAAGTTCATCTATGGTGTGGTACGTGGATGGCTTGGAACATTAATTTCAGTTAAGAGTGGCTAAGTGATGTAGGATGCCTTAGAAAGAAAGAGAAGAGAGAAGAAGTGGAGAGAAGGAGAGGGCCACAGCCTTAACACAAACGGCCACAGCCTAATATCTCACATTCTCATTAATCAAAAGCTGACTATTACAATGCAACCCTAATATACATAGGCTAGAAAACCTAATCAAAATAGAAAACTAAATCATAATCTATACTCCTAATAAAACTCAATTAACTTAGGGAACTAAATTCTAATAGAATAAGAGCTAATATTAATAAAAATCTGTTAAAACCTATCACCTACTTCACCCACTTAAACCTACTCCACTAAACCTAACCCACTACACCACTACCACCTCACCTACTCCACTAAACCTAACCCACTACACCACTACCACCTCCACTTCACCTACTCCACCTACTACCACCTACTCTTCTATATATAAGAATCATTGTAACATTCAATATATCAATCTATCAATAATACAATCATTTTTCTTTATACATTAAATTTCTACAAAATCCTAACTAAAATAAAATTCTAATTAAACTATTATTTAAAATAAATAAATTGAATAAAATGATAAATACATAGGGTGTGTTTGGTTTGTGTTTGTAAAGTAGTTTTTGAGATAAAAAATACGAAAACTTATTTAGTTTGCCTTTTTTCAGAAATGGTTTTGGAAAATTGTTTTGGGGAGAGAGTTTTAAAAAAAGTGATTGATTTTATGTGTATGAGAGATAGTGTGATTTTAGAAAGTAGGTAACTAAGCAAAATTTTGAGATTTTTTTTGGAAAATTTTGTTTGGTTTGATTACTCATGAAAATTTGTTTGTAGAAAATTTTTCCCAAAATTTTTTCTGAAAAACAGACCAAACAAGGCTATAATCTCCATATGTGCATGTTCTGCATCACTAACATTTCAGGTATTAACAATCTGATGAGCAGCAGCAAATACGAGATCTCCCTCATTAAATTTGCATGAGATGAGAGTAGGGCGTTGGAGTTTTCTTGTTCAAATAGCCACAATGGAATTTGATTCATCGTACTGAAGCAGTGGTATCTCTTGGCCATTTGATGTTATAAGGGAGCCAATATTTTTGTTTTGTAGACAAAACCTGTTCCCATTTGATGTTTTATAGTAGTTCTGCACTTTGCGATGTATTGGCTAAGCGTCTTTTATCTTTCTTTTGTTCTTATTTTTGCTAGGCATTCTCGTATCACATTATTCTCTATATATTTTTTTTGTATGTAACTGTACAGTCTACACAAACTGCTGATGCAATAGTACTTCTCACTTCATGCATCGTTTTTTTTTTTATCTAATGGCAACTGTTACCAAATTTATACGAATTGAAAGCTTGCTTCTACAGGAAATATGGTGAGAAGGAATTTTTTAGATGTTTGCACATGTTATGGGTCTTATGGCACCATCCATCTCAATTTGGTAACACAATGATGACTTATTTTTCTAGCAGAAGACGATGCTCCATCAAAATTGGCCAAAGTGGAGATTCCTTCATCTGTTACACCTGGTTCATTAGGCGTTGGGTTTCCTCCTCAGCCAACTTTAGGCACAATGCGGCCAGTGTATGTTTTCTGTTTTTGTTCCCAGATATTCTTGCTTCCCTCTGTGGAACATCTGGTTTCTCAAAAATTATGTTTTTACTGCATGAAAAACTTGACACATAGTGAAGCTGTTCATTTTGCCAAATTAAAGTGACTGCAATTTTATTTTTTTATTATACATTTTGGGATTTCACTTTAGAGAGTGAGAAATTTATATTCCCAGTGATGCATGGCTTATTTAATGGCATTGATGCAGTTCTGTTTTTTATCGAAAAAAAAGTCTGGGTTCATGTGATTGCCTTGGCATGCTAATAAGTACATTTCTTTTTGTTTAAGCATATCATAGCTCTCCTAGAGCGAACATTGGGAATTTTCTATCGAGAGTGGACCACTTGTTTTTTTCTTTTATATTGATTATAATCTTATCTCTTTTCGAGGATATATTTTTTGGTACCAAACATTCTAAGCACTCTAGATTTGTCTACTTTGTTGATTTTATTGATTTGTTTGTTGTGACTGTTTTTTGTACAAACTATAGAGTAGAAGAATAATTTATCTATATGCAACTGCCATTCTTTAGATGATTTTTAACAATTTATACACACAACTGAACCTTTTCTTACTGATTTTTCTTGGTTGTTTTGTTGCAGTTACAATCCTGCTTTAGCTGTCCGTCCTGCTGGTTGGCCAGTCCCACCTCGTCCCCAACCTTGGTTCCCACAGCATCCAGCTGTTTCAGTTCCTCCTGCACCATTGGGTTTAGCACAACCTTTATTTCCTGTACAGAATATGAGGCCTCCTGGGCCACCCACTACATTGCCTGCACTTCAACCATCTTTGCCCAACGCTCCTCCAGGACTGCCTCCAGCCTCCCCCGTTGCTGTATCTCAGCCATTGTTTCCTGTTGTTGCCAATAACAGTATACCTACGCAAAGTTCACCATTTTCTGCACCTATGCTTTCAGCAAATATTCCATTAAGCTCCCCTGCAGAACTCAAAAGCTCAATCGACGCAAGCAACACTTCTTTTATGGCAAATAATTACCACACACCTGGCTTTCAAGGTTTGAATCATCTTCTCATTTTGATTCCTCGTAAAGGTGCTTGAAAATCCAAAGAAATGATCCTTAATGTGCTTTAGATATGGGAAAATATCTTGAAATACATGATTATCAAGTAGAAAAACCCAGATTCCAAATGAACCAATTCAATCTTGAAAAGGATCTTTCTGATTCTTGAATAAATAATGATGATTGTTCTTGAAATTGGGAGGAATTGGTGATAATCTCCTTATACTTCTGTTTTTTCTCTTTTCTTCTTTGATCAGCTTTTCATAGTAGAACATTATGTACAGTCATCACAGATTTAAATCTTCTGTTAAACAATTATCTGCCCTCCGTGTGTGTCTCTTTCACACACAAAATCATGAAACACATTCACAGGTAAATTAAGGCCAAGTTTGGCATAACCTAAATAATACAAAAAGTCACTATCCTATTGAAGTCACATCATCTTATTTAAATCATATCACCTCTCTAATACATCACATCAAACCCAACCCAAACCCAACCCATATAAGCCAATAAGTCAAAAAGTGTACTTTTTTAGACAATCCCAAACCAACCCTAACTATTACTGCATACCAGATTGGAATGCTCAAAAGGAAATCTTCTAGTTCGTTGCCTTTTAAGTTAGTTTTGTTTAGAGGGTTAGACAATAATTACAAGCACCTATCTTAAATACTTATTTTGACTATCAGTTGTGGTCTGTCAGTTTAGGCATGCCCAAATACATATTGAATTTGTATAATTATTCGATTTTGATGTGTTCTTTGCATTCATTTACTGCAGGTGGGCCATCAGTCAATTCACATTCTTATGCTTCTGGTCCAAATACTGGTGGTCCATCAATTGGACCACCTCCTGTAATTGCAAACAAAGCTCCTGCTAACCAGCTAGCCACAAATGAGGTCTATTTAGTTTGGGATGATGAGGCAATGTCAATGGTTAGTTTTTCCTGTTTTCCTTTCTGTCTCCAGGTCCGTAACCCAGATGCTTTTTTTTATTATTTATTTTAACCTTGCCTACTGTTGTGAATCTTGGTATTTGCAGGAGGAAAGAAGAATGTCCTTGCTGAAGTATCAGGTGCATGATGAAACTAGCCAGGTAAGTTTTTAAGTACCTCCCCTTATATTCTTTCAATGGAAATGGTGTTGCTTTGCACATCTAGTAACCAGAGATGGGTAGGTGTTACCTTCCACGTTTTCAGATTTGGTTGTGTAAGCATTTTACATATTTTCCATTTTTTATTCACTTTTAAAAAACAATACACTGCAAAGAATGTATGAGCCTTCCACTGAAGTTCCTTTTGACTTTCAACTCACGTTGATTGATGGGTCTTGATTTATCTTTTCCTACCTGGTAAGCGATCCTACCAATTTTGTGTCCATCAAAGATTCTACTAGGTATTTACGTTATGTTTGCTGGTAGTTAGTAATTACAATTCTAGCAAAGCTTGCTGCGATCAACACGAGGATGCTCCCCGTTAAGAACAGTGTGTATGTATTTGCTCTTTAGATAATTTTCTTCATTTATTGTTGTATATTCTCGCTATGCTTGATTTTGAAGTGTGGGGGTTGAGTGGAACAAGAATATTACCCAACAGAATTTTGCCCATTGATATCGTCAATTCCAATTCCAGTATTATTATTATGATCGAACAGTGAATTCAAAGTTGGCCCAGGTCAGCTTCTTTCGCAAAGTTTGGTATCTCTTGTACAGAAGCAAAAGCTGTAATACTTTTAATATGGTTTCTTCCGGGGGAATTGTTTTCATGGTTGTGTTCTAATATTTTTTGTATTGTCATTGTACGTTCCAGATGAGCTCGATTGATGCAGCTATTGACAGAAGGATATTGGAAAGCAGGCTTGCTGGTCGCATGGCTTTCTAGATCTGTAGTAGTCTCTTTCTCTGAATGTTGAAGTCCTTTAAATATGGTGGAATTTACTTAATTTACATATCCTGTTGGGATCTTGGTCCTGGCTCTCGAGTTGCGTGTTGCATTTTCTTTGGAAGGGATGTTGGACAGCATTCTTTCAACCATTAGCTAATTGTTTAGAAAGGGGGAAGAAGAAGATAATTGTTTTATTTTTCATGGGATTTTGTAATCTGTTAGGACTTTGTAATGATATTACACTCTGTTTTGTATTTTACAATAATTAAGTTGAGGGCTTGGGCACGTTAGCGGTTCATAAGTTGATCTTTTTCTCGATAACTTTGCGTTGCGAGCATATAATTGTGCGCAGGGGTTGGACAAGCCAAGATAGAAAGATGATTGCACCAGGTGTTGGTTGTGGATGACTGTTGGTCTCCTGTGTTTTATGATGCTTAATGTATTCTTTGAAATGAGTATACAAAGCAGATGTTAGAAGTGAAGATCTCTCTCTCTCTCTTAACGTGATCCATCAGTGCGAGTCTAGATCCTTTAAGAAAGTTTTTTTTTTTTTTGGAATGGTGAGATTTAATTCTACAAAAATTGAGTGTACAATGGTCATTTAACATTTCAACTCCCAAACTGTAACCTTCCCAAAAAAATTACCCGGACTCAGTGCGAAATATAGCACAAGGAATAGTAATGTTAAATTGTAGCAATGGTTTTACCTTACAATTGAAGATGTGATTTAGGAACTTATTTTTTTGGGAATAGCGAGAGTTCTATATATTCATTGGAGAAGCTCTAATTTCTTGTCCGTCGTGCTAATAATTTCTATGCAAAATCAAGGCCGCCTTGATGGAGTAAATATTTCTAGGACATCTCCCAAATTACTTATCTTCCTTTTGTAGATTATAGTTTTCTTTCTTTTTATCTAAAATCAGATGATTATTTCCAGAATTTGAAGCAAATCCTTGACACTTATGGTCTTATGTTTGGTTAAATAATTAATTTTCATAAATCTCGTCTTTTGGTCAGTACCAATACCCCTTGGATTTATTTTATTTTATTTTATTTTATTGTTGTCTCCCTCCTCAAGTCTATACAACTCTCCTCAGTTAAGGTATATTTGGGTTTTGAGCTTGACAATGTTAGTCATAGGAGGGATATTTTTCATACTATCATTGATAAAGTCAAAAAATAGGTGCCAAGGTTGCATGTCACTTTTCCTTAATAAGGTCGGTTGCATCACTCCAATAAATTCTCTTTTCAATGCTTATCTATCACATCTCCATCTATCATTTTCCACTTTTGTGTCTAGTTTTTCCAATTTCTCTTGGACTTGTGATTCATCTTGCATTGAACTCCATTTTCTCATATCTACGATTTTGAATAAAAGTACCAGGATATGTATTAGCATCGGTGATATGGTTATATATCGACCGATATCAACGAATAACAGACAATATTGGCCGATATATCAACCAATACGATACGCAACGGTTGATATTTAAAACCTTTCTCATATCTGAATTAGATTTGTGGGAACCTTTTAGATGGCAATTGGACAATTATATTCTTATAGGAAACAATCATGCCCTTCACATATTTCTCAAACTTATAAACATTCATTTAATGTTATAGGAAGTAATGAACAAGAGCATTTCTGATGTGCTGTGAATGCTCTAATACAAAGAGAAGTTCAAAATCAACAATAACAGAGGAAGTAATGCAAGGAAATTAAGATACTTATCGGCCCCTCCAGCTAGTGAACGGTGGAATTGGTCCCTCGGATTAGTCGGTCCAACGGCTGGATACCGAGTCATAAAAAAGCATGATTTCACAATTGATACTAATTGAAATTCAAAAGAAAAATTGCAAGTATAGAATGCCAACAATGGGGTTATGGCAAGAGAAAATTCAAGCCGATCCCTTGAGTTTCTTAGCAATGCCAGCAATGTACTTTCCTTGGTAGAAAGCTTGCTCGAGTTCAAGCTCCGAAGGCTGCCTCGAGCCATCCCCGGCAAACGTTCCAGCTCCATAAGGGCTACCACCCTTCACCTTCTCCATTTCGAACATGCCGGCTCCAAATGTGTAGCCAATAGGCACAAAGATCATTCCGTGGTGAACAAGTTGAGTAATGGCTGTTAATCTGTGTGGTATAAGAAATTTCATAAGATGAGTCCTTTTTCATTTCTGAATTTCAAATTGTACGATGAATGAGAATGTGAAATTTCTTTGAAAGATTAGAACTTACGCTGTAGTCTCTTGACCACCACCTTGAGATCCGGTGCTGTAGAAGATGCCTGCGGGCTTTCCAGCAAGCTGTTGAGTTTTCCATAGACCTCCGGTTGAATCCAAAAATGCTTTGAATTGGGCAGCCATCATTCCAAATCTAGTGGGGAAGCCGAAAATAAGCCCATCTGCCTCTGCAAGCTCGTTGGGTGTAATGACCGGCGCATCACCCTTTGGTGGTGCGTTCATCTTTGCTAGAACCTCATCAGGCAATGTTTCCGACACCTGGTATTCCATTTGGTCACACATATACATAATCACGGAACTTGTTTCCAATTACAGAGTCTTAAGCTGTGTTTGGATCTAAGATTTGAGGAGGGATTTGGACAGGAAAAGAAAAAGAAAAGGGAAATGTGACAAAAATTTATCTGGGTAATCAACATTGTTCTGAAACAAGATCTCTCCATCCAAACTATCTAACAAGCAATGTTTTCTCTAATAGTCATTTAATAAATAATAAAAAACTACAGTAATAATAATTTGTTTACTTAATTAAAACATTGTTGACAAAACTAAGTGATGAATGCAGAGAAAAGCACAGACTAACCATAGTTTCCGACATCTGTTCAATTTCGCCACCAATGTAAATAAGCATGGAACTTCATTCTAATTTACAGTCTTGCTTTGCATGATATTCTTTTGGTGCTGTCTAGAACTATATCTAGGTAATCAACATTGTTCTATACTTCTTTTTCAACAACAAAATTTTAACATGTCTGAAAATTTTGACAACAAAAGTTTAAGAACTCGTGAAGGTGTTAGCATACAGAGAAAATTAGCATAGTCCCTATGCAATAATGATATGCACAAATCAAGAAATGATCCATGATCTATTCACTCAAACTGTGAAATGTTTTCTCTAACAATCATTTAAAGAAATTTAAAAGAACACAAACTAAAACATAGTTGACTAGGCTAACAGATGAATACAAAGAAAAGCACAGACCTGCCATAGTTTAGCCTCAACTCCTTCAACAGAAGCAGCTCCTTTCTTTATCTCTTCTGCGAGTCTTTCGACATGTCCGTACATCGAGTAGTAACTACATCAACAATAAAATGCATATCTTCATTAACCCATAGTGTAAAAAAAAAAAAAAAAAACAATAGCAAAATGGATCAAATCAACAGTAGAAAACAACAAATTTACGCGATATCCTATTAATAGCTTTTATTTCCAAGTACAAGCACAATTGATTTAGTTTTACTACTGAATATTGATAGGAAGATTACCATGAGGCATAGCATAAAGTGCATCACTATAAAAGACATATAACAACACCATATCCACTTTCCACGGAAAGAAAAAACAAAAATGATCTGTCATGGAAATAACCAAATGGACAATAGCTACCACATATATTGGGTCCAAGGCATTAACCACTAAGTGTCTAGAAACAAATCTTTTGCACAATTCATATCCATTTCTTCTCTCTCTGTCTCTCTGTTCTAGTTTCTACTATTGATCCATCACAAATGAAGATCCAACATGTAGCTAAGAATAATATATTTTGGAAATTTTCTGTTATTTATCTGAAAGACTAGTAATTTTTTTTTTCTAAAAACCAATTGGGGCTTACCCAGTTGGACAGAACTCTTGCACTTTACGAAGAGGTCAAGGTTCGAGTATCCTTTTATTCAGTTTACGGACTCTAATGTACCAATATATAATATATACACTAGTGGTGTGTGCATAGATTACAAATTTTGATACGAATCTGAATTTTATTAGTTATAGGAGGCTTTGAACTGAATAGTTACAGCATACAGAGCAGTTACATGAGGGTATTTTAAAAAAATTAAAAGAACGTGACATCTATACCAAGTGTGTATATATATAATTCTGAATTAATAAATTAAGTTGAGATCTCTATTTTTGGAGCTACCAAATGTTCAATTGAACATTTACCAAATGACTAACAAAAATGTTCAAATGAGTTCTTTAGATTTAATATATCTGAGTCAAAACTTTAGAAAATCAAGAAGATTAAATGGAGAACACTAATGAAAACAATACTTCTTTTTTTAACTTCCAAACTAATTTTAGAATTGTTCACACTGTCATTTCCACATGACTAGTCAACAGAAAAAAGAAAAAAGAAAAGAAATGCAAATCACAGATCCATTTATCATAAAAAGAGTCTCATATAACACAAAACAAGAATGAAAAGAGCTATACACAATCAAACATATGCATATATATATATATATATCTAGAGAGAGAGAGAAAGAGAGAGAGAAGCATACACAATATAGACTTTGGTGGCCATTGGAAGAGTGTTCTGTTTCTCACTCTACAAGCTTTAGTTTGGTGAGTTCAATGTTAGACAGAAGATTTCATGAAGGAAGAGAGGGAAGACTTTTCTCTATTTATAGTGCAAGTGAATATTAATCAAAAGCTCTGCCTTTGTTCTTTGTTAGTTAAGTGCTTTGAAATAATCATAATTAATGGTCCAATTTCATAATTAGTGGGGTCACCTTCAAATTAAAAAAAGAAAAAGAAAAGAAATTAGGCATAAAATGGAGTGTTGATGTCATGCCCATCATCATTATGGTCATAATACTGGCTTTTTGTTTGTCAAAATAAAAAATAATCAGATTCTATTTCGACTTGGCAAACTTTCAATTATCATGTTTTCATAAATAATGGGATTAATTACATTTTACTCGAAACAGTACATTTATTCCAATTACTTATAAAAATCGTACAAATATCTCATTTTGAAAGGTAAAAGTAAAATAAATTTTTATAGTTGAGCAATCGAAATGTATACATTAACACTGAAAAGGGTACTATAATATTAATAACATTTAATAATAGTTGAAAGAAAATATAATAAATACTAAAGGTTGTTTTTATTTAATTCACATTTAATTTTTTATGAAAATACGTATAAAAAATAAAAAAATAATTATTTTTTTTATAATAACTTTTTTACTTTTTAACTATTTTAAGGTGTTCTCAAAATAACTTTAATTGATCTGAACACATTTAAAAAAAAAAAATTACGCGTATAATTAAAATATTTTTTTTACCTCAATCTCAGTACATAATAATGTCTAAGAAGACTCATTAATATATTTGCATCAAAGTCTAACTTATTTGAGAAAAAACGAATCTATCTTTAATAGGTAATTGAAAATCGTTTTCATATTAATCGTTTAAAATAGTGAAATCATTAGAACCTAAAATGATATTTTTCATTCAATTTCAAGATAACCACTTATCTGTTTGATTTATTGAAATAAATTTGAATAGGATAATTATTTCATTAGAATATTTATTCTTCAATCTGATTCATTAAAAAATATGATAAAAAAATACATTATAGATTAAATTATCATTTATTATTTTAAGATCGTGAACATTTCTAAAAAAATGAACAATGTTAGAGATCCATAATTTTAGATTTATAAATTCATTTATAATGATGTGACAAAAGAATTAAACCTTATATTATTGGGTACATAACAAATTAAAAATTTACATTTATTCTATCAAATTATTATGTCTCAAATATTTTTTTGAAGAAATAAAGAAAAATAATTTAAGTTCATATCAATGAACATGTAAGGTTAAAGTCCTAATCATATTGGGACAATCTTTGAGATTAGACCTTATAATGAATCGATATTTTAGATATCACTATTAAGTGATTGCTATATAACAGACCCACTCAATCATATAGCGATATGTCACCGATGTATATACTGACAAAAATTTAAACCCATAGTCTTGATAGGCTTTGTCCATACTTAAAAAGCTCATTCTAACAATTATATATATTATCATCCGAATAACTGATTTTGAGAAGAGTGCAGCCTGGACCTTAGAGCTTAGGTTAGGGTTGTTACAATTGGGACCCCCAAGGCAGTTCTTCTCACATGCTATTTTGGGGGTTTGCCAATATATCAAAATAAACAGCTTGTAACTTGGGAACTGGGATTGGTGGTTGCGCGTACAGCATAACGTAACAGCTGTTATGTGTTTGATGAGGAGTGCAGTGCGGATCCTCTGCCGAGTTACCTGTAGGGCTTCTTACAGGGTAGTCAAAACGATTTGATAAGATTCATTTCAGGTTTTATTTGGATAGTCATTTACTTTTTTAGTGTATATTTTGTAAAAAATTAAATTACTCTGATATCGGATCAATTTAATTTTAAAGATATATGTCATACACGATGTAACTTACAAAAAAATGTATCAGATCATAAAAGTGGGATAAAAAATAGATTCCATCAACCGCATAATAATGAACTATTATATTTCACGCACAACAGCTACTTCGATTCTTTTTAACTTGTAAGAAGGAGAAATTATTACATAGCTCCACTACACTATGGCTCCACTATACTATGGGCTGTGTAGGAAAATGGGTTGATGAGTTTTTGATTAAAATAGTTAATAAAAATAAAATAGATTAAAATAGTTAATAAGATAAAATGTCATATTCAAATCATAATCATTTTATTTTTTTTTCTTACAACAATTAAATCAACTACACAAAAAGGTCAACTATCATCACAAACACAATTTTTTTAGCCAAGTTAAAATAGTTAAATAGTCAAA
Organism: Camellia sinensis; assembly: GCF_004153795.1. Classification (NCBI taxonomy): domain Eukaryota; kingdom Viridiplantae; phylum Streptophyta; class Magnoliopsida; order Ericales; family Theaceae; genus Camellia; species Camellia sinensis. The sequence continues at coordinate 2,465,165 of NW_021024878.1, read as the reverse complement.
AAATCAACTAAAACAATCAAGTTCTCAAACAAGCCCTATGTAGCTGTATGTTTATTTATTTGAATTTTTTGATTTATTTATTTATTATTAAACAAGCATACACTTAGCCCTTGTTTGGCATGTGAGTTTGAGGGGTTACCAAGTTAAAATAGTCACAAAAAAACAAAATAAGTTAAAAAATCAGTAAGACATACCTTTTTTTCTCACAAAAGTTTAAAAAGTTAAAAAGACCATCTCAAATGAGACTTTTTAATTTTAAATTAAAATAGTCAAAAAGTCAACTCATATTCCAAACGAAACCTAAGATATTTCCAAAACAAAAGATAATTATTTGTTAGGGAAACTGGTGAACTGTTAAATTTATAAAGTTCAAGGAAAGGTCAGCTGGTGTTTCTAGACACCATTGCAGTAGAAGTTCATGAATAACATATTAACATCAACTGTTGGTCGGTTGATTTATTTATTTAGCTATGATTTGACATGTCTTGAAAAAGATAAAAAATTAAAAAGTTATTTAAAAAGTTAAAAAGTTGTTACTATTCACAAAAAAAATATATAAAAAAACTAAATTTACACATAAAAAAATACAACTCAACTTTTTACTGAAGTGATGGGCTGCCCGCGTGATTGGTTTGCTATATTAGTCTAAAAATAATTGTCACATTCGCAGGCAAACATTTAGACTGTGCTTTTCGGCCCGTGGGGGCCACCACAGGTCACATTTTGATAATCTGAACCGTTCAATATGTAGAAGTCGTTGAGTACTATATGGTTGTAAAAAATCACGTTGATTGGATATCGCTAGCTATATGATCAAATTAGTTTTGTATAAAAAAAGAGGATGGTGTTATAGTTAACTGGTGAACAAAAACTAATCCGATCAATGTGATTTCGATATCCGATCAATGTGATTTCGATATCCGATCAATTTGATTTTTTGTAAGCATATAGTACTTGACGAGTTCTACATATTAAACGGTTCAGATTATTAAAATGGGACTCGTGGTGGGTCCCACGGGCCGAACAACAAGTCCAAATGGTTGCCCGCGAAGGAAGCAATCATGTTCTTATCTCCTACATGCCCAGAAAAGGTGCCGTATAGCCTATTACACTTACTTCTCTTATACACTTATTTATATAATTTTTTATTACATTTTTTTTCGTAAAAGATAAAAAATTAACCCAAACATCTATATATTTTTCCTCAACTTTTTAATCCAAAAAGATAAAAAGTGTATTTATTTAAGACACCCCAAACAACCCTTATTGTTTTGTCATATGGAATTAGTAGGTCTTACGAATATTTAAGGGTAAATTATACTATTAGTTTTTACAATTTAAGAAGAGTATCATTTTAGTCTTTATAGTTTTAGTTTGAACATTTTAAATTTTATATTTTTAATTTTGTTGTAATGCAATTCTTCTGTTATTTATTGTCAAAATTTTGAATAAAAAAAGATCACTTGTAAAACTAGAGAGATTAAAGTGAAATTCAAACAAAATTATTTCCATAGTCCCTATAGTTTCTTCTGAATTTCACTTTAATCCTTCTATATATATATATATATATATATGTTTACATTCAACATATTAACAAAGTATAAGGGAGGGATTACATTGCAATGAAATTCGAAGTGTAAGAATCTTGTTCAAACTAAAACCGCAAAGACTAAAGTAAAATGTTATTCAAATTAGAAAGACCAATAATATAATTTACCTAATATTTAAAAATGAATCCCTCTATTGATAGAAAAATAAGATAAAAAAAGAGAAATTAATCAATAAGTCTCATATTTTAGACTTGTAATTTATATTAAGGCTGAGTAAAGAATCCGTGAAATCCGTAATCCGATCCAGTCCAGTCCAATCCGATAGGTTTGGATTGCTTTTTTGAATTTGCGGTTCGGTTCCGGATTGAAGAATTAAAAATCCGTAGTCCACGAATTGGTTCCGGATTGAACCCCACGGTTCCGGATTGGAACCGATCTGGACCGTATACAAATAGTCTATATTTTTATTATACATCCTCCCCCATAGTATCTTCTCTTATTCTATATAAAATCTAAACTCAAATCTAAAACTGTATAATATCTTCTTTTATTACTTTTGTTTATTAGTTTTTAGTTTTAATTTGTAATGGTCAAAATACTTATGGTGAAATAAGTTTTCTTATGATTATTTAAATTCTAGAACTGTATGTCGCTATTATAAAAAAATATGTTACTATTGTGGAACTAATATAGCGCTATGTTTATATTTTTATGAAATTAAAGTGTTACATATATATTTTTGTTATTTAATTATGTGAATCCGTGGTCCTAAACCAATTTTAAATAGATTGGTTCGGATTGGTTCTATAATTTAAATGGATTGGATTGGTTCTAATTTTTTAGAAACCGTAAATAACGGATTAATCCTAGTTTTATCCCAATCCGGTCCAATCCGGACCATACTCACCCCTAATTTATATAGTCCAATATTTTTTCTTGTGAACTATTTAGTCTTTTTGGATGTATAATGACTCATTTACCTACCACATTAGAGTGTCATATTTGAAAAAAAATACATTAATTTTTTTTTTTAGCGTCATATCATACCTGTCACATTGGAATGTCACATTTAGAAAAAGTACATAAAAAGTTTTTAATTTTTTAAAAATGTCACATTATACCCGTCACATTGGAGTGTTACATGTCACATTTAAAAAAACTATATTAAAAAGTTTTTATTTTTTTTTTAGTGTCACATCATACCTATCACGTTATCACATTTAAGAAAAGTACACTATGAGTTTTTATTTTTTTAAAATGTCACATCATACCCGTTATGTTGTTATATTTGAGAAAAGTATACTAATGAGTTATTTTTTTTTATAGTGTCATATCATACCTATCACGTTGTCACATTTGAAAAAAATACATTAAGTAATTTTTAATTTTTTTGGAATGTCACATCATATTTGTCACGTTATCACATTTGAAAAAACTATACTAATGAGTTTTAATTTTTTTTGGAGTAAAAATCTTAGAGTGTCACATTATACCCTCCATATTGTCACATTTGGGAAAGTATATTAAGGAGTTTTTAATTTTTTTAGAGTGTCACATTAATACTTGTCACATTAGAATATCACATCATATATGTCACATCAATAAAAGGATATAGTTATCCACCAAAACACTACCAAAATAAAAAATAAGACTACATAGAAAAAAAAAACTCTCTATTAATAAGACATCATAGATCAATAAAAAAAATTTAAAACTAATTAAAGTATTTATTTATAAGATGAAATTTATTGATAAATATCCCATAAAAAAATTGCATTTGTGCAACACTAAACATATTTATTTACTTATTTATTTATTTTGGCATAGTAGATTGGTTGACTTGACATCATTGACTAGTAAATAATAAATAAAAAAAATCTTGAATTATAAGCAGCGATTGGGTGCCCAACGTACGATCGGTTGTGCTGTGTTCTCTCAGTGGATCTCATTTTGGATTTATCTCCAATCTCAAAATATTTTATTCGATCGCGCTACGTAACTCGAAAACAGGGAGCTCGAATGGCTCGATTTTTTTTTTTTTTGCAGAAGAAGAACGAAGACCAGGAAGAAGAAGGAAGAGGAGGAGGAGGAGGAGGAGGAAGAAGGGAAGGGCCGGACTGGAGGGAGCCATAACCAGTGGGGGAGGAGGAGGAGGAGGCGGAGGCGGAAGCGGGGTTGAACACCAACACAACACTCATGGAACACAATAAGACATTCACGAGACACTTCTCAACACTTGTTAGGCACACCTTCAAACATGTCCCCACTATTCGAAAAAAAAAAAAAATAGACACACACTTTGGAAGTGTGGGGAAAGGCCATCTCCACCACACGATCGTCTTCTCTCTCTCTCTCTCTCTCTCTCTCTCTCTCTCTTCCCCTCTGCTTCTCTCTTTCTCTCCCTCTCCCTCTGCTTCTCTCTTTCTCTCCCTCTCCCTCTGCTTCTCTCTTCCCCTCTGCTTCGAAATCAAGCCATTCGGGGAAAATGTTTCGAGATACGAAACATTTTCCTATTTTATTTCAGTAGTGATTTAGACCCCCTCAAACTTCAACCCCCACCACCCCCACACACATGTGGCGGGTGGTGATTGAGGAGAAGAAAAAAAAGAAAAAGAAAAAGAAAAAGTGACCAATCAAAAAAGAAATGGGGTCAAAGGGGGTGGGGGAAAGGGGGTCCAATCTTTATTCATTTTATTTTGTAAGGTGGTGGAAGAAAGTGTTGAGTTGTGGCCAAAGTCAAGTGCGTGTAAAAAAAGATTGTTAGAAATGATTTTGAAAGTTTTGAAAAAATAGAATTTTTTTTTTTAATTTTGGTCTAATTTTTAGGTAAGATTTATGCGTTGAATTTCGCGAGTCTAAGTGGTAATGCATTTTATGTCGTGTTGTGATTCACGTGGTATATTTGGTTACTCAAAACTATTATCAGGTGAATGAAAAATTGAAATCAAAGAGAGCTCCATAGAAATAGTATTTTTGGTAAAATTTCCTAAAAGTTTGAATAATGGTTTGTCCCACATTGATTTGGTGGGAAACTTTGAGTGGGTTTATAAGGCTTGGGGTTGGAACTTGGGGTAAACCCCAAGGGGCACCCAAGTTTTGTAGAGAGGGAGGCTATGGGCAAAGTGAGCTAGACCCATTAGATCCAAAACAAACACAAGTGCGCGCCATCCAATCAGGTGGGCTAAGCTAGACTAGGCTTAGATGCGTGGTTGGGTTGAGCTTGTCTGACCCAATACCTATCTTTTTTGGGCCAAAAACATTTCAAATTTATTTTCTAAAATTAAATTCTAATTTTTTAGAATTTGAATTTCGGAAATTGAATTCAAAATGGGTTCCGTTTTTTTCCCCACCGGGACAAATTCACAACAGATTTGTATCTGTCTATTCAAACCGAACAAGTATCATACATGTTCATTCAAATCTATACATGTTTAATTCAAATTAAACAGCCACCACTCCATCTATAAATAGGCAGCCACCCATTTGATGTTTTCACTTCAATTTTCGTTCAAAATATTCTGCAATTTCTCTCTATATTTTATTGCATTATTTTTTTTTGTGAGAAAGAGTATAAATTCAAAGTGTGTTCGTTGTGCAAACAATTTGTAGTGTTACTATTGTTTGTTGTTGATAATTTTATCCTAGGAAATAGACGTCGATATTCTGAAAGCACCGTGGAGATGACGAATCTGTCTTAAGGACACAGTGTTAAACATTGGATTTGATCAGAAAATTTGTTCAAGAAATTAATTTGCTAAGCAAATAATTTATTTTTTGTTTTTTTTACTTTTTTATTTTCTGGTTTGATTTTTGTAATCAAACAAACTCTCTCATTTCCTTTATTTTTTCTGTATTCCGTTTGTTGTTGATTGTGATTAGGGAAGATTTAATTGAGGGTATAATAGTCTGATAAAATATTTAAATAATAAATTTTATCCTTTATATAAGACTTTATAATTATGAGGGGGTTTTAAAAGTATAATTTTTTTCTTAGTCTTTTTAACAATAAAAGGAAGATAAGGGGGGTTTATAGTCAAATTTCCCTTAATATCCTAGGAGATAGACGTCGATATTCTGAAAGCACCGTGGAGATGACGTATCTGTCTTAAGGACACAGTGTTAAACACTGGATTTGATCAGAAAATTTATTCAAGAAATTAATTTGGTAAGCAATTAATTTATTTTTTATTTTTTTTACTTTTTTATTTTCTGGTTTGATTTTTGTAATCAAACAAACTCTCTCATTTCCTTTATTTTTTCTGTATTCCGTTTGTTGTTAAGTACACAAACATAATTTATTTTTTAAATATAGTGAAGATTGTCCAACAATTTAAGACAGACTAATTTTTTGGTGTCTTCATTGTATTTATTTTTTTGTGATTTCACAAAGTGATATTCTGGTTGGAAAATACAAATAATAGTAATATACTATTTATTTTCTTTAACAACTAGTAGTAATATACTGGTATCATTAACAATTGCAGAATAAGAATTTGTGTTACAAAAAATTATTGTGGCATTTTATTTTTCAAGTTTTAGTAACGAAGAAAATAAAATTATTTTGTGTTTTGATTTTTTCTGATTTTTGTAATCAGATATTATGGTTGTTGAAAGTAGTACTCCAAATCCGATCATTACAACGACTCCGGTCCCTATCCAGAATCATGTTCAAGTTCCGATAAATCATGGAGAAAAACCAAAAAAATTTAATGGCACTGAGTTTAAGAGATGGCAGCAAAAAATGTTGTTCTATCTTACAACTCTAAATTTGGCCCGGTTTCTCCGTGAAGAGGCTCCAGTACTTAGAGAGGATGAAAGTGATAGGCAAGTTGTTGCCACTGTAGACGCTTGGAAACATTTTAATTTCCTGTGCAGAAACTATATCCTCAATAGCCTTGACAACATACTGTATAATGTTTACAGCCCTCTGAAAATAGCAAAAGAATTATGGGATTCTTTGGAGAAAAAATACAAGACAGAGGATGCCGACACAAAGAAATTTGTTGTCGGTAAATTTCTGAACTTCGTTATGGTAGACTCCCAAACTGTAATTTCTCAAGTTCAAAATTTTCAGATAATTTTGCATAATATTCATTCTGAAGATATGTCACTTAGTGAGTCTTTCCAAGTCGCTGCTTTAGTGGAAAAGTTACCACCAGCTTGGAAAGATTTCAAAATTATTTAAAACATAAACACAAGGAGATGACCATGGATGAATTGATTGTAAGACTAAGAATTGAAGAAGATAACCGAAATGTTGAAAAGAGGAGTGATAAAAATCTCATTGAGTCCAAGGCTAATGCGGTTGCACAAGTTTATAAACCACATAACAAAAAGAGGAAGTTTACTAGAGATGGTCTTAAATAAGGCGACAACAATGGTAATAAGAAGTTCAAAGGTAAATGCTATAACTGTGGCAAGACCGGACATCGAGCTTCTGATTGTCGCCGCCCTAAGAAGGATTGCAGAAGTACAAGCAAGAAGACCACCAATCTGGCCAATGTGACATAATTAGATTACATGTCTAACGAGATAAATGACATCAATATCTCTACTGTGGTGTCTGAGGCTAATTTGGTTGGAAATCCCAAGGAATGGTGGGTTGACATTGGAGCAGCTCGTCACATTTGTGTGAATAAGAAGATGTTCATTATCTACAATGATGCTACAAATGGTGAATAACTTTTCATGGGGAATTCTTCTACTTCTACTGTGGCTGGACAAGGAAATGTGATCTTGAAGATGACATCAGGGAAAGAACTTACCCTCAACAACGTATTGCATGTACCAGACATCTGGAAGAATTTAGTTTTTGGATCCTTGTTAAGTAAAAATGATTTTAGGCTTGTATTTGAGTCTGATAAATTTGTATTAACAAAGAATGGTATATATGTTGGTAAGGGATACATGAGTGATGGTCTCTTCAAGTTGAATATAATGACGGTTGTATCAAAACTTGCTATTAATGAGAATAACACATCTTTTGCTTATATTCTTGAGTCGAATTTATGACATGGTAGATTAGGACATGTAAATTTTGATGCTTTGCGCAGATTAATTGGTTTGGATTATATACCAATGTTTGAAATTGATCCTAATCACAAATTTGAGATTTGTGTAGAAGCAAAACTAACTAAAGCTCTATTTAAATCGGTTGAAAGAAAAATCGAACCTCTATACTGATTATGTGATCTTAAATTTGTTCAAACTAGAGGAGGCAAAAAATATTTCATAACATTTATCGATGATTACACAAGATATTGTTATGTATACTTACTTAGAAGTAAAGATGAAGCCTTAGAATGGTTAAAACTCTACAAAATGGAAGTTGAAAATCAACTTGGTAAAACCATTAAAATGGTTAGAAGTGATAGGGGTGGTGAATATAATACACCATTAAATGAATTTTGTGCACAACATGGCATTATTCACTAAACTACAGCACCCTATTTTCCACAGCAAAATGGAATTACTGAAAGAAAGAATAGAACCCTTAAAGAAATGATGAATGCCATGTTACTAAGTTCAGGCTTACTGCAAAACTTGTAGGGGGAAGTAATATTGTCTTCTAATTATGTTCTTAACAGAATACCTCACAAGAAAACCAACAATACTCCTTATGAATTGTAGAAAGGTTGACTGCCTTGCTACAAATACTTAAAAGTGTGAGGGTGTTTGGCAAAGGTAGAAGTTCCTTTTCCTAAAAAGACTAAGATAGGACCAAAAACAGTGAATTGTGTGTTTATTGGTTATGCTCAGAATAGTAGTGCATATCGGTTTTTGACTTATAAATCAGAAATACCTGATATAAATGTGAACACTATTATAGAGTCAAGAAATGCTGTGTTTTTTGAATATGTCTTTCTTTACAAGAAAGGATAGGAATTAAGTTCACAAAAAAGAACTAATGATTGTACACAAAGTCAAGAGACTAATGACAATCAAACATAAGAGACTAGTAATGGTCTCGACCAACAGGATTTAACTAATGATGAACCAAGACGAAATAAGAGAGCAAGAACATCAAAATCCTTTGGTCCAGATTTTCTGATGTACCTGTTAGAAAATGAACCTCAAAGCTTTAAGGAAACAATGACAGGTCCTAAAGCACCTTTGTGGAAAGAGGCTGTTAATAATGAAATTGAATCAATTACACAAAACCATACTTGGGAATTGATGGATCTTCTACCTAGTTCTAAACCTCTTGGATATAAATGGATATTTAAGAGAAAAATGAAAACAGATGGTTCAATGGACAAGTATAAAGCAAGACTTGTATTAAAATACTACAGACAAAAGGAAAGTCTGAACTATTTTGGCATATATTCTCCTGTGACGAGAATAACATCCATCTACATACTTATTGCCATAGCAGCGTTGTATAAATTAGAGATACATCAAATGGATGTTAAAGCAGCTTTCTTAAATGATGATCTAAATAAAGAGATCTATATGGAGCAGCCTGAAGGGTTTGTAGTGCCGGGGTAAGAAAAAAAAGTTTGTCGGTTTGTAAAATCTCTTTATAGATTAAAACAAGCACCTAAGCAATGGCAAGAAAAATTTGATCATGCTATGCTTACTAATGGGTTTAAGATAAACGAATGTGACAACTGCGTCTATGTTAAAAACACTGACTAAGGATATGTCATAGTTTGTCTTTATGTGGATGACATGCTTATCATTAGAAGCAGTCAAAACATGATCAAATCAACCAAGCAAATGCTGAATAGAAGATTTGATATGAAAGATATGGGGGTCGCAAATGTTATATTAGGAATAAAAATTACTAAAACATCTGACAGATATGCATTATCTCAATCACATTATATTGAGAAAATTCTTGGTAAATTTATCAAGAATGATATGAATGTAGCTAGAACACCTGTAGACATTAGTCTTTATTTATCCAAAAATAAAGGTGATGTGGTGTCTCAGTTAAAATACTCCTAAATCATTGGAAGCCTAATGTACCTAATGAATTGTACTCGTCCTGATATAGCTTATACTGTTAGTAAATTGAGCAGGTACACTAGTAACCCCGGACAAGACCATTGGAAAGAGATTATTCGGGTTCTTAGATATATAAGATTTACCCGTGATCATGGTTTGAACTTTACTCGATATCCAACAGTACTCGAAGGTTATTGTGATGCCAATTGGATATCGGATACTAAATATTCAAAATCTACTAGTGGATATTCCAATGTGGTCAAAACTTGTGCCAGCTATTTGTATTCATTGTGATAGTTAATCTGCAATAGGCAGGGCACAGAATTATATGTATAATGGTAAGTCACGACATATTTGTCGTCGACATATTACCGTAAGGCAATTGCTCTCAAATGAAATAATCTCAATAGATTATATAAAATCTAAAAGGAATATTGCGGATCCGTTAACAAAAGGTTTGACAAAAGAGCAAGTGTATAGTTCATTGAAGGGGATGGGATTAAAGCCTATTACATAAGAGTCATCATAATGGTAACCCCACTTATATGACTGGAGATCCCAAGAACTAAGTTCAAAAGGACAACTAAGTTATATGTGACTCGCTAGAAATCACCAAGGGATTAAAATTCCATACCTATTCCTATGGTGAGAGTGATATCTGCAACATGTATTGTATGTAGGGGTTTAAGGATAAGCTTAGCTTTTAATGATTATTTATATCTTGATTTAGGCATAAAATTAAGACGAGTATAAGAGATACTCACAATAAGAATCATCTATATGAGTATCGAACTGGGGCAGGTTCTATGAGAATAGAGAGGCTAAATTCTCTAGAACCACTCATGAACAACCAGGAGCGTTCAAGGCCAAAATGAACACAACCGTGAGAACCACGGTGTGTCAAAAGATATTTTGTGTGAAATCTATTGTCTTGACTTACACAAACGGCTGAACAATTCAAGGCATCGCGTCCATTGGTTAGCTAGTAGGCCCGATAGGTTATCATTGGGGAAGGTTCAAGGCCGAAAGCTACCTATCCTGATGCAAGATATTGTTGCATTTCTGTTGTCATCACATTTCATTCATGTGGGGGATTGTTAGAAATGATTTTGAAAGTTTTGGAAAAACAGAATTTTTTCTTAACTTTGGTCTAATTTTAGGTAGAACCCATGCGTCGAATTTCGTGGGTCTAAGTGGTAATGCGTTCTATGCCGCATTGTGAATCACGTGGTATATTTGGTTGCTCAAAACCATTATTGGGTGAATAAAAAATTGAAGCCAAAGAGAGCTCCATGGAAATGGTGTTTTTGGTGAAATTTTCTAAAAGTTTGAATAATGGCTTGTCCCACATTGATTTGGTGGGAAACTTTAATTGGGTTTATAAGGCTTGGGGTTGGAACTTGGGGTAGACCCTAAGAGGCACCCAAGTTTTGTAGAGAGGGAGGTTATGGGCAAAGTGGGCTAGACCCATTAGACCTAAAATAAACACACGCGCGCGGGGTGCCGCCGCTGCACAGTCGGCTGGGGCACGGGTGCGCGGTGTGTGGTTGGGGTGGGCTGGGCTTGTCCGGCCCAATATCTATCTTTTTTGGGCCAAAAACATTTGAAATTTATTTTCTAAAATTAAATTATAATTTTTTGGAATTTGAATTTTGGAAATTAAATTCGAAATGGGCTCTATTTTTTTCCCCACCTGGATAGATTCAAATTTGTTAAATACGGGTTTTATCTGTTCAAATTTTGAACCCAACAGATTTGTATCTGTTTATTCAAACCGAACAGGTACCATACCTGTTCATTCAAATCTATACTTGTTTAATTCAAATTAAACAGCCACCACTCCATCTATAAATAGGCAGCCCCCCATTTGATGTTTTCACTTCAATTTTCGTCCAAAATATTCTGCAATTTCTCTTTACATTTTGCTGCATTATTTTCTTGTGAGAAAAAGTGTAAACACAAAGTGTGTTCGTTGTGCAAACAATTTGTAGTGCTGCTATTGTTTGTTGTTGATCATTTTATCCTGAGAGATAGACGTCCACATTCTGAAAGCATCGTGGAGAGGACGAATCTATCTTAAGGACACAGTGTTAAACACTAGACTTGATCAGAAAATTTGTTCAAGAAATTAATTTGGTAAGTAATTAATTTATTTTTTATTTTTTATTTTTTTTTTTATTTTCTGGTTTGATTTTTATAATCAAACAAACTCTCTCTTTTCCTTTATTTATTCTGTATTCCGTTTGTTGTTAAGTACACAAATAGAATTTATTTTTTAAATACAGTGAAGATTGTCTAACAAAGAGGGGGGTTGGGCTTTCGAGATCTTGAATCTATGAATTTAGCATTGCTTATTAAGCAGGGATGACATCTTATCTCAGGGCAGTCGTCTCTCTGTAAACATGTTTTCAAAGCTAAATACTTTCTCGATACTTCCTTTTGGGTAGGTAAAGACTTTGCTTCTGCTTCATGGGCTTGGAAGAGTATCCTTGCAGACCGAAAGGTGTTGAGCATGGTTGGCGTTGGCAAGTGGGTAATGGTTGAAAAATTCAAATTTGGGATGATCCTTGGCTTCCCAATCAATTGACTTTCCGAGTGTTGGCACCTAGACCAGATGATGCTCACATTAATTTGGTGTTTGATTTGATTGATCCTATTTCTATGACCTGGAATCAAGCTATTCTATTGCATTTCTTAGAAAATATGGCATGTATGATTATGGCTATTCCCCTCAGCTATATGGGGGTTGAGGATAAATGAATTTGGCACTTTTCTTTTACTGATGAATTTACAGTTCACTCTGCATATGATCTTGCTTCACAAGTGTGCATGGAGAAACACAATGCTACTCGATTGCTAGGTGAAGCCAGTTCTTCGGGTAACATTCAAGATGTTTGGAAATCAATCTGGAGGCTACCTATTAAGCGAAAAATTCAGCATTTTATTTGGCGATGTGCACATAATATTCTCTCTACTAATGTTGTTCTTTATCAGCGTAAAGTATTGACTGATCCATGGTGTCCTCGTTGTGGTGTTGAATTGGAAACGATTGATCATCTTCTACTTCGCTGTCCTGATTCACAAATTGTTTGGAAATGCTTTCTGCTTCGATTGGAATGACCTTCAGAAATTACGTTGGATTGTTTCTCTGAGTGGTGGCAATATCTTGAGCATCACCTAGTTAAACACGAAGCAGAAGGATAAGGTTTTACAATTGGTTTGTTATATTTATTGGGCCCTTTGGAAGTCTCGGAATGCTTGGGTCTTCTCCCAAATTCACCAAATGCCCCCATTCATTTCCAGTTTGGCTATGGCGGAATGGAGTGAATTTTCTGATGCAGTGGCTTTAAATTCACAAGCCCCGAGATCATCCTTACCGAGTGATATTACCGCAACACTGTCCCATGATGCTCCTCCTATTGAGTGTTGGGTGTGTCCTCCTTCTGGATACACCAAACTGAATGTGGATGCAAGTACAAGGGAGGGCGAATTTTGTATTGGAAATGGCATTGTGGGGCAGACTTCAATGAGTGAAATTTTGTTGATCAAATCTATTCATTTATTCACTTGTCCTTCCCCTAGAGTGCTTGAAGCTCTAGCAATTCAAGAAGCCTTGCAGCAGGTGTTGATTGGCCCAAAGTATATTAGAGCTTCAACGGTGAAATACAACCTCCTCAACATATTGTTGTGATTGTGCAAGATTGTCGAACATTAAGTCTTTCTTTCCATTCAGTCTGCTTTCGTTTGGTTCCACGTATTTGTAATGGAGTAGCGTATGATATTGCACACCATGCTCTGTCAATTGATAAGACTCGAGTGTGGGAAGTTTGTTTTCCATCTTGATATTTACACTTTTATGAGTTTGATATTGGGCCGCTAGGCTCACCTTCTTCACTTTATGAATAAAACTCTTTTTATTTCTTTGGCAAAAAAAAAAGAAAGAAAAGAAAAGGTAGCTTACTGAATAGATCATTTATGTAAAAAATTAATTTAGTAAATATTAATATTTAAATATTTCTTTTAATTTTTCTTAAAAATAAATAAATAACCTATTTTCAAAATACATTTACGTCAGACAACTATTGATATCCGATTAATTTAATTTAATTTTTTATGAATAACTTGCTAAGAAAATTTTAATGAACAATTTAAATCATAAAATTAAACTAAGATATGACCTATTGAAAGAGCACAAAACCCGCTGCTGTGCCTTAGACTCAACAGCAACCCTACTTTTTAGGCGTACACATCAAAATATTTTTCAATGCTAGAAATAAAAGTTGCTTTTATTCGGAATACAATTTTAAAATGTCTAACACAATTTTTTTTCCCTTAATAACTAGAGAAATGAGTGAGGCCTCTAAAAAAAGGACTCTAATAAAGTATTAATTGGTCTTTTTCTTCCTCATATTTTGTCTTTTACGTCACTATTTTTTTATTTATTTATTTTTTAATATGTGATGCCAGCTTGTTAGAGCTGCTTTTGAGCAGCTCTGTAGCAAAACTGTAATAACTATTACAAATTGTATAATTTAGTTATTTAGAGGGGTGTCCCATTGACTGTCCAAACTTCATTGAGAAGTTGACCCTAATATTTTATACACATGCTCCATACATTGCATCTTCATTATAATAAACAAAGTAGAAATTGACTACAATAGAAAAGTAGTGGTTTTCTAGTGTCTAACTAATAAAAAAATTGAACATTTAATTATAAAAAATAAAAATAATTTTCTAGTGTCTAACTAATAAAAAATAAAAATAATCTTCTAGTGCCTAACTAAAAAAAAAATTTAACATTTAATTATAAAAAAATAAAAATAAATTTACTTATTTTAAAAATATTTTTTTAACCTTTCCTCCTCCCACTCGCTCCGTCAACTGTCCACTGCCACTCATCACCACATCCGGTCCCCTCAACCATACCATTTAACATAACCATGGAAATTTTATTATCAGAAAAGAAAATTTTATTATCAAAATATATATATATTTTTTTATCAATAAAAGAAAATTTTATTAAAATAAAGAGCAAATTACATATACCCCTCGAGATTTGGCTAAATTACAAATACCCTCTTGAGATTTGAGAAATTATAAATTTCCCCCTGAATGTTATATTTGCATAGCAAATTAGGGGGTAATTTGTTATGAAATTTAAACCTTAGGGGTCAAATTGTTATGAAAATACAAACTTTAGGGGGTGAGATGTAATTTTTAAAACCTCAAGAGATATCTGTAATTTAATCAAACCTCAAGAGAGATATATGTAATTTGCTCTAAAATAAAATAAGAATAGGTACAATCCTGAAACATCTACTCATGGTACTTGTACTCCCTCATTGTACCTGTACTCCAAGAAATCTAAGGATGGCATCAATGTCCCTTTTTCTTGAAGCATGGTATGTATCTTTCTTGTTTTTATTTTATTTTTATTTTTATTATTCTACTACACATATTTTAATTTTATATAAAAAGATATATAAAAAAAAGGCAAATTACACTAAAAGTTTCTATAATTTGAAATTTGTATCATTTTGATTCATAACTTTTTAATTGTGACATAATTGATCTTGAATTTTGAATCTTGTTTCAAATACTAGTACAATTGAATATACCATTGCTCAATATCAAGGGCAAAGTTATCAATTTGACAAAAATAAATGTTAAAAAAATATTTTTTAATTTTTAAAAATTATTTCTACCCACCAAAGATAAAATTATATAAAATTGATAAATATTTCACACATTTATTTATTTTTTTACCAAATTAATTTTTATTATGTATTCGAATGATAATCATGTAATAGGTGGCTGTTTTTATTTTTATTAAATGTTTTTAGTTTTTGATTTTTTTTATTTAAATGGATTGGTTGACAAAATATAAACTAATTTGACAAAAATAAATGTCAAAAAATATTTTCTAATTTTTAAAAATTATTTTTACCCACTAAAGATAAAATTATATAAAATTGATAAATATTTTATACATCTATTTATTTTTTTTACCAAATTAATTTTTATTATGTGTTTGGATGATAATTATATAATAAGTGGTTGTTTTCATTTTTATTAAATTAGTTTTTATTTTTCAAAAGTCAAATATGACGACAATTTTGATATCATTATTAAACCAATCCATTAAATCAAAAAAATCAAAAACTAAAAAAATTTCATATATTAAATATATCGATTACACATTAAAAACTTAACAATTACCCATTACATGATCATTATCCAAACACATAACAAAAATTAATTTAGTAAAAAAATAAATAAATGTGTAAAAGATTTATCAATTTTATATAATTTTATCTTTGATGGGTAGAAATAATTTTTAAAAATTTAAAAATATTTTTTTGACATTTATTTTTATCAAATTGACGACTTTACATTTAAAATTGAGTAATGGTATCTTCAATTGTCCTTATATGGAATAAGATTCAAAATTTAAGATCAAATGTGTTACAATTAAAAAATCAAAAAATCGAAGTGACACGCGTCCCAAACTATAAAAATTGTTAGTGTAATTCGTCCTATAAAAAAAAAAAAGAAAGATTTGTAATGACTTTTTGATTATAAACTCAACTCTCCAAACATAGCCTAAATTTCATCACTTTTACGCATATATGATATAACACGTTTCATATTTTATTATTGAGGACAAAGACTTTTGACCTTACAAATCATTGATTATGTCCCAATTCCACTCTTTTTTATTTGCGACAATGATGGGTGGTCACAAATTTTGTGGTTTAAATGGTTCAAAAATGTCAAAACGATATCGTTTTGACATTTAAACCACACAATTTAAACCACACAATTTTCGGACCATTTAAACCACACAATTTGTAACCACCAAACATTTTCCTTTTATTTGTGTATGAGTTATATATATATATACACACACTGGTAAAATTGCACGGCTACTTGCACATGTTTTTTTTTTTTTTATTATTATTATTATTATTATATATTTTGATTTTAACTCTTAAATTTGAAGTAGTGTTTGTTTTAATGAAATAAAAATATAATAGAATGATTATTTTGTTGAGGTTAAAAATAATAATTTCATTTCATTTCATCTAATTAAATGGCATTTGGCTTTCATTTTAATTAATTAAATATTATTTGAGATTATTATTAAAAAATAAGATTATTATTTATGGAATTGAATGGAATAAAAGATTAAATAATTGAACCGTTATATTATAAAGTTCATCCAGCATATCATTTATTAAAAAATGTAAGTTAATCGGATATTTGTAGTCTCATGATCAAGTCTTAGTTATTTTAAAACAAATTATCAAAATTATGCTAACATTTTTTTTAATTTTTAAACAAATGCGATTTTGTTATGGAATTATAGGTATCCAACAAATTTGATTGAATGTTCAAATTAGAAAGAAAATTCTATGAAAATATATAAATTAATTGAGTTAATTAGGTTGACCACTTGTGCACTATTTTTTGGGAGAAAGATCACATGACTCACTATGTGTATTGTGATTTCATACTGTCTGAGAGTACCATTTAGACAATATCACATAATAAATTCAAAATATTTAATATTCAATTTATCATTAGAATAATATTATATGCAACTTTGTTCATAGTAATTACAATATAGATATTCACCCTATTGCAAAATGACGTAATTTTATTACAAAATTTTATAACATTAATCACAAAATATAATCTCGTCACAAATTGACGTAACAAAAAAAATCATAATCAAGTCACAAACTTTTATAACATTAACCACAAAATTATGGATAGTTTGTTATGTTAATTTGTGGTGAAATTATGTATTTTATGATTAATATTATAAAATTTTATAATAAAAATATACAAATATATGATAAAATATATATAGTGTGCAGTCTTGAAGGGTACACACTATAGACTTTTCCTATAAATATATAGAGTACATGGTGATCTGTTTTTTATTTTCATTTTTTTAATCTTTTTATCACTACAAGAAAAATCATCTTTGGCGACAAAGGTCCATTTTTAGTCGCCAAAAGTCGCCTTTTTACCTTCCCTGACTAAATTTTTTAGTCGCCGGTTTTATCGCGAATAAACGGTCACAAAAGGTTTTGGCGACTAAAAAGGTTTTAGTCGGCAAAAAGACAGGTCTTTAGCCGCCCGCTTGCCGACCCGCAGTAGGGGCCGTCCGGCCCCCAGAGGCACGTGACTTTGGTCGCCAATACTCAATTCCACTGTTTGAAATTATACATTTGGCGACTAATCTTTTAGTCGCCAATAGTTGATAGAATGCCGACCAAATTGTTCAGTCGCCAAAACAAATACTTTTGGCGACCAATAGTTTAGTCGCCAAAGGTTGTTCGGTGGAAAAAAAAAAAGAAGCTAACTTTTTTACTTTTTCTGAGATTCGAACCACCAAAACCTTGTAAACCTTTAGTAACACACTCCTTCCACTAGACCCCTACAACATCACATGAATATTTATGCAATATATATTATTTATATACTATATTGACCCGTATTAATATAAAACTATATATATAAATATAATTATTTTTATGCAATATAATTTATGTAAAAAATAAATTATTTACTAAAAAAAAATTGAAGCCATATTATTTAGTCGCCAATAATGTAATTTTGGGCTACTAAAATATTTTTTAGTCGCTAAAAATATAAGTTCCGGTTGAAAGTAGCATTTTTGGCCACTAGACCTGTTTTTAGTCGCCAAAAACGTCCCCTTTTGGCTACTAAACTGAATTTTAGTCGCCAATTGCCTGTTTTTAGCTACTAAATTTTTTTAGTAGCCAAAAAGCTTCACTTTCAGCAACCAAACTATTTTTAGTCGCCAAAACACGTATAATCGGTGACCAAACTATTTTTTAGTCGCCAAAACCTATACTTTTGGCTACTAAATTATTTTAGTCGCCAAAAACCGTCACTTTTGGCTACTAAAAAAACTTTCGTCGCTAAAACTCATACATTCGGCGACTAAATTTGTTTTTAGTCGCCAATAACTATACATTTGGCTACTAAACTATTTTAGTCGCCAAAAGTCTTCACTTTTGGCTACTAATTCCATTTTAGTCGCCAATTGTGCTATTTTCAGCGACGAAAATTTGGTTTTTAGTTGCCAAAACTGCTTTTCCTTGTAGTATATTATTATTAAATAATATGGTAATGGGCCCAATTCCTTAACATATCCACGTGGTTGATGGCAAATTCCACAATAAGACATAAATAACAAACGAAGCAGTGCATGATTTTGGGAAAGTGGCAAAAAACATGCCTGCAAAATCAAAGCACCTCTTATGCATATAGATATAATAAAATAATATTACTATATAATCAAAATAAATATTCAAAAAAATTATGATGTAGATTTAAATTTTATTGAATATATGTATATATATATATATCTATATATTTTTTAAAATATGTACATTAAAAAATAATTGTTAAGGTCAATCACCAACATTATCCTGGTCAATGGGCCAATGTTGGGTCTACCATTCACCAATTCATTATTTGTAATATCTGTCCATTATGCTTCACATGGCCAACATGGACAACCCAACAAATGGGCCTTAAAACTTAAGCCCCCACGTGGCCTAATTTCTTGTCTTTCAAATACCATAAAAAGACAAAAAAAAATCTTAAAACATAAAAAATTATTTGTCTAATTTATGAAAATCAAACAAAATCAATTTTGTCAAAATCCTAAACCTATTAGGTTTTGGGTTTTGAATTTTGAATTTTGAAATGAGTTTTCAAAATCCTAAACAAATAAGTTTTGAGTTTTGAAAAATTGATTAAAAAATAGAACTAAACGGAGCCCAAGTCTCTTCGGTTAACTTTTCAGTTTTTAGTTTTCAATTTATAAAAAAAATAAGAAACATATTTTTGTTTATTTTTATAAAAATAAAAAAATAATTATTTGGGATACAAAAATATTTTGAAAATAAATAAAAATAAAAATAGAAAAATATATTTAATGAGTTGTCAGAGTTGGTGGCTGAAAATGGAGGGTGGATGGATGTGGTGGCCAATAGTGGGTAGTGGCTGGAGGTGTCTGCCGAAGTTAGTAGTCGAATGTCAGCGGAGGTCACGAGATGGCTAGAGATCATGACAATGACTGCCTACCTGTCGAAGAGTTGCTGAAGATTGGCCGAAGCTCACCACCCACCGACTGTGGGTGGTGGTGGTCGGTGGCCGATAGCAGTGGGTGGTGATCGAATGTGATGAATAAAAGAAGAAAGTAAAAACTTATTTTAAAAATAAGTAAACATATATTTTTTGTGTTTTCAAAAATTTTGAAGATGAAAACAATATCAAGCAAGTTTTCATTTTTATTTTTTAAAAAATAAAAGCAACTACAAAAAAAAAAAAAAAAAAAAACAAAAAAACAAAAACAAAAACAAAAACAAAAACAAAAACATTAACAAACCAGCCAAGTTATCCTCTTCAGGTTTTAATTTTGTGGCCTAAAAACAAATACCCAAGTTCTTGTCTTATAAAGACCAAAATTTACAATTTACAATCTAACTAATTGTAAAAATGGCTCAAAATTTCAACCAATTGAAGCCTTTCTTAGACCCAAATTTCAGTCTTAATGCGGTCCAATACTTATCTTCATATTCCTTTTCATAAGCCTGTAAAAAGCTCAATCTTTTCAGCACTATTCAAGGCCTGCTGCTTAAAATTCTAACAACAAAACCCAACTTGGGCTAGTAAATTAAGACCCAAGTTCTATTCTAGATCTACAATTGACTTGACTCCGATTAGATTCGTACCTAAATTTGAATACATAGACAACCCACTCAAATGGATGCAGTTACAATTCCTGTGAATCTAATGTTTCATTTATTTCGACAAAAAATATTTTTTGATTTTTTTTGTGAAAAACATTTTTTTATAATTCTTTTATTACATAGAGAGCGTTTTCTTTTGTTTGGTTGTATTTTTGAAATTAATGTATTAATAGTTGCATTAGTGGTGGTGGTAGTGATAGAGGTGAAAGTGAAGATGTTGGGGGCAGTGGTGGCGGTAGTGATGATGGTGGCAACGGCAATATTGGTGTGATGGTGGTAGTAGTAATGAGGTAGAGAGTAGGGCGGTGGAGGTGGTGGCAGCTGCCAACGACGTTGATGATAGTAGTTGTGGCTATGGTGGTAGTGGTGGTAATATGGTAGCACAAATAAAACTTTGGCTCAAAAAATATTTTCCGCCTTTTAAAAATAGAAAACATTTTTCATCGAATTAGGTTTATTTTCCATTGCCTATAGAAAATATTTTTATTTGTACCAAACGAGAGAAAATGCAAAAAAATATTTTCCGACTAAACAAAGAAAGCATAAATATTTACTTAAAATCCATTCAAATGTTTTTTTTTTGTTTTTTTTGTTATTGTTGTTGTTCAAAAATATCTCAAATTTTATCTTGAACTATGATGGACTTAATTTCGATTCGGACTAGTTTTGTTGATTCAGATACGTAGACAACTCTCTCAAATGAGTGTAGGCACAATAAATAAAAGTTTTAGGGATTTATTTATTTATTTTTATTGTCTTTAAAAGTGAAAATTTTATTACAAAAAATATTTAGGGATCAGTTCCTATTGTTGTAAGGATAACCACTAAAAAGTCATCTAACAAAAGTCAAAAATGATTTTTAGAGACAATTTTTTAAATATTGCTAATAAATGCACTTTTAGAAATAAAATAATTTGGTCCCAAAAAAGTTAATTTTTTGAAACAAAAATTTTAGTTCCAAAAAGATTGTAAT
Source organism: Camellia sinensis (assembly GCF_004153795.1). Taxonomy (NCBI): domain Eukaryota; kingdom Viridiplantae; phylum Streptophyta; class Magnoliopsida; order Ericales; family Theaceae; genus Camellia; species Camellia sinensis. Next base: position 2,443,893 of record NW_021024878.1, on the reverse strand, counting down.
TCATCACTAAATGTCAAATTTTGTCTCTAAAAATACAAAAATGTTACTTTTAACGACAAAAATATTTTGTCCCTAAGAAAGAGTAGGACCCTAATTAATACTTTGGACTCCCCATTTTTTATTTATTTATTTTTATTACAATAATAACCTCAAATGTAATTATTAAAAGAGACATATTTTGAGACACCTCATCTCACAATTTAACTCACACACCCACTAAATCATGATATAGGGTTTATGAGAGAACCAGTTCCACCACCCACACGCTGCAAAACCTTCAATGTGACAACCCCAAATTGCAAATCATAATTAATTATGTGATTATTAGTAATTATGTTATAAGCCATGTGATTAATTGTGAATTAACTGTCTAATTTGATGAATTGTGTGTATCTGTTTGAATTGAAGAACTATCTATTTTAATTTCTGTTTAGAATTTGAAATTGAGGACAAAATGATTTCAAAAACTGAAATTGACTGCATGAATAGACTAATTAGAATTTTTAGAATCATGTGACAATTTTATTGAAAATTGATTCAGAATTAATTAATTAGATTTAATTGACTTCATATATATATATATATATATATATAAGAGCCTTAAGCTCATTTTGAGCTCAACTCCCTCATTGGAGACAAAATTTGAGAAAGAGAGAGAGAAAACCCTAGAGAATTCTAGAAAGAAGATGAAGAAAAAGAACAAGAGAGACTCGAAGGAGATCTTCACAAATTATCCATCTAAGGTAGGATTTCTCTCATAATTTCTTAGATTTGAGTCATCTACACTCCTATCCTCTTGAATTTAAGCTTAATTAAGAAAGACATTATGCTTGATTAAGAGAGTGTGTGATGTGAATTGAAGTAGAACATCTATAGGTACTTGCATGGTTAGATTTGAAGAATTTAGCTCAAGATTTTGGCATATTTTCATGAGATTCATGTTTTCTTGCATGTTTTATGAGAATTGAGGAGGAAACTCCATGAGTTTTCAAGATTTGAACTCAAACTTATATGCTTTATGATTTTGTACTCTAAGTTCAAGGTTTTGAGTTCTTACATGGAAATTTGAGTTTTGTTTGAGGTTATGACTTGAGTTTGAAGTTAGAAATGTTTAATTCAAGTCATTTTTAAAGGTTTTGGGCCTTGATTTGCATAAAAGTGAAGTTGGATTTTGAAAAGAATGAGTTTCCATGTAAAAGAAGATTTTCTGACGGCTTTTGGCCCAGAACCACATATGCGGAATACAGAGAAAAGAAAGATGAACATTCTGCCAAAATTGCACGTGTGGGCGCACATGCAGCCAGTTTTCCCGCACGTGCGGTTTTCAGGGCAGATTTTCGGTTTTGTTTTCTCTTCATTTTTCTAACTTCCAGACCTTCGTATGTATGGTTTTCAAGTGTTTTTCATATGCATTTGCATTGCATGAAACAAGGAAAATAAAAGAACGAATAGGAATAAACGATCAAGTAAATAACAAGTGAAACGAATGAAATGAATGACATGTAATTTTGAGATGTTGTGCTTGGTTATGTGTCTGCAGGTTGAACTATTGAAGCGTAACATCCGACCATGCACTGTGAGTAACATTACTGTAAAGATATGTTTATATGAAATATATTTGAAATGTTATTTGATATGTCATGTTTCTGAAACGTTATTTACTTAAGTGAACAAATATCTGATTTTGAACCTATTATGGCATCCAAAGAATGGTCCCAAATCATGGGGGACAACATATTAATGCGGGTCCATGACATCTATGAGATTAGGAGATCTCGTTAGCCACTTGTCAAAGTGGTGATATATTTAATCGGTATTCGGAACCGATTACTCTAGTCGGAAGATGATATGTTCTGTTATGTTGGATGTACCATTATTATGTTCAGATATGAGAATGATTGTGATATGATTTGTTTTACGAATATGATATACTTGGAATTAGTTCACTAACCTCTTTACTTTAATATTATTCACTAGGCTTTAACTCACTGTGTATATATATATATGTAGAGGTGAGCGGCATGAAGAGCAAGCCCAGAAGGAACCCTTTAGCCAAGCCACTGTTTAAAGCCTTTGGAGTTTTGTTTCGGTGCCTTCGAGTTGAGGCTTGGTCTAGAAGACCGTTGTCAAGTTTTTGATCATGTATATGTTTTGTACTTGTTGAGATGTATGTATTACTGAATAGGTAAATTAACATAATTATTTTATATGTGTACATGTATATAAATGGTTTTATACAGGATATGATGCACGTTATACAGGGTGGGTAAATTAACGGTTTGTGCATGTATTATTCCATATAGAATCACGGCTTATTGGACTACTTGTTATATCTTTGCATATTATTGGCATCCGCCAGCCCTGTTACTGTATTACTGTTAAGCATGCCTTTGGTAATCATGGATTACTGGCCAGTTATGACATTAAACCTATAGGGACGGATTTGGGTCGTGACACTCAAACCTTTTAAAACCCTTCAAAACCCTCTGGCGGCTAGTCTTTTGTTAGTTTCTGACAACAACTATTCGACGATACACACTTCTCTGATAAGTCGATAGTGAAAGTGTTTTTGACAATCCCAATGCCATAAGATGAATGGAGTATCAAACTCAGAGGAAGTTTACAATGTGGATGATGTTCATAGTTGAAAGAAGGTTGACCTTGAAATGATAAGTTTTTTCAAAAACACAAAAAAAATGGTGAAAATGTTATGGGAATTGAACAATAATTTCTCTAAATCAATTTTGCAAAATAATGATATTAAATAAAACCGATTTTGAAAATAGATTTTATATAGTTTGATAAAATTATATATATGTATATATATACACATAATAGAATACTGAAGAAGATTTAGAAAATAGCCTGTATAATTGTGAGAGGCATGTCAAAGACGCTATTCTAAAGTCATTATGCGCTCTCTTCGTGCAGGTTCTAATGATCATAAATGATTCCAAGATATAACCCAAAAACTCACATGGATTTGACACAATGCACAGTTGCACCAGATGGATTTGTCAAGTCTGTATCGGTTGCCCAGAAATATGGAATATAGAAAATACAGTAAAGAGGGGAGAGCGACAGAGAGAGAATCATAAAATGTTGTTTATGTTTTTGCCTGAGTTAGAGTCCTGTATTTAAAGACTCTTTGATGTCTGTTGGGAACAGACACACCCTTTACTTTTGAATTCAAACACTTTTTGAATTATAAATAAACATGTCTGTTGGGGAAAAAAAAAAATATAAATACAAATAATATAATATAATAAAATAATAAATAAATACAAATAAAGTTTTGAAAATTTTAGGAAATCTCCAACAATCGCCCATAAGATTCAAAACCTTGTAAAACCATCAAATAAACACAAAAATAATAATGATAATAATATGGGCAACTCTAAAACCATATAATTGGTGTAGGTATTTTTCAAATTTAAACCTCACTTGGTGTTAACAGTTTTATTCTGAAAGAATCTTAGTGAATCAGGTCTAGAACTAAATCCTTTTTACTAGAATTCAATATGTCACATGTATGGTATGATACATAACTGTGACGCGGGTTAGCACTATTAGCAGCCATGTGCTCAATCTTGATTCCTCATAAGAGTTTTAGGAAACAACTCTATTCCCGCAGTTCCGGCGTCACGACGCTTTTACTTAGGTGAATCCTCCAAAGATAGAAGTGATAGATATCTATCTTGCGAGAGTATGCCCACCTTGGATTCATTTAGAGTAAGCATTGTTCTTTAACCGTCACATTTATATCAGCACTGATATCTTAAAGATGAGTAGGAGAACATAAACAATAAATTTAATAGAAGTCTCCTTATTTAAAGTGCTGGAATATGAGTCAAGCTATAAGGATTGTTCCTGCCTATTAAACTTCCTTAATAGGATCTCCAATCACATAAGTCGGATTACTTTCTTAATTGACTCCCTATGGGTTTAGACCCATCCCCCTCGATAAATCTAAGACTACACTCTTAAATAAACCTTTTGTTAATTGATTAGCTATATTCTTTTTAAATTTCACAAAATTTAAAGATACAACATTTTTTATTCACCAAACTTTTTATAGATTTATACCTTACTTGCATATGCCTATTCATCTTTTTATTAGTATGTGTTTGTCTCACAAGTTCTATTACAGCTCTATTGTCATAATGTATGGAAATAACATGTATAGGATTTTTGGAATATCGAGGAATAAATTTTTAATCCACTCAACTTCAGTACACATAGAATCTAAGACTATATGTTCTGATTTTGTTGTACTTCAAGAGATAACAGTTTGTTTCTTAGAACCCCAAGATATTGTTGCTCCGCTTAACACAAATATATACCCAGTAGAAGACTTAACATCTAAGCTATTTGTTATCTAATTAACATCGCTATAACTTTCTACCACATTAGGAAAATCACTAAAGCAAAGTGAATAATCTAGAGTTCTTTTTAGATATTTAAAAACTCTTTCCACAACAACCCAATGATCTATACTAGGATTATGAGTGTATCTACTTAATCTCCCATTAGCATAGGCAATATTCAGTCTAGTCTTATTAGCAATATAGAGAACTGAAACAATAATTTGAGAATATCTAAGTTGAGATATAAGTGCACCATTTTTTTCTTTAAATTCATGCTAGGATCAAGAGGAGTTGAAACAGGTTTGAGATTATAATAATCAAACTTTTTTAACATCTTCTAAGATTCTAGATTGATTTAATGTAATACCTTGGTTGTTTTCTCTAATTTTATATCCAAAATTATATAAAATTCTTTTAAATCTTTCATATCAAATTTTGAAGACAAATAAGATTTCACATTTTTAATTATCTCTAAATTTGTTCCAAATAATAAGATATCATTAATATATAAACACGAGATAATACTGTTAGGTTTTTATTCTTGACAACCCCGTTTGACAAAACTCCTTTAAGTTGTATTTGTTTTCGCACTTTTTATTTCAGTGAGGCTAAGAGTTTTTAGATATGACTCCAACCCGAAATGTGTCTTGCAGAGAAGTTTTGTGATGTTAATTCTTTCAAGATTGCTACTTCGATGGTTATGACGGGGATCGAGCTACCCGGTTAGCTCGCGGGGGTCCAGGGGGCAGCGCCACGGCGAGGTCAAGGGGTAGTGCCCCCGAAGCAAAATGCAAAATGCATTCAAAGTTGCCTGTCCGCTCGAGCGGACATTCCCCCGCTCGAGCGAAGAATGCTGAGTTCCAGAAGTTTGGTGAGTCTGCAAAAATACTGTGATCTGTGTTTTCACGCTCGAGCGTCAAAATCCCTTTCGAGCGTACATCCTGGTTTGGAACACGTCATATAGTGTCCCCGCTCGAACGTCCATTCCCACGCTCGAGCGGACCTCGCGATTTCAGATTGTATAAATTCGCAAGTTGTTCCAAATCTAGGATTACTTCTCCAGATCTTCTTCTTGGGTTCTAGGGTTTATATCTGGGAATATTTTGCTAGTTTTGTTTGATGTTTTGATTGAGTATTCAACTCATGGTTTAAAGAGTATACATCAAAGGATTATTTGTTTGTTCTACACAAAAGAGAGTGTTGTTCTTCGGTGGATTCTGAAGAATTTGAGCCTGAAGCTTTGGTGGATTCTGGAGTGGCTCATCATCAAGATAATTCCGAGGTGAAGACGGGGTTGGAAGAGGCACATAAGGGTTAGTTCAATTCAAGCGTGGATTCGCTAGGTAATTGGGAGTATACCTGTGTAATTCCTTTATATCTTCCTAGTGGATTATTTTGTGGCTGTTGCCCGTGGTTTTTTATCACAATTGGAGGTGTCCAATTGTGGTTTTTCCACGTAAAATCGTTGTGTCGATTTGTCTTGATTGTTTGATTGAGATTGTTATATACTGCTTAAAATTGATACATAATCACAAATCAACATCTAGGGGATTTCTAGATTTTTCAAATACAATCTCCATTATCTTCTTTAAAGTATACACATCTATCATATTCATTGATTTTAAAACCATATTCTAGAATTACCTTATCGAACTTTTCATACCACTGTTTAGAAGTTTGCTTAAGTCCATACAAAGATTTAACTAATTTGTAAACTTTTTGTTCTTGTCTTTTAATCACAAAACCTTCAGGTTACTCCATATAAATTTCTTCATCTAAATCTCCATTCAAAAAAGTAATTTTAACGTCAATTTGATGAATTTTTAAATTATAAATGGATGGTAGAGCAATTAAGATTCTACTGGTTGTAATCCTAGAAACAAGTGAATAGGTGTCGAAATAATTTATTCATTTCTTTTGTGTAAATCCCTTGGCTATTAATCTTTCCTTATATTTATCTATGCTTCCATCAGGTTTTAATTTCTTTCTAAATACTCATTCGCAACCTGTAGCTTTACTTCTAGGAGGTAGATTAGTCAACTCCCAAGTATTATTTTGAAGTATTGATTCAATCTCACTATTAATGGCTCCCTTCCAAAATGGTGCATCTAAGGATGGCATAGCTTCTGTAAAAGTATTTGATTATCCTTCAGTTAAAAATGTATAAACACTACAACATTTTCTTAGTTTAGTGGCATTTGAAAGTGTCACAAAACTATTGGTTTAATGACATTTTTTAGTCTTGTGACATTTTGAATAAGTGCCATTTATATCTGTGCCACGGTAGATACTAGTGCCACGGTAGATACTTGTAAGTGCCACTACACCATCATTGCTAAAAACTTTCAATGACATTTTGATGTCATGATAGATATTATTTGTGGCACTATCAAACGCCATTAAAAAGAGTTAGTGACACTTATAAGTGTCATTACACCATCAAGACTAAAACCTTTCAGTGACACTTTAATGTCATGATAGGCACTATTTGTGACGCTATCAAGTGCCATTCGTGATGATAATTCGTTGTAGAATAATTTGATCCGCTCTTGCGAAGACTCGAACCGCCAACCTCCCACACACCATAAACTTTATACACCACACTCTTCCCACTACACCTATATAGCACCACATGATTATATGTGCAACATATATTATTTATATAGTACATACATCCATATTAATATAAAGTATATATATATAAACATAATTATTTTATTGAACATAATTTATGTAAAATAAACTATTTACTAGCAAAATAAAAAAAAAAGACCACTTTTGGCGACTAAAAATATTTTTTAGTCGCCAATTCTATACTTTGGCTACTAATTGTTTTTTAGTTGCTAAAAAACTTAACTTTTCTCGACCAAAATCGGATTTGGTCGTTGAAGATGCACTTTCAGCTACCAAAACTTTGGTCTCTAAAAAATTTAATTCTCGCCTTAGGATTTTAGTTCTTCTGCGCTAAAAATGACCACTTTTGGCGACTAAACTTATTTTTTAGTCACCAATTGTAGACTTTGGCTACTAAAATTTTGTTAGTCGGTAAAACCCATATAATTAGCGACCAAACTTATTTTTAGTCGCCAATTGTAGACTTTTGGCTACTAAATTTTTTTAGTCACCAAAAAGTTTTACTTTGGGCTACTAAAAATTTTTTAGTCACTAAAATCCATATAATCAGCGACCAAACTTTGTTTTAGTCGCCAATTGTAGACTTTTGCTACTAATGCTGTTTTGGTCGCTGAAAGCTATACTTTTAGCGATTAAATTTTTTTTGGTCAGGAAATTTAGTCGCCGAATGTGCTTTTTCCTGTAGTGTATATTGAGTTTAATTTATTTATTTTTAATCATTTACTGCATTTTAAAAAGTAAAAAGTAATTTGCACCTACCTAGTGTCCTGACGCTTTTTAAAAAATGCCATTGCTACTAAAGTTTAGTGGCATCTGTTGCTAAATGTCACGAACATAATTTTTTGTCATTATTTTATAAAATGCCATAAAATTGATGTGACATTTCTTTATTGAAATGCCACTAGAGCTTTTTATTTTTGTGATTCTGTGGCATTTTTCTAAAACATTTAATGCCAATTTTTATTTTTGTGGCATTTTCTAAAAACATGCCACTAGTGTAGTGTTACTAAAGTGTAAATTTGTTGTAGTGACATTTTTATTGTAGTGAAGTGACACTTTTTTTAATTAAAATGCCACTAGAGCCTTGTATGTTTGTGGCTCTATGACATTTTTCTAAAAAATGTCACCAAATATTCTATTTGTGACATTTTTTAAGAACATGCCACTAGTATGGTGTCACTAAAATGTGTTTTTGTTGTAGTGAAAAATCATCTCCAAAGTTTTTCTCTATTCTAGTTCTCTTACTCCTTCTAGGTTAAGTCTACATGTTCAGAATCATCTCTCATAACATTAGTATTACTAGCAATGGATGTTCTATCTACAACTTGATTTGAGATCCTAGTTTTATATGGAAAAATATCTTCAAATAATGTAGCTTCTCGATATTCAATTATTGTATTATTAGTAATTTCACTAATTTTAGAATTTATTACTAAAAATCTATTAGCACTACTATTTTGAGCATATTCTAAGAAAACAACAGTTTTAGGTCCTATTTTTTTACGTTTAGGTTTTGGAATTGCTACATTTGCTAAACACCCCCACACTTTCAACATTTTAAGATTAGGTACTCGTTTTTTTCCAGATTTCATATGGTGTTTTATCATTATCATTCATAATTACACTATTTAATATAACACAAGTAGTGAGTATCGCTTTCCCCCATAAGCTCTTCAGTAAACCAAAACTAATAAGCACTGCATTTATTATATCCAATAGAGTTCTATTTTTTCTTTCAACTATTCCATTAGATTGCAGAGAATAAGGTGGGGTTACCTCATGAATAATTCCATGTTCTACACAAAAATTACTAAGAGTACCCTCATGATATTCGCCTCCTCTATCAGATCTAAATTTCTTAATCTTCATTTCTAATTGACTTTCAACTTCATCTTTGGTTTTAGTAGCAAAACCTAGAACAATCATCTATAAAAGTTACAAAATATTTATTTCCTGCTCTAGTTGGTGGTCTATTATAATCAAAAACGTTACTATGTGTAAGGTCTAGGAGTTGTGAATTTCTTTCTATAGATTTATAAGGTTTCTTAGGTTGGTTTGCTTGCACACATACTTCACATTTACGTTTGACATCAATAGTGACGTAGGTACTAATTATAAATCCATCATTTTTCTAATTTTCCTTAAATTCACATGTCCAAATCTTCCATGCCACAAATCACAAACTTCAATATTCAAAATATTATGAGAGATATTATTAATTTCAAAAGATACATTTACTTTACAAAATATTTTCCAATAAAAATATTATTTTTACTTATTACAATCTTATTTGATTCCATTACAACTTTGTAACCTAATTGTACTAAACACAATCCACTAATAAGATTTTTTCTAATTTCAAGAACATATCGCACATCTTTCAAAGTTAAGATCTTTCCAGAAGTCATTTTTAAATCTATAACTCCTATGCCAAGTATCAGTATGACTGATCCATTCACCAAAGTGACACTTCCTCCACTTGATTTTTGGAAAGTTTTAAAATAACCACAATTAAACACACATGTATATTAGCCCTAGAATCTAACCACCAATCTTGATATTCAAAAATAGAATTAATTTCAAGATTATACGTAAAAGATGGTTCAACAACTTCTTCGTTCTCCAAAATCATATTCACTTGAACATTATGACCTTTAGTATTTAGCTTCTTGTTGAACCTTAATTTATTCTCCTCACTCTTCTTAAAGAAGCAATCCTTAGCATAGTGATTGGCTCTCCCACACACATAGCATAACCTTTTGCCACCCTATTGTCCCTTAAAATTATTAGTATTGGCTTGGTAGTTGTTATTATGGTGCTTGCTATTTTGATCTCTAGGTTTAAACTTAAGGTTGTTCTTGAAATTTTTACCTTTAGGTCGAAAGTTATTCATATTAGTGAAACTATTTTTATTCCTATTCTCCACCAAAATTACCTTAGGAGTTTTCTCTTTTTCTAGTTTCTAGATTCTAGATTTGATCTGTGTTTCTCTTCCATCCTAAGTGTATTGATTAGTTGAGTTAAAAACAGATCTCTTTGCTTAAGATGCTTAGCAATGTCATTCCAAGATGGGGGTAATTTATCAATAAGGCAAGACACTTTAAACTCTTCACTAAAAGTTGTCCCTTCCTTTCTAATTTTCTGAGTAGTTCTTGAAATTCATGTATTTGGTCTCCTACAAATTTGTTATCTTTCATTTTATACCCACTAAAATTAGAGACAGTGAACCTATCAATACTAGCATCTACAGTTCCATATTCAGTCTCTAAGGTTTTCCATAGTTCTTTACTAGTCAAGTTGGTTGACTAATACACATTATACAAATAGTCAAATAAGACACTAAGGATTCTGTTGTAGCAATGAAATTCAATTTGTTCAATGACAACCAAGATCCAACAAAATCCTGATTTTCTATGGCAGACATAAGACCCAACATGGTCAACCAATATTTTGTTCGTTTTTGTCATCTTTCAAAAAAATTTCCATTAAAATTTTTAGGTTTCATACTAACAGTTTCTTCTAAATTAGCCATTTTAACTATTTAAAGAACAAGAGAGCAAAATAGTATATTAATTTGTAACAAATAACAGCCAAACTAATACTAATGTTATTATGAGTGTAAATTTAATTCCCAACAATTTTAAGAAGATATATATTGGTAAATTAGTATTTGATACAGAACAAATCCTAATGTGATACATGAAACTTATTGAGAGGGAGTTTTTATATGCATTAGGGCCGAGCTAGGCCAAGGCGCGGTAATGGGCCGTTCTGTGGGCCGCAGTAAAAAGGGCTGAGTAAAAGGGCCTTATAGTTAGCTCGGTCCAAAAGGGCCTTGTAGTTATCTCAGTCACCCCGGTCGGAGTGGTAATTAGCTCGGCCACAGTGTTTGGAACCGAGGTATTATGGTTTCTTATGGTGGACCTTGCTCTAGTTAGCGCGGTCAGAGCTTGTTGTAGTTAGCTCGGTCTCAACGGACACAACCGAGGTACAAATGAACAAGAGCCGAGCTATGAGTTGCATGTGAAGGTACTGGTTTGGGAATGACAAAGAGGTATTGTTAGCTCGGTTACATTGTCATCCAACCGTGGTAAAACATTCTCACTTGGTTTAAGCAGTGAGGGGGGTGTTGAAGGATAAGCATTATCTTTCACGAGTGTGATTCCTAGGAGGACTCTACATGGAGGAATAAGAGTCCTACTAGGATTGTGCTATGCGGAACCTATAAAAGCTCCTAACATAACCTATGTAGAGGTAACACAACTTTGATTCTCGAATACACAGAACTTTTGTCTATTTGTCTATTTTGTTGACTTAGGCATCAGAGAGGCATTCGGCACACACCCGCCGGCTAGCTCACGTTTGTGTTTTCAGGGAGTAAAGCGACGATGTTTGGAGGAGCGCAGACTTGATCAACAGCATCATACGAGAAGATTATTTTGTGCTCGTACAATTGGCGTCGTCTGTGGGAATTCCAAAAAGAACAAAACCTCTTGATCAAGTTTTCCTCGCTAGTTGGAAGCAATGGTGCACAATGAAGACTTGCCGCAATCAGCTATTGGCGGGCAAACCCCGGAGGGGGGTGGAAGGCGCGAAGGCTTGCCTTCTATCCCTCCCATGGCGGATTTAGAACCCCAGCGAAAGAACCCCAGAGGGATGCAAGAGGGAGGCGGGCTAACAGCCCCTATCGCTCTCAAAGTCCTGAAAGACAGAGGCGAAGGATGGACCCCCAAGTTCTGGAAGATCGCGTGAAGGAGCAGGATGAGTTGATACGAAGGATGGCGGCGGACATGGATTCAATGAAGCGCCAGATAAAAGGAAAAATGGGTGGCGACAGGAGAGGGGTGCAAAAGCAACACGCTGTAGACATCCCATTTTCGACCGACCTTAAGACTCAGACGTCACCGATTGAGCGCTCGGTGATGACGCATATTGTGCTTGTTCTGAAGTTGCGGAGTCTCGACTGGGAGCCTTGTTTCTAGACTTCGGGGCTCTTTTGTGCTTTGCCTCGGTTTACGAACCAGGTCTTGTTTTCTCTGTCTTTCTCTTCCCGAAGGGAGGGAGAGGTCTTGTAGACCATCTCTTAGTGGCCGTAGGCTACGTTTCGTGGTCGTAGACCACTTTTCCCGTTTGGAGACCGACTTCCGATTTTCGGAGCTATCGGCCGCGCGCCTCGGTTCGGGACCGCTTAACTACCTCCGTTTGCTCCAGTTTTTGGCACACACCTTGCTTCCTCTCCCTAGAGGGACACTGTGGCCCGGGAGACCACCTCCGGGGTTGCACGCCACTTCCAGCGCTTAACAGTCAGTTTTCGGGGCCCCCGGCTGCGCGTTTTGGCCCCCGAACCCTCGTTTTGCATCGGTTAGGGTTCATTTTTGGCATGGACCCTAGTTTCATTGTTAGAAAGGTGGTAGTATGGTGGGAGACCACATTTTCTTCTTGGAGACCACTTTTCTTTTCGCCGCCCGATTTTCTTGTTAGAGAGGTGGTCTCCCTCACTTTTGGGCCATAATTTCTGGTCTCCCATACCACCATTATGTTGCTTTCATCTGGGAGGACACCTATTTGGTGTGGCCGACAACCTTTGGTGCTTGACCCTTTTGACTCCTTCGTCTCCCTCACTTTTGAGCCACATTTTCTAGTCTCCCATACCACCACTGTGTTGCATTCACTTGGGAGGCCACCTTTTTGGCATGGTCGACCACCTTTTCTTGTTGACCCTTTTGACCCCTGGTCGGCCGACCACTTGAACTGGTCGGCCAGCCATCTCCTTTTTGGCCTTCCTGAGTTGCATACAGCTGTGCCAGCTGGAAGGCATTTGCCCCATCCTCCAAGATTTAACCCTTTTGTTTATCTTCTTAAGGAAGCTTTGGCCCTTTTTGCTTAGCTTCTAAGAGAAACTTGACCTTTTGTCAAGCTTCTTGAGGAAGCTTGACCCCTTTGGTCTAGCTTCCTCAAGAAGCTTAACTCTTTTGGTTTTGCTTCTTTTAGAAGCTTGGTCCCTTTGCTTGAGGCTTCTCCAAGAAGCCTTGGACCTCTTCTTCTATAAGAGAGGCTCTCCTCTCCATTTACAAGGGTTGAACATTTTTGGCTGAGGCATACATATACTCTCGCTCTATATCTCTACATCCAAGCTGCATAGCTCCATTGGTTCTTGGCCATTTGCACTACACCTCCAAGCACAACACCTCCACTACCATCCTAAGTACCTTGGAGCTTTTTTTCAGAGGTTGAGGTCTCACTTTCTTGGTCCAGAGCTTGCTGCATTGCTGTGCTACAAGGGTAAGTCACCATTTCCCTCTTTGTAGCTTTATTTTGCTTCATTCTTTAGCCTTATTTGCAAGCATTTTTGGGTTTTGTCATAAACTGAAAAAAGTTTTTTTTGAGCTTATAAACATGTTTGTTTAAGACATTTTTTCTGTTTGGGGCCATCTTCCCCTTTGGATCCTTCATTTCCTCATGTTTAGGGCTATGCATTAGAGCATTTGTGTTGGCCTTGGTTTGACCTTTTAGCCACTGAAATCCAGCGGATTTTCAGTGGCTAACATGTGTTTTTGAGCCCTAAAATCAGAGAGGGGTGACCCTCTCACCCTTTGATTTGTTTACTAGCTTTGTTGGCCTTCCAAAGGGGCTCCTACTTGCATGTTTCAAAGCCATATTTCAGGCCCTATTTGGTGAGTTTTAAGGTCTGCATAGGCTTTATCCAGAGCCCATTTTGCCATATAAAGTGTCTATTATGCATGTGTAGAACAATCCTATTCAGGGCCTTTCAAAGGGGCTTTCATTTGCATGTTTCCTAGACTAATTTCAAGACCTTTTTGGTGGGTTTTAGGACCCTCATAACCTCTTTCCAGAGGTGGCTTTTCCATTTTGTGTGTCCATCATACATGTGTAGAATAACCCCTTGCATGGCCTTCCAAAGGAGCCTATCATTCTTGCATGCATTGACTGAGTATCAGTGGGTTTTTGGGCATATTTTGGCATAAAATACTTCTGTTTTTGGCTGGTTTGGTGAGCTCTCATATGCTTCATATAGTTGTAGTACAACTCATGGTTCACTAGCTTTCTTTGCATGCTTTGTGGACCCTTGATTTTAGCACTTTTTGGCCATGCCTTAAACTGATTTTATGCATATTTTGGACTGCCTTAGCTCTGTTTTTGGGTCCCATGGTCGAATGATGCTTGTTTTGCATGCTTGTAGTTCAATGTCCATGCTTAGTTTTGAGTTTTGAGGTCCACTACATGCATATACTGAGATGTTTTCTTGTTTTGGGGCCATTATACATCATATTTCAGAGCTTATGCGAATGCCATATTTCCATGTTTTGTACTCTTTAAATGCGTTTGAGAGTCGGGCTTGTATGCCTCATTTACTGACCATTGAATGAGCTCCATTTCTTTGCATTCTGAGCTATCATTTTAGGCCATTTCCCCACTATTTCAGACCTGCCTAGGGTCTGTTTGGGGTTGATTTTGCCATTTGTGCATTGCTTTGTGTACCTATAGTGTAATCCACTTCACTAGTTTCGGTATCCGGGTCATCTAGCATGCATTGTGTGACATATTTGCATGATTTGAGACCATCTTTTATGCCATTTCAGAGCTGGATCATGTGCCATTCTATGCCATATTTCATTCTTTGCCATGCTTAGTTAGAGTTACATGTTGTGTCTTAGGATCGTCCGTTGCATCCGTGCATGTTTGCATGTATTTCAGTTGTCTCATTTTCATCATTTGGCCACTGATGTGAGTGTGGCTGAGGTCCACTCATATTGGTGTAAGTCCATCTTGCATTTGTATATGCCATTTAGTTCATGTGCGCATGGTAGTCTTCGTAAGTACATTGCGTATGCCATATAGCTCATGCGCATTGTGTATGCCAATCTAGCCCATAGCATTGCGTATGCTAGGTTGCATGTTAGTCGCATTATGTATGCCGTCTCATTGCTTTGTGTTTGGAGTAGGGTTTAGTCCGAACATGGGAAACGAGGGACGTTTTGTACTTCAAGTGACGAAACGTGCCTCGATTCTCGGTCGCCGACACTCTTGACTGTCCATGATAGAGTTGTTGGCTTTACTTGCTTATATGTGCATTCATTTCACATCGAGTTGTGCAATTCAACTTCTCGGCCATCATGCATCAAGATGCGTGATTGGTGGCACGAGGATCGAAGACTACACTCCCTTGAGTTTTTGCAAGGATAGGGAGAGTGGTCATGCACACATTTGTTGAAAATACATTGCCTTTTCTCTCTCTTACCTTTGTTGCAGAAAAACCAGAAACAAGAGGTGGAAACTGGTCGACCGACCAGATTTTTTGGCAGGCCGACCACCCTCTTTGGTCTCCACCACAAAGGGTGGTCGGCAGGTGGTCTCCCATGCTAATAACTGGTCGGTGGCCTTCCCAAGGTGGAGTTTCAGCCTTCTGGAGCTTTGTGCAAGTTTCTGAGATCAATTGCAAACAAGGGTGATGCGAGGCATCGCGATGGAATTTACCGACAAGGCGACTCGAGCATGCATACACCTTTCATCATTCGGAACAGAGCTGAGGCAGTCCATTATTTGTAGTATTGCATGCTAGTTTATTCGCTTTCCTAGTTAATTTGTTAATTAATTAAGGTTTTGTAATATTTAATTAGCTAGAGTAGTTGATTATTTATTCGAACTGTATTATTTATTCGGACCCTCCGAGAAAGGGCCAATTATTGTAATAAGTGTGCGTGTGTGTGATGTATGTCTTCCAACCCCATGTCTTTCTCCCTTTTATTTACTAGCTTATGATGGTTAGATTAGGGCATGTTTCAACTAGCATACTTATGCTTGCATGTTTACATCATTCATCTGTATTACATGCACCGGGCTCAGCGCATCATGCTAACTGCATTGTATTACAATTCCAAGTTGAATACGTGTTAGCTGTAGCATCTCATATGCCATTCTTAGGATAGCCGAGCCTATTTCTAGTTGCATTTTGTATGTGTTGCATTAGCCATCTTAACATGAACTAGGATCATGCATCGATTACTAACTAGTTTCTGTTTTAGCTCGGAGTACTCGGTAAGTGTTTATGCTTTAGCATCCTTGCATGCGTGTGAGTGACTGCCATGATAGCATGTTTACCATGAGGCTAACTGCTTATGTGATATACCTGCCTGAATGCCTGTGGGTGAAGGTTGGATTATCTGAATTGGAATAATGCATTGACTGTGAGTTTTAAGCCCACTTGAGAGTGGCAAATCATCTTGTTTTCTAAGCCCACCTGAGGGTGGCAAATTCGCATTTTAGCCTACTTGCGAGTAGCAAACCGTTTCAAAAGCAAACATGAGGTGTTTTGTTCCAATTCAAGCAATCCAATCTATACTTGTATACTGTGTGCATCACATAGTAAATCTAGGCTAATAACCGGAATAAGAGCACATAATGTTTTCAAAACTCGATATCATGGTTAGTAGAGGCCGATCTTTGATCGGGCGAGCGGGGGTGCTCATGAAGTGACCTTCCCCAATCGTACCCAAGTTTCCGAGCCGAGGCAACTTTGGTGATGACGGACACGTGGCCTTAGGCAAACGAGTCAGGGTTTCCTAAATTCCCCAAAATAAAATATTTAGGTGGCGACTCTGTATCTGGCAAAGCAGTCTATCTTTGGCACTTCTTTCAAAAAAATCTGTTTTCAAAAACGATTTGCCGGATTTGGACTCTTTGATGATTCATCGGTCTTGCATTGCACTCTGCGAGATTAGATACAGGACCGTGACATTTAAGTCCAGAACTGTAGTGAGCCCATATGAACGAAACAGAGGATTTTCCTACCGGGACGTTCGGGGACGTCTACACACGCCCCCTCGTTACTCGAAAGATCATGGTAGGCATACCACACCATCGTAAGCAGAGAGTAGGAGCCTGAGAACAGGCGACACTCAATCAAGGACTTCCAGGACTCGTTACGCTAGGTTTGAGAGAACGAGAACAGAGAGGTCATATACTGAGGGAAGCACCTATCGGCCCTCGCACACGCACCAGACGTCATCTAGGCACACGGAGTTACCCAGATCATTCGACTTGTGAACTGTACTTGAAGAAAGGGCACGATGGAAGGAGGATGTCAGGGCATGCAACCCACGCAGAGTTTCAGCCCTTCAGCGGTTGGCCCCTCGGACGCATGGTAGCGTCGGGGTAGGAATGCCAATGCTGCGTCTTGCTTATGAACCAACAGACAAAGCATTATCAAGGTTACAGAGCTCGCCGTTCGTTCCGACAATTGAGAACGCACCACTACCCTCGAGCTTTCACCAGCCCAAATTCACTACTTATGAAGGGAAGACAGACCCCTACATGCACCTAAGCCACTTTCGCCAGGTTATGGCAGTATACCGGCGAAACGAGGCTTTGATATGCATCCTATTCCCATCCAGCCTTGGTGACCTAGGTCTAACTTGGTTTGAAAGGCTACCAGAAGACAGCATCGCCTCCTGGGCACAATTAGCAGAGGCGTTCATGACTAGATTCAGGACGAACGCCAAGACACCAGTGGAGATCGACCAGCTACTCTCCATTGACATGAGTGAAAGAGAGACGTTGAGGTCCTACAACAGTTGCTACTGGGAAACCTTCAACCAGATTGGGGATTGCCCTACGAACCTCGCCTTTGCACAATACAAACAGGGCTTGCCAGTCGGTAATAAATTGAGGGACTCAATTACTATGGCACCACCCCTCACAACATATTCGCGTGGAGGAAGATAGCGCCCTTGGTAAGGAAAAATCCGGCACAATAGCTATGCTAGATAAAAAGACTAGAGCAAAGGTCAACACGGTAGAACAACCAAACAGGAATGGGCGAGGCAGCCGAGCTAACAAAGAAGACCCAGACAAAAGGAGGCTAAGAGTTCGCACCGCTATTACCACAGTGTTCATAAAACCAATCTACCGAATTCTCAGCAAGATACGCAATGACCCATTCGTCCGATGGCCAGCTAAGTTGGGAGAAGCACAAAAAAACTATGACGAAAGGTCATGATGCACCTTCCATAACGAAAAGGGACACCGCACTGAAAATTGCACGCTGTTGAAACCGCACCTGGAGGAGTTGGTGGCAGCCGGGCACCTGGACCAGTACATAGAAGGAAGGACACAGCCAGCCTCCCAAAACCACAACCACCCTAATGGAATGCCAGTTGACGTTCCACCTCAAGGTATAATTAACGTGATACATGGGATATTCGAACCTGAGCGGGTATGTGAACTCAGGGGGATGATCAAAAAGGCAGAGCACCTAAGGGAGGTATTAAGTGCACAACCTGCCATCAAAAAGGGGAGGACGGAGGCCACAAATGTCATATCTTTTTCAGACAGAGAATTGGCAAGGATATATTACCCTCACAATGATGCGCTGGTTGTCACTCTATGCGTCAAGAATTTCGACATCAAGCTGATTTTGATTGACCAAGGAAGCTCATGTGAGATAATGTATTACGAAACCTTCAAACAACTGAAACTGGAGGACAAAGACTTAGCACTTGCAACATCTCCCCTGGTCGGATTCAACTCAATGCCAAAGTGGCCAGTAGGCAAGATAATCCTCCCAGTCAAGACAGGAACCATGACAAAACAGGTGAAATTCTGAGTATTGAAAGTCCCTTTCACCTACAACATAATCTTGGGGAGGACATGGTTGCACGCCATGCGATTGGTAGCCTTAACCTACCATCAAGTATTGCGGTTCCCCAACGAAGCCGGAGTAATTAAGGAGGTCTTAGGAGACCAAAATATGTCTAAATAGTGCTTCGCCACAGTAAATGGCAGCTACGCTGCCAAAGGGTATGTACAGATGGTGGAAGAGCCCGAGAGCAATGAACTATTTGCGGATGTTGGCAAGGCAGCTGAACAGAAGGCGGTGGAAGACTTGTACAGGTAAGGATAGATGAAAAAGACCCAGAAAAATTCTTTTTGCTCGGCTCGTCTTTGTCCAGCACTGATAGAATAGAGGTCATGGAATTCTTAACCTCTAATATCAAAGTGTTTGCCTGGACGCCGTATGACATGCCTGGCATTGACCTAAACTTCATCTGTCACCAACTAAACGTCCACCCAACTGCCAGACTGATTATACAGCGCACTCGCAGATCAGCACTCTACCATGCCGAGATAGTGGCGGAAGAAGTGGGAAACTTGTTGAAGGCAGGACCTATCAGAGAAGTGCACTATCCTAGGTGGATCTCCAACACCGTAGTAGTGCCAAAGAAGAACGAAAAATGGTGTGTCTACGTGGACTACAAAACAGTCAACAAGGCATGCCCAAAGGATAGCTTTCCCCTACCACGGATAGACCAACTGGTAGATCTGACGGCAGGACACAATCGACTTAGCTTCCTTGATGCATACAGAGGTTACCATCAGATCACTATGTATGAACCAGATCAGGAGGTCACATCCTTTACAATGCGTAGGGGATTGTATTGTTACAAGGTCATGCCCTTTGGCCTAAAAATGCAGGGGCAACATTCCGACGGATGATCACAAAGATGTTTGAACCATTGTTAGGCAGAACAATGGAAGCTTACATAGATGACATGGTGGTAAACAGTGCTTCGTCACAGTAAATGGCAGCCGCGCTGCCAAAGGGTATGTACAGATGGTGGAAGAGCCCGAGAGCAATGAACTATTTGCGGATGTTGGAAAGGCAGCTGAACAGAAGGCGGTGGAAGACTTGTAAAGGTAAGGATAGATGAAAAAGACCTAGAAAAATTCTTTTTGCTCGGCTCGTCTTTGTCCAGCACTGAGAGAATAGAGGTCATGGAATTCTTAACCTCTAACATCAAAGTGTTTGCCTGGACGCCGTATGACATGCCTGGCATTGACCCAAACTTCATCTGTCACCAACTAAACGTCCACCCAACTGCCAGACTGGTTATACAGCACACTCGCAGATCAGCACTCCATCATGCCGAGATAGTGGCGGAAGAAGTGGGAAACTTGCTGGAGGCAGGACCTATCAGAGAAGTGCACTATCCTAGGTGGATCTCCAACACCGTAGTAGTGCCAAAGAAGAACGAAAAATGGTGTGTCTGCGTGGACTACAAAATAGTGAACAAGGCATGCCCAAAGGATAGCTTTCCCCTACCACGGATAGACCAACTGGTAGACCTGACGGCAGGACACAATCGACTTAGCTTCCTTGATGCATACAGAGGTTACCATCAGATCACTATGTATGAACCAGATCAGGAGGTCACATCCTTTACAACGCGTAGGGGATTGTATTGTTACAAGGTCATGCCCTTTGGCCTAAAAAATGTAGGGGCAACATTCTGACGGATGATCACCAAGATGTTTGAACCATTGTTAGGCAGAACAATGGAAGCTTACATAGATGACATGGTGGTCAAAAGTAAGGATGAGAAAGACCATCTCAAGGACCTAGATAAAATGTTCCAGATTCTGAAGAAGAACAAGTTGCGCCTGAATGCATCCAAGTGTGCATTCGGCGTAGGATCAGGCAAATTCCTAGGCTTCTTGGTGACCAACCGAGGTATAGAAGCAGACCCTTCTCAGATCAAAGCGATCTAGGATCTTGAGAGGCCCAACACAGTCAAGGAGGTGCAACATCTCACTGGCCTAGCAGCCGCGCTCAATCGGTTTATATGTCGATCGTCAGACAGATGTCGACCGTTTTTTCAAGCATTAAAGGCCAAGTTTGAGTGGGATGAAGAATGCGACCGCGCCCTGGAAAGCCTGAAAGAATACATGTCGTCTCCACCGTTGCTAGTAACCCCAATACCTGGAGAAGAGCTTTTTTTGTACCTGGCAGTTTCACAGCATGCAGTCAGCGCAATGTTGGTCCGAGCGGAAGGAATCCAACACCTGCCCATCTTTTATGTCAGCAAGACCTTACTGGGCGCAGAAACCAGGTACCTACCATTGGAAAAGCTGGCCTTAGCCTTGATGATGGCCTTAAGGAAGCTGTCACATTACTTCCATGCCCACACTATAATTGTCCTAATAGCTTTTCCCCTAAAAGCTTTGTTTGTGAGGGCGAACTTTTATGGGCGAATCTTGAAATGGGCGGTGGAATTGGGACAATTTGATATCAAGTTTCAACCCAGAACCGCAATAAAAACTCAAGCTTTGGCAGACTTTGTGGCTGAGTTCACGCCAGGAAGTCATCACATCTGCCCAGTTGACTTGATCGATACAACCGAAATGGAGACGGAAAGTGCTGCAGGAAATGCGTAACCCCTAATACAGGATACTCAGCCAAACCCCAAGGCATATCAGATTGAGGAATGTGTAGAAGAGGCAAATCATGCTGCACCAGGCAAAGACTCATCAACAAGCAAAAACTTGGTACAACCAGACAGTGAGGGGCAAACAGTAGGTGTGGGCTTTGAAGAAGATATCAACAACACGCATGACCCAAGACATCATCTGACCCCTCCACTTGCTGGAAGCTATTTGTTAGAGAGATGTGGAAGCTCTTTGTGGATGGAGCATCCAATAGGCACGGTGCAGGACTTGGCATAGTCCTCATCTCACCAGATGGCTTAGTAGTGGAACAAGCAGTCAACCTAGGCTTCCCAGCATCAAACAACGAGGCGGAGTACGAAGCACTCTTAGCAGGCCTAAAATCAGCACTCTTCATGAAAGCCACCGAGCTAATGGTTTACAGTGACTCTCAGCTAGTAGTAAACCAAATCCCAGGCGACTACGAGGCAAAGGATGAGAGGATGGCTAAGTACCAAGAGTTAGTCAGAAAGGAGATCATGAAATTTGAAGTAATGCGGATAGAGCAAATCGGCCGAGAAGAAAATAGTAGAACAGACGAACTAGCAGGCTTCGCTTCAATGGCAAATACATCCATCCTACATCCATTACTGATCGACTTCGTACCGAGACCAAGCATTGAAGAACCCGAAGTAGCTGAGGTATGTTGTGCCGAACTAGGCCCTTCATGGATGGATCCCATTATAGTGTTCTTAAAAGATGGCATCTTACCTGAAGAAAAGAAAGAAGCCAACAAAATAAGAACAAAGTCACAGCGATTTTGGCTCTCTCCATCAATGGCCTTGTACAAAAAATCCTTCACAGGACCTTATTTGAAATGTGTCCATCCTAACAAGGTCGAGACATTTTTGTTCGAAATACATGAAGGTGTATGAGGAAGCCACCAAGGGGGAAGATCTTTGGCCTACAGAGCAATTTCACAGGGATATTGGTGGCCTTACATGCAAGCAGATTCAGAAAAGTATGTCAAGAAGTGCGAGAAATGTCAGAAGTTCGCGCATCAAATACATCAACCAGCCAGAGAGCTTCTACCTTTAACCAGCCCATGGCCCTTTGCAATGTGGGGCTTAGACATAGTAGGACCACTTCCAAAGGCACCCGGCAACAGAAAGTTCTTTCTTGCAGCAACATACTACTTCACCAAATGGGTGGAAGTAGAAGCACTTGCATCAATTAAGGAAAAAGACGTGAAGAAGTTCATTTGGCAGAATATCATCACTCGGTTCTGCATACCAAAAGCTCTAATATCTGACAACGGCACTCAGTTCGATGGTAAAATTTTTAGAGGCTTTCGTGAAGAATACAAGATAGAATTCTACAACTCTACACCGGCATACCCCTAAGCAAATGGCCAGGAGGAAGCATCAAACAAAGTCGTCTTGGATGGATTGAAGAAAAGGTTAGAGAAAGCAAAATGAAAGTGGGCTGAGGAGCTTCCTTATGTTTTATGGGCTTACCGTACCACACCTCGGCGATCAATTAGAGAAACGCCATTCTCCTTATCCTACGGCATGGAAGCAGTAATCCCGTTGGAAGTCGGCCTCCCGACAATCAGAAGTGAAAATTTTGACCCAGACTTGAATGGAGAAGCCATAACCTTGGAACTTGACCTAGCAGAAGAAAGAAGAGAAAAAGCACTGGTTCACATCGCCTTATACCAGCAGGAGTTATCCAGAAAATATAACAAGACAGTACATCCGAGGCAATTCAAGATTGGAGATTGGGTGCTGCGCAAAGTAATGGGAAACATCCTGGTTCCAGGAGATGTCAAGCTAGGGCCTAATTGGGAAGGACCTTACAAAGTGGTTGGATTAGCAGGAAAAGGGCATACCACTTGGAAGATGAAGATAGCAAGGCCATTCCCAGGCCATGGAACATTGCCAATCTCAAACTATTTTATTTTTAGCTTTTCTTTAAAATACTTGTAATTTTTCTTTTTTCAATAAAACAAGTAGTTTCCTTTTCAGCACAATTTTTTCTTCTATAAGAGGTGTTTTGGTGAGCTAGGGGCAATGAAAGCAGAGTTGGCCGAAATAACCAACACTAGGCTCTAAGTTGGTAGGAAGAACCAACTTTGAGCTCTCTCCTAAGCCAAGATAAGGATCTAGGCTTTAGGAAGTTTGGTAGGAATAACCAAACACTTCGCTCTAGGTTGGCAGGAATAACCAACTTTGAGCTCTCTCCTAAGCCAAGATAAGGATCTAGGCTGTAGGAAGTTTGGCAGGAATAACCAAACACTTCGCTCTAAGTTGGCAGGAATAACCAACTTTGAGCTCTCTTTAGCCGAGATCAAGATCTAGGCAGAAGAGGTTAGCTGGAATAACCAACTTCAAGTACTCTTCAACCGAGATAAGGATCAAGGCTAAAGAGTGGTTGGCTGGAATAACCAACTCTTAGTACTCTTCAGCCGAGATAAGGATCTAGGCTGAAGAGTGGTTGGCTGGAATAACCAACTTTTAGTACTCTTCAGCCGAGATAAGGATCTAGGCTGAAGAGTGGTTGGCCGGAATAACCAACTTTAAGTACTTTTCAGCCGAGATAAGGATCTAGGCCGAAGAGTGGTTGGCTGGAATAACCAACTCTAAGTACTCTTCAACCGAGATAAGGATCCAGGCCGAAGAGTGGTTGGCTGGAATAACCAACTCTGAGCACTCTTCAACAGAGATAAGGATCTAGGCTGAAGAGAATTGGCAGGAATGACCGAACAAAACACAAGACTCCAAGACCGAGATAAGTACCTCGGCCATAGAAAGCTAAACTTCATACAAATTGTAGTTGAAAAATAAGTACAAGTATGAAATAAACCGAGCAAAAAGATGCAAAAATTAAAGATCTTATTCCAAATTCAAGTCAAAGGTACAAAAAGTGAGGCCTCAGCCCGGTTACAAATTTCTTACAGTTAAGCATCTAAAAAGAAGAAAGTACATGGTCAAGCAAAGAGGTCATCTAAATCAGCATCCAAGTCAACCCGAGCCTCACCAATTGGTAGCCCGGCATCGGCGGGTAGGCCGGTCTCCACCATGTTGTTAACCGCAATGGGCACCGGTGGTCCCACCCGAGCTAACTGGACAACTGGAAAACTGGGATCAGTGATAGCAGCAGGAGTAACGCTGGGCTCTGGAGTTGCTTCTTCTTCCTCACCTTGAAGAAATTTTTGTTGAATGGCGTTGGTATACTCCGTCATTTAGCTCGGTATGAAATGCGAAGGAGGGTTGAGGAAGACCTTGGTCTCTGGGCCATGACTTAGCTGCACCACGGCTGCCTTCCACCCACATTTGAAAAATATATCCTTAGCAGCTTCGCGCTGCAGGATATAGGTGGCTTCACCTTCTTTGTAACCGCGGTCTTCCGCGTCCTCCATCTTCTTTTCAAGCTCCATTATCCTTGCGTTCTTCTTCTTCTCGACTTTAGCAAGCTCGCGCAGATAACGGTTCTTCAGCTCGGTCAAGGACTTTTGTTTGTCCGCCTCCGTCGTATCTATTAGCCCAGTGAGTCGGGCGACTTCTGATTGCAGCTCGGCCATTTTTTGCTTAGCTTTATTTAGCTCAGCCGTCTTGCTATCGGCCTCAGCCATGGCAGCCTTGTCGTCTTGTGCAGTTCCAGCACACTGTATACGTCCCCGAACGTCCCGGGAGGAGATCCCGTTTTGTTCATTTTGGGGCTTACTCAGTTCGGACTCTCAAATTGTCACGGTTCTTAATCTGATCTCGCAAAGTGCAATGCAAGATTGATAAATCACCAAAGAGTCCAAGTCCAGCAAATCGTTTTGAAAAATAGATTTTTAGAAAGAAGTGCCAAATATGGACTGTTTTTGCTTATCTGCTTTAGCCGAGTTGACAAGTTCGGTGAGTCGAGCTAGTTCGGTTTATAGCTAAGCCGTTTTCTTCTTGGACTCCTCTAGCTCGGCTGATTTAGCATTGGCCCCTGCCACGGCCTGCCGCGTGGTCTTACGGAGCTCCAACACCCGCTTGTGAGCGACATGGTTCTTCTGCATGGCCTGCAAAATGAGAGATATCTATTGTGAATAAAAACAGAGCAAACAGATTGCATAAAATGAAAAGATGATTAGAAGGAGCACTTACCAGCACCATTGACTACGTCGCTGACTGGATGGCCTTTAGGTCGGTCAAATGGTCATGGTGTTCCATGTCAAAGGGCAAGCACACACTCCTAGCCAGGTTAAAGGCGAGTGTATGATCTTTGTCTGCTACAACTGAATCTATGTTTTGTATAGCTCGGTTCCTAAACGTAATTTTTGGGGCCCAATCAGAAGAGTTAGCCCAGTCGGAACGTTCGGGCTCTGGGCTCGGTGGCGTGGTTTGGGGAAGTATGGTGGTGTCTTCTTCATCAACAAGGTGTGGCTCGGTGGAGGAAGTGCGAGCACGTTTACTCGGCCGGAATGACGAGGCACGGGCCATTGGAAGGGCAACCACTGTCTCATTTGTTTGGCCAACTTGTGGGACCTCAGCTTGAGTAGCTGTTTCAGTAATGAGTGCTCTGACTGCCCTCTTCTTGGCCATTTCTTGCTCTTCTGTTAATGGAATGAGGTTGATTTGTGGAAGGGTTGGATCAGGTTCTGGTGATGGCTCTAAAAGGAAATCTGTCACCTTGGTCTTCCTCCTGCTGCTATATTTATATGTCGGCTCAAAGTTGAGTAGCTCAGCCCAACTTCGATTGGGATATTTTAGTGCGGAGTGGAGGGCGTCAAGATTGGGGTAACTATATTAGGTCTTTAGATGGTTCAAGTCTGCATAAAGGAAAAAGACAACGGTTAGTACGGTTGAAAATGAGACCAACGAAGTAAAGAAAGCACAAAACTGAGCCGAAGTATTTATACCGGCTACTCCTTTATTCTAGTTAATCCGGTCTCCTGGTATTAGGGCTTCTTGGTCTTCGAAGTTGCCTGAGACCCAGAAAAAATCATCATCATTTACATCTTTGTCCGGGGTATTTTTTATTATCTTCTCTCGGCGTCTTCTTATTCTTAAATAGTATACTCAGCCATCTTCGTTCTGGCTAAGTGAATATTGGTGAAATAGCTCGGCTAAACCGAGGTTAAGGCCAAGCCGGCGATTTAGCTCGGCGATGCCATTTATTATCCTGTACGAATTTATGGAAAGCTGGGTAGGGCAAAGTCTGGTTTTTCTGAGAAATTCACAAAGAAGAGGCTGTACAAGGAACCAGAGTCCGGTTTCTACAATAAAAAGGAGGGTGAAGGGAACGAAGCCCGGTTTTCCCCAGGGAGTGGTGTCTAGTTCGGCTAAACTAAGATGAACATCATCAGGGATGTTGTAGTCCCTTCGGAACTCGGCCATAGCTCCTGGAGAGTTTACTAAAAACCTATATTTACCCATGTGGTCTTAAATTATGTGTAATTTAGCTGGAGTACTGGCTCGGTGGTGAGATGACGCTGAGTATCTCGGTTGAGCGTTCAAGGGAGTGCCTGGCCAACCTAAGTCTACAAAGTGAAAAAGAAAGGTGTTAAGCACAGATCGTTGGACCGTGCTAAAAGAAACAAAGGCGAAATAAATGGATTCGTAGCTCGGCTAAGTGGAACGAGGGGTTCGTAGCCCTGTTGAAGCTTAGCGTGTAGCATTCTTGGTTTGGTTTTGACTAAGTCAGAAAGCTAATTTGGTCCCAAGTTATAGCTCGGTCGTTAGTTAAGGCTTTCTAGTTCGGTAGTACGTGCACCTAATACAGTTTCCTAGCTCGGCTAAATGAAACAGAAGGTTCTTAGACCGATTGAAACTTATCTAGCTCGGCTGGGTACACACCTTAAGTACAAACAGGTTGCTAGTTCGGTTGAAATATTATTTTGGATCAAAAGCTTCATTTCTCAGATTGGTTGTGAATTCAGTGGGTTTACTACATGTTTTTTGGAATGAAGTGGTTATTTCCCATGGAAACTACAAGAAAGTGTTTTTGGGAAACATATATACTATGTAATGTATTACAATACAATACGGAATGAACGAAAAAGAAAAAGGTTTGAGCCACATACCAGTTCAAAGATCTTGGATTCGAAGGTGGAAATGGCTCCAGTAGAAAACACGAGCTTTGCAGATGCAGTGTTGAGGAAAAATGGAGGCTCAGAAGGTAGAGAGAGAAGATGATGAATAGTGATATGTTTTGTTTGAAGGGTAGGGTTTTGTTTTGTGAAAAGCATAAGTTTGGACGGGACTGTTCAAATTTTGCGAAGTATGA
Source organism: Camellia sinensis (assembly GCF_004153795.1). Taxonomy (NCBI): domain Eukaryota; kingdom Viridiplantae; phylum Streptophyta; class Magnoliopsida; order Ericales; family Theaceae; genus Camellia; species Camellia sinensis. The sequence continues at coordinate 2,416,408 of NW_021024878.1, read as the reverse complement.
AGGCGGCGTGGCAGCTGTATTTGACCAATAAAAGATAGCCACGTGTTCAAGAGAATCGTAAGCGATTCAGTCATGTAGGGACTAAAAAGACGTTTTTTGACCGAATCAATTGGTACCCTGGTGACAATTTAGCTCGGTTGAAAGGCTAAAGCTTTAGCTCTGCTGGTAACAGGTAATCCCAATCATGCTGCGCAGATGGCATTAAGGGGCAATTGAGAGGGAGTTTTTATATGCATTAGGGCCGAGCTAGGCCAAGGCACGGTAATGGGCCGTTTTGTGGGCCGCAGTAAAAAGGGCTGAGTAAAAGGGCCTTGTAGTTAGCTTGGTCCAAAAGGGCCTTGTAGTTATCTCAGTCACCTCGGTCGGAGTGGTAATTAGCTCGGCCACAGTGTTTGGAACCGAGGTATTATGGTTTCCTATGGTGGACCTTGCTCTGGTTAGCACGATCAGAGCTTGTTGTAGTTAGCTCGGTCTCAACGGACACAACCGAGGTACAAATGAACAAGAGCCGAGCTATGAGTTACATGTGAAGGTACTGGTTTGGGTATGACAAAGAGGTATTGTTAGCTCGGTTACATTATCGTCCAATAGTGGTAAAACCATCTCACTTGGTTAAGCAGTGAGGGGAGTGTTAAAGGATAAACATTATCTTTCAGGAGTGTGATTCATTGGAGGACTCTACATGGAGGAATAAGAGTCCTAGTAGGATTGTGCTATGCGGAACCTATAAAAGCTCATAACATAACCTATGTAGAGGTAACACAATTTTGATTCTTGAATACACAGACCTTTTGTCTATTTGTCTATTTTGCTGACTTAGGCATCGGAGAGGTATCCGGCACACACCCGCCGGCTAGCTCACGTTTGTGTTTTCAGGGAGTAAAGCGACGACGTTTGGAGGAGCGCAGACTTGATCAACAACATCATACGAGAAGATTATTTCGTACTCGTATACTTATAATATAAATATTCAAATAAATAGTTATGATATGTAACGTATAAAATATACTATATTATAGGATAAATAATTTATGATCATTATGCTTATCATAAAACAAAACAATGAACAATGCCAATTAAATATTACTCTAAAATATTTACGTGCAACTTCCAAGGTAAATCTAATAGAATCAATATATACACAAGTCAATGTAATCAAATAATGGACCAATTTCTGAAATATAAAAAAACAATTCGATGTTTACCGAATTGCCTGAAAAATAATTTTAGAAACAATTTTTAAGGTGTCACAGATTTATGCAACAGATTTGATCGACAATAAATTTCAAAAAATAGTTTAACAGGGTCTATTTAAAGCCAACAAATCAAATTATAAAATAAAGATAATGAAAAATTTGAATGTTTTACAGAATTAACGACTTTAGATTGTTGTGAGAATTGAACAATAATTTCTCTAAATCAATTTTGCAGAATAATGATATTAAATAAAATAGATTATGAAAATATATTTTATGCAGTTTGATAAAATTATATATATATATATATACATATAATAGAATACTGAAGAAGAAGATGAAGAATAAGGTTCATAAAATAACTTGTGTAATTGTGAGAAGTATGTCAAAGATAAGAATACTGAAGAAGAAGATGAAGAATAAGGTTCATAAAATAACTTGTGTAATTGTGAGAAGTATGTCAAAGATATTGTCCTAAAGTCGTTATGCGTTCCCTCCGTACATGTCCTAACGATTACAAACGACTCCAAGATACAACCCATAAACTCACAGGGATTTCACACAACGCACAATTGCACCAGATAGATTTACCAAGTTTGAATCGGATGCCCAAAAATATGGAATATAGAAAATACAAAAGAGAGAGAGAGAGAGAGAGAGAGAGAGAGAGAATAAAAAAACGTTGTATATGTTTTTGCCTGAGTTAAAGTCCTGTATATAAAGACTCTTTAATGTCTGTTGGGAATAGACACACCCTTTGCTTTTGAATTCAAACACTTTTTGAAATATAAATAAACATGTCTGTTGGAAAAAAAAAATACAAATAATATAATAAAATAAAATAATAAATAAATACAAATAAAGTTTTGAACCTTTTAGGAAATCTCCAATAGAAAATAGTTTGACTGTTTTTGGGTTCTGAACTCCTGAACATATGCTAAAAAATAATGGCAATACATGGCCGAACTAAAGGCAGTAGTTTAGCAACGTCTAATTGAATATTATTCATATGCTCGACACGTACAATGTAATTTTAATGTATACTTACGTTTTGATTAGATGATGAATATTTTATGTTACTCAAAAGATAACTTAAGAGGGGGTGAATTAGATTTTTACAAATAAAAATAATAATACCCTAATAAAAATTATGACTAGCACAATAGATAAATATAGTTAATGAAATAAAAATAATTAAAAAAAGTGTTCGAACAACTATGTCAGTTAATAATTTTAGCACAGACTTTCTAAGTTAAGAATACTGAGTGTACTACACTCTTACAATGTTAAAAAGAAGGTGTTTTTACTTTCACAAAAAGCTACAAGAATTATCTCTCACAGATAGATATAAAAATGAAGCTCTGGTTTTTCTGTAAACCTCACACAGAAAAGATGGCTTAAAGCTATACGTCTCAGTGTATAATTTCTGAAAAAGGATGTAAACAAAAATTGAAGAACACTTCTCAGAGTATTTTTCAGAGAATAGATGTGAGTGATTATAGATAAAAGAATATTTTCTGGTTTTTTTTTTTTTTGTTACTTGTTTACATTGGAGGCTTTGGTATATATAATGAAACTTATAGCTGTTTATAGCCGTTGTATTTATTTGAATTTATAGGCGTTTATAGCTGTTGTATTCATTTGAATATATTTCACCCCACCATTACAAATTTGAATATCTTCCACTTGAACCTTTTGGCCTGTTGCTGTGCTGGGCTGTTTGAACCTTTGTTTTGGGCTGTTTGAACCTCTGATTTAATCAAATATTAAATACATTCTAACAACATTTAGGATAAAAGTTTTAGGTAAGAAATAATGGGAAAAAATAAATTTTGATTCTATTTTTCTCTTTCAAATAAATTAAAACATAAAATCATCAAAATAAATGTTGATTATATTTTTCTCTTTCAAATAAATCATCAAAATAAATTTTGATTATATTTTTCTCTTCCAAATAAATTAAAAACATAATTAAATAAATCATCAAAATAAATAAGTCTAACAATCTCCCCCTTTTTGATGATGGCACACAATGATGTTTTGATTTGATTTGGGATTAAGAAAAGCTCTCCCTCAAGTCATGCTTCCTGAATTCATTTCTAAATTTATAGATTAGCACATGTGCAATAAATAAGCTTTAATTAGAGACATGATATGAGACTAAGATATCAAACTATATATACATAATCATCAGATTAGTTTTCAAATAATACCATAATTTGAAAATAATACCATAATATATAACATCATAACAAAATAAAACCATAATACATAACATCATATCATTTCTCCTCCTGTGACATTATCAAAAGGAAACCATGGGTTAGAATCTGGAGAAGGAGGAGGAGGAAAATGATAGTGATAAATGACATCTATACAATTCAAAACATATATATACATATATATACGATTCGCGCGCCTCTCTTTGTTCCGTCGAAAATCGCATCGGACACGCGTCCTCGCTTTTGCGCCAGCCGACCGACAAAAGCGAGACGGGTCAATCAACGGTCTCGACTCTCTCTCCCTCTTGTCTTCTTCTCCCCTGTCTTTTTCTTAATCACTCTCTTCTCCTTCTGCTTTCTCATTCGCTTCCATCCATTTCTTCTTCTACGTGAGGGAGATAAAACAGAAAGACTGAGCAGAGTAGAAAGGCTACCAAAAACAACCCTCTAGTCAATTACATCTCTCTTTTCTACTTCATGACCTTGTCCCGTCCCCTTACTTTCTTTCCGGACCTGAATGAGCCCGTAAGCACTGCTGGGCCGAGTGCCTCGGTTTTTACTCTTCCCAACCTTTCTATGATGTCAATTGAGCAAATAATGGCAGCTCAATCATACATTAAAGCCAATCATTTCACACTAACGTCTTGTATGGAGACGGTGACTGCAATCACAAAATTAGCTCACCGTCTGCAGAACAGGACGAGTGAGCTCCATCAGGTCAACGCCCAAATTTCTTTGCTCCAGCGCATATACAAGGATGCATGAGCAAAGATAGGCGCACTAAAGGCCAAAAATAAAGAGCTTAAATAGAAGACCACCTCCATGGTCCGATTTGGAGCAACGTCGTTCTTGGCCTTTGATAGTCAGCAGGGAGTTCTCGTTCTCGACGAAAGCACGGGGGTAGGGGCGTCAAGGGTTGCCCAAGCTGATAAAAAGAAGAAGAAAACGATGGAAGAGGCGAGTAACTAAGATTGACGTATGGCCGTAAAAAAATGAAGGGTTTTTTTTTTTGTTTGTTTGTTTTTTATGTAAATATGTTTATTTTGATCGGCAGATGGCTGTGAAAAAATAAAGGTGTTTTTTTTTATGTAAATATTTGTATTTTGATTTGTTTTTGTTTTTATGTTTAAGTACTGAAAAATGAAATTAAAAAGCAAAAAAAAACAAGAAAATTAAGCCCAAAAACAAAAAATAATAATGAAGAAAAAAATAAAAATAAAAGAAATTAAGCCTAATAGCAAAATAAAAAAATAAAATAAAATAATACCAGTAGAAATTAAACTTAATGAGACGTTGGTGTTGTTGGAATGGTAATGCAAAAAAAATACTATGAGGGTTTAAAAAAAAATCAATATATGCAAAATTAATTTTACCTTAAGATGCAGAACTCAAAAAAAAATTACACAGTTGAGAATAGCAAACTATTAAGGAGAATAAATGTATGAAGGACTTGAGAGCATTCAACTGATATAAATGTTTGCATATCAATGTAGCAATACGCATATATCATTTTAACAAAAATTAAAGTTTCACAGTCATAACAAAACTTTTAAAGTAGAAATCGACATTTCAAACTCGCCACGAATAAAATTGGAGCGATCCCCACTTAGGGGTTTTGTGAAAATATCCGCCAATTGCTTGTCGGTATTTATAAATTCAAGTACAATATCCCCTTTTTGAATATGATCTCTTAAAAAATAATGTCGAATTTCAATATGTTTTGTTCGTGAGTGTTGAACCGGATTTTTGCTTAAATTGATGGCACTGGTATTATCACATTTAATAGGGATATGATCATAATGCAAATCAAAATCCTCCAATTGTTGTTTCATTCAAAGTATTTGGGCACAACAACTTCCGAAAGTTATATATTCAGCTTCAACCGTTGATAAAGCAACAGAATTTTGCTTTTTGCTAAACTAAGATACTAATGAGTTACCAAGAAAGTGACAAGTGCCACTGGTGATTTTTCTATCAAGTTTGCATCCACCAAAGTTGGCATCCGAGTAACTAATTAAATCAAATGCAACACCTCTAGGATAAAACAGTCCCAAATTTTGAGTGCCAACAAGATATCTAAAAATTTTTTTAACAGCACTGAAATGTGATTCCTTAGGATTTGATTGATATCTAGCACACATACTAACACTAAACATAATATCGGGTCTACCTGCAGTTAAATAAAGAAGTGAGCCGATCATACCTCAATATTTTGTTTGGTCAATGGACTTACCTTTTTCATCATTGTCTAGCTTAATGGATGTGCTCATAGGTGTTCCAGCTATTTTTGAGTCATACATACCAAACTTTTTGAGTAGTTCTTTTGTGTACTTAGCTTGGTTGATAAAAATTCATTCCTTACATTGTTTGATTTGAAACCCAAGGAAATAATTTAGCTCTTTCATCATGCTCGTCTCAAACTCACCTTGCATATACTTAGCAAATTCCTTACACAAGGTTTCATTAGTAGCACCAAATATAATGTCATCCACATATATTTGCACAATAAGTAAATCATCATTTTTAGTTTTAACAAAAAGTGTTGTGTCAATCGTTCCTCTAGAAAAATTATTTTCAATCAAAAATTTACTTAATCATTCATACCATGCACGAGGTGTTTGTTTCAATCCATATAAAGCTTTTGATAGTTTAAAAACATGATTTGGTAAAGCATGATCTTCAAAACCTGGGGGTTGTTTAACATAAACTTCCTCATTTATAAAACTATTAAGAAATGCGCTTTTTACATCTATTTGATAAAATTTGAAATCTCTAAAACATGCAAATACAAGTAACATGCGAATGGCTTCTAATCTAGCAACCGGAGCAAAGGTTTCATCGAAATCAATACCTTCTTCTTGATTGTCTCCTTGTGCAATGAGTCTAGCCTTGTTTCTTATAATTATGTCGGATTCATCAAGCTTGTTTCGAAAGATGCATTTGGTACTGATAATGGTATGATCTTTAGGTTTTGGCACAAGTTTCCACACTTTATTTCTCTCAAATTGGTTAAGCTCTTCATGCATAACTATCATCTAATGATCATCGAATTTAGCTTCTTGAAAGTTTTGAGGCTCAATCTGTGAGAGAAAAGCCAAGTTACTACATATGTTTCTAAGTGAAGAGTGAGTTTCAATACCTTTTATAGGGTCACCTAGGATTAAATCCTTAGGGTGATTATGAACAAACTTCCATTCTCTTGGCAAATCATTATTGTTTCCTCCTTCTTCTTGAGGTAGGAGAATAGGTTGTTCAATCTCTTTGTTCAACTTATATGGTTGGTTCTCTTCTTGTAGATACTTGAATCTTCCACATTTGGCTCCAAATCTATATTATCACTAACAATTTGCTTTTGAGCAGAGCTGTTAGTTTCATTAAATGCCACATGTATAGATTCTTCCACAACAAGAGTTCTTTTATTAAAAACACGATAAGCTTTACTAGTTAAGGAATAGCCAAGAAAAATTGCTTCATCAGATTTTGAATCAAATTTACCTAAGTTATCCTTACCATTATTATGCACAAAACATTTACAACCAAAAACATGCAAGTGACTAATGTTGGGCTTTCTATCATGCCAAAGTTCATAAGGAGTCTTTTTAAGAATAGGTCTAATTAATGCACGATTTAAAATATAGCATGCAGTGAGAACGGCTTCGGCCCAAAAATATTTAGGAAAATTATTTTCGCAAAGCATTGTTCTGCTCATCTTTTCTAAAGTTCTATTCTTCCTTTCTACTACACCATTTTATTGAGGGGTTCTAGGTGTTGAAAAATTATGTCCAATACCATGCTCATCACAAAACAATTCAAATTTCTTATTTTCAAGTTCTCTACCATGGTCGGTTCAAATATTAGTAATAAGAAAGCCTTTTTCATTTTGAATTCTATGACAGAGTTTTGTGAAAAAAGAAAATGTTTCATCTTTGTGTGCTAAAAATATAACCCATGTGAATCTTGAATAATCATCAACAATAACAAGACAATAATGTTTACCACCTAGACTAGATGTTCTTGAGGGACCAAATAAATCCATATGCAGTAGTTGTAAAGGTCTAGTTGTGGAAATGAGATTTTGATTTAAACGATGTTTTAGTTTGTTTTCCTTGTTGACAAGCACTACAAAGATGATCTTTTTCAAATTTAATTTTTGGAAGTCCAATGACCAAATCATTTATCAAAAGTTTAGCAATTAAATCCATATGAGCATGACCAAGTCTTCTATGTCATAACCAACTATTTTCATTATTAACATATAGACATTTAACATCACTAGCATAGAGATCATTGAGATGAAAAACATAAATATTATCATGATGATTATCAACGAATAAAGCTTTATGATCATTTGTGCTCTCAATTGTGCAATGTGATTTATCAAAAATAACTCGATTACTTTTATCACATAATTGACTAATACTAAGTAGATTATGCTTAAGTCTATCAACAAGTAAAATATTTTCAATAGAAGGGTTAGGAGAAATACCGATGCTACCAATATTGATGATTTTTCCTTTCTTGTTGTCTCCAAAAGTAACAAAGCCTCCATCTTTGGATGACAGTGTAGTAAAGAAGGATTTGTCTCCAGTCATGTGTCTGGAATAACCACTATCAAGATACCACTTTCCTTATTTAGCTTTGGACTTAAAGCAAACCTACAAGATGACAATCAAGTGTTGGTTTTTGGTACCCATAGTTTCTTGGGTCCTTCTTGGTTAGTTTTGTTAGATCCCATAACAATCCAAATCTTTTTAATTCTCATGTTTATATTATTTTTGAATAGACAAGGATTTATCTCCGGTCATTTGCCTGGAACATCCACTATCAAGGTACCACTTCTCTTTTTTAGCTTTGGACTTAAAGCAAACCTATAACATGACAATCAAATGTTGGTTTTTGGTATCCATAATTTCTTGGATCCTTCTTAGTTAGTTTTGTTAGATTTCTTAATAATCCAAATCTTTTTAATTCTCATGATCCTATTTTTTTTGAATAGACAATAAAATATATAATGACATTTCTTTTTACAATAATGACAAGTAATATGAGGGTGTGTCATGAGAGGTGTCTTTTCAAAAATTGTGTTAAGATTCTTTTGTTTCTTAATAAGGTCATATCCAATGCTCGCTTTATCGAAAACACATCTTTGATTTCCAAGAAGCATGCTGAGATTATTTCTACATTTTACAAAATTTTCAAGTGTTTTTGTTAAATCATCAACATTGTTTTTTAAAGCAGTTTTCTCAGTAGAGATGGTGTCAAAATCATTTTTCAAAACAATTTTTTCTTTCTTTAATTCTTCTACATTACTAGATAAAGACGCAACAGATTTCTTCAACACATTATTTTTGGCACAAACTTTTCTAAATTCATCTTGTAGTTCATGGAATGCACTTTCAAGTTCTTCATAAAGAGTAGTTACCTCAACTTGAGTAGAGTTTTCATCTTCAAGAGCCATGAGACATAAGTTGGCTATTTCATTTTCAATTTCATCACTTGAGCTTTCGTCTTCACTTTCTCCCCAAGCTGCTACCATGGCCTTTTTGTTTTTTTTTGTAGTATTTTCCATGATTCTTCAATTTTGGACAATCCATTTTCATATGTCTAGGATTTTGCACTCATAGCAAATAATAGGCTCTTTCTTGTTATCTTTGTTGTACTCTTTCTTGAAAGGTCTTTTTCCTCTATAATTGTTTTTCTTGAAGTGCTTTTTGAGATTTTTACTAAACATAGCATAACTTTCATCCTCATTGGAGTTTTCATGTTCTTCTTCATTTGATGAAGCTTTGAATGCAATTCCACTTTTCTTTTTGTTTTTAACATTCTCATGTCCTTTCATGGTGATCTCATGAGTCATAAGGGAACCCATAAGCTCATCCAATCCAAGTGTGGAGAGATTTTTGGCTTCTATAATAGCCGTGACCTTTGCTTCCCAATTCTTTGGTAAACACCTAAGAATTTTTCTTACCAACTCACTATTAGTATAAGTTTTGTCAAGAGATTTCAAAGAGTTTACAATTTTAGTAAATCTAGTAAACATACTTGAAATAGATTCATCAGAGTTCATTTTAAATAATTGATAACTATGAACAAGCATATCAATACGAGATTCCTTCACTTGGTTTATACCTTCATACGTTACCTCAAGTTTGTTCCAAATTTCTTTTGTCAAATCACAACTTGAAATTCTATTATACTCCTTAGAGTCTAATCCACAAACAAGGGTGAGTTTGGCTTTAGCATTGGCTTGCAATAATTTATGATCTCTCTCATCACATTCATCTTCAGTTTTAGGTACACTAATATTGTCTATTAATTTGGTAGGAATTTTTGGACCTTTGGTGATAATAATCCATATGGCATAATCAGTGGTTTGTAGGTATAGAGTCATCTTATCCTTCCAATGACTATAGTTGTTTCCATCAAACAATGGTAGCCTATTTATGGTTTGTCCTTCAGCTAGGGTTGCCATGGATCGAAACTCCTAGATGATTAAATCTAAAATAAGAGTCTAGGCTCTGATACCAATTGTTACCCAAAAGACAACATAAGAGGGGGGAGTGAATTAGGTTTTTACAAATAAAAATAATAATACCCTAATAAAAATTATGACTAGCACAATAGATAAATATAGTTAATGAGATAAAAATAATTAAAAAAATGTGTTCTAACAACTATGTCAGTTAATGATTTTAGCACAGTGAAAATGTGAAATATAGCTATCGCAATTTAAATAAAATAAAGAGATAAGGGAGAGAGAGGCAAATAAATTTATAGTGGTTCGGTTTCAATTCGGCCTACGTCCACTTCTCAAGCTTCACTTGAGATTTTCCACTATACTCTAGCTTCATAGCGGTGCTAACAACCTCTTTACAAATGGAGTAATCTTCTACGGATTTTACATTGACTTTCTAAGTCAAGAACACTGAGTGTACTACACTCTTATAAGGTTGAAAAGAAAGTGTTTTTGCTTTCACAGAAAGTTACAAGAATTATCTCTCAAATATAGATATAAAAATGAAGCCTTGAATTTTCTGTAAACCTCACACAGGAAAGATGAACTTAATGCTATAAGGCTCAGTGTATAATTTCTGAGAGAGGATGTAAACAAAAATTGAATAACACTTCTTAGAAAAATTTTCAGAGAATAGATGTGAGTGATTGTAGATCAAAAAATATTTTCTGATTTTTTTGTAAATTGTTTGTATTAGAGGCTTTGGTATATATAATGAAACTTATAACCGTTTATAACCGTTGTATTCATTGGAATTTATAGCCGTTTATAGCTATTGTATTCTACCATTACTAATTTGAATATCTTCCATTTGAATGTTTTGAACCTTTTGAACTGCTGTTGTGCTGGGTTGTTTGAACCTTTATTTTGGGCTGTTTGAACTCCTGATCTAATCAAATATTAAATATATTCTAACAACATTTAGGATAAAGGTTTAGGTGAGAAATAATGGGAAAAAATAAATTTTGATTCTATTTTTCTCTTTCAAATAAATCATCAAAATAAATTTTGATTCTATTTTTCTCTTCCAAATAAATTAAAAATATAATTAAGTAAATCATCAAAATAAATAAGTCTAACACTTTAGTTTTATTTGTTAATCCAACTAGCTGATGCATACTTATTTTTGTTTGTTAAATTTTGATGAGTCAAACTTGTTCACAGACATAGAACTTTACATTTTTATAATGTTCAAACACAGGTCTGAACATGTACATATTATTCGGTAACACAAGTCCGAACATGTGTAATTTGTTTGACAATATGGCGGTAAAGAGATCAACGACAGAAAGAGGTCAATGGCGGAGGAAGTTGGCTGTGAGAGATAGCTTATGATAGAGATCGATAGCAGAAATAGATTGATGGCGAAGCTCTGTCAATGGTGAGAGGAAGCTTGAGTTCAACGGTGAGAGTTCAATAGTTGACTATGAGAGGAAACTTGAGTTCAATGATGAGAGTTTAATAGTTAAGGGTTTTGGGAGATGAAAGGTATTTAAGGGAGTGTGCATTTTGGTGGGTGTGATATTTTTAGAAGGATATTTTGATATTATTTGAGGGATTCTTAGAAATTTTTAGGGTTTTGAATTTTGTTGGTGGAGTCCGAAAAAGATAGATGATTCAAAGTATTAATTGGGATGCTAATAGCAACACTCTTAAAAAATTATTTTGTTCTCAAATTTTTAATTTTAAAATCTTAATTTGTTATTGCTGACACCATAATTTTAACAATTTTAAAATAAAAATAAAAATAATAATCAATAGTAAATAATAAACAAATAAAGATAAATAAAAATAAACAAATAAATACAAAAGAAAATTGGTGATAAATCCAATTTAGAGAATGTATAAGGCATTAGATCCAGTACATATTTTTTGTTGGTGAGAGGTTCACGTTTTGTGAAATAGTTTGATGAGAAATCTCTTAGGATATTTTGTTTCCAATTTTACACCTTGACTTTTTTTTTTATTTGTTTGACTTTTTATTGATTATCTATTCAAATTTTTTCCTATCTGTTCAATTTTTTTTACCCTGTCTATTTATTTTTTTTAACCTTTTCAATTCAAATTTCCCTTATCTGTTTAAATATTTGTCTAAATAAAATTCTATCTATGCAATTTTTTGTCAATCTATCCAATTTTTTGTATATCTGTTCAATTTTCCACCATGTTTGAATGTATTTATTATTTGCTCTGTTGAAAATCAATTGTAACAGATCTGTTGAAAACAAATATGTTCTATCTATTCAAAATTCAACTTTGGATTTCAACATAGATTTAGATTTCAAATCCAACACAAATTTGGATTGCAAATTCATCATCATCATCAACAACAATAACTACCAAAAAAATAAAAAATAAATTTGAACAGATAAAATTCAAAGCACAAAACAAAACATAACAGATAAAATCTTATTTTACAACAAAACAACAAAACAAAACAAATCAAAACAAAGAGAAGAACTATTGAGGACAGAGATACAGTGAGAAAGAGAGAGAAGACAGAGAGAGAAGCGGGGTGTACTAGTGCTCCACTCCACCTATGGCTTTCTAGCAATCTGGATCGTTGATTTCCACGGCTTCGAATAATCTGACGGCTAGGGATACTGGGAACGTTCGCTATCAGATACAGATCCGATGGATGAGATGGGTTCCGACTTTCGAGTAATCTGAATCGTTGGGTTGGGTCCCACTCAAAAAGCGCGCAATTAGGGATTAAAAACCGGATCAGACCGTTCACAGTTCGCGCTAATTATCCGGTTTGATGAATCTTATAAATTGGGCACATTTTTTTTATTTTTTTTTAAAACCTAAATCCGATATCTTATCTGAATATTAATCCGACGAGAATTTCACCAGCGACGATCATCTTCTCCGGCGAACTTGTTCTCCTCCCAAACCTCGCTTTCATGGCGTTGGTGTAGTGAGAATTGACTGTAGTTGTTCGTGGCTTCAGAAGCTGTGTTATAACCAGTGAAAACCCTAATTTGTTCATCAGCCAAAGGTACTTCAAATTAAAAAAGCTTCTATTTTCAGATTGCTTGTCTTCTGTGCCAAAGATGTGTTTGTTAATCCTTCAACTTGCTCAATTGGAATAACTATTGTAATTTATGTTTTTTTTTAAAAAAAAAAATAATTTATCACAGTTAGGAGGCGAGGCTTGAGAGTGTCAATGACACATGCTTGCTATCTCACAGCTTTGAAGGCTTTGTGAGCACCCTTTCACTGAATATCTTGTTTAAATGCTCTCTTTACTCATTTTTTGGACACTTCACACTATTTGGACATTTAGAAGAGGAGAAAAGGAAAGAAATGATTGTGGTTTCTCTCCCATCTTGTTACCAAAATAAACTTTTATGTTTTTATTTCTTTTGTAGTTAGATGGGCAATGTTTGTAATAGACAAAATTAGTAATCTTTCAATTTCTTTTCTCTTTTATTTCTCCTCATTTATCTCCTGTGTACTAATCTAAACAAGTGATTAAGATTAAGAGAGATTGGTTTCTTTTCTTTTCTCTCCAAATCACTCAATCCAAACACGGTGTTAATGTGATGTGTGCTCTGTTTGGTTGCTGAGAAACAAAGGGGAATGAGCAGAAACATAAAGCTTTATGTCAAATCCTTATGCTTTTGCATTTTCGAAGAAAGAATATCACCTCAGGTTCTTAGCTAAGCTAAATACTTCCGTTGCATTGGATTCAGACGACAAATGGTGAAATCATTTCCAACTGTTGAAAAAGTTTGTTGAAATAATTCATATCATTTCCCTTATTTTCCCTAAAAACTTGTCAGGATCCAAACAAACCACTTTGTGTGTGTTGTGTGGATTGTTAGCCAAATGATAGATTGTCATTGCTGAAGTCTGTCTCTCTGACTAATTGTTAGCTATGTTCAGAAATTTTGGGGCAGCAGGAACTCGACGGTCATTATTTAATTTGAAATTTCCATTCAAGTCTTCAATAAGGCAAATACACATGGAAAATAATCACAAAAGTGATTCAAGAGGTGCTTTAATTGTACTAGAAGGGTTAGATCGAAGTGGGAAGACTTTACAATCAAGAAAGCTGATTTCTTACTTGGAGGGACTCAGCTATTCAGTTGAATCATGGCGTTTTCCTGATAGAAATACTGGTGTTGGGCAAATGATTTCCTCTTATCTTGCTAACAAGTCAGAGTTGGATGATCACGCAATCCATCTACTCTTTAGTGCAAATCGTTGGGAAAAGAGGTTCGTTTTAATGTCTCATGCATTATGTTACGTTCTGCTTCTTCAAAGGTCTTGTGAGAACCTCAAGTTTAAACCTTATATTTGTGTTTAATGTTGCTTCTATTAGTAGTTTGTCATTCACATGAAGAATTTTTAAGTTCAATGCACATCAATCAAATTTGTGCTAGAATGGAAATTCCCTTTAATTTGAAGCCATCCCCATTTCATCTAGGAGCAGTATCAATGCCAAAACTAAAATACGATTGTTCAACTTAAGAATAAAGAGAGATTATTATACCCTAAATGGTTGTTAATTTTAAAATTACTCTCATACGTAGAACAGTGCTTGTTTAAATTTTCAAGACAAGGGCTCAGCCAGACCCCTAATTTGACACACTAGTTTTTGAAATATTTCATTATTATGCTCTTTCTAGTATTATTTCCCGATTCAAATTTCATTTCACTGCATAAATTTCATTTTTGCAATGCTAAAAAAATAATGACTGGCCTCGTTTGGCAAGAGGCTATTTTAGCCAATTAGCCAAAAAGTTACTAAATTAGCCAAAAAGCCAACAACCCATACCAAAAAGTCAAAGATTCTCTTTTCTCTCTACTTTTTGCACATCTTTTCGTAATTAGCCAAAAAGTCATCCCAAACATACAAGTTTTTTTTACCTACTTTTTTAGCCAAATAGCCAAAAAGTTACTAAATTAGCTTGTTCCCAAACGAGGCCTGAATTTTCAGAACTTATCTTAATTTGAATATTGACTGGATTAGCTGTAGAATTTGTCTTCAATTGGTTTAGCACCCAGGTCCCAGCCCAAACTTTTCACAATTTCACATAGATTTTGAGAGTTTTATTGCCATCTTGAAGGTAAAATAGTCTTACTTTGATAACTTCACTTTCTTTAAAATAAAAAATAAAATAATCATTATTGCCTTTTCTTTTTCCATCAACAGACGCATCTATTTACAGAAAAAGTTGTTAGAATGTTGGATTTGTATTTCCTATGTGCCCTTTTCATGGGATTAGTCTGTGATTGATAATGATTTTGATTTGTGCACAAGCAAATGTTTGACATGTCAAGACTTATAAGTCATAACTGATCATCTGCGATATATTTGCAGATCCTTGATGGAGAATAAACTGAGAAGTGGAACCACTCTAATTGTAGATCGCTATTCATTTTCTGGGGTGGCTTTTTCATCTGCCAAAGGACTTGATATTGAATGGTGTAAGGTGAAGACATGCTTCAAACTATTTTTAAGTGGGAATTTTTTATTTCTTATTTCTTATTTTTTCTGGGTGCCATTTCTTCCCTTTTGGTAGTGAAAAATGAGTTGTTACACAGGCACCAGAGATGGGGTTGCTCGCTCCAGATTTGGTATTATATCTTGACATACCACCAGAGGTAATTTGTTTTATTATCGAGTTTGTTGTTGAAGTTAAGGTACCATGACATCAAAGATCACAACCATGTATTGAACCTTGCAGATTGAGTAGTTTTCCACTCTCTTTCTCAACAAGTCCTGCTTGTCTGATGGCTAATTTAGTCCTTGATGATAAATTTAACTTCCTTTGTCCTTGGTTGATGTTGTGTAAGGCACTTTAATTGGCTACATAGTTAGGGGACTCTTGGTCCAGTATGTGATGATCCTTGGTCAATTTATCACTCCTTCCTCATTCCATATGGTAAGATATAAGATTACTGTTGATTGAGCTGTTGAGGTCATCTATTTAAGACTGATTTTTGTGGTATCATATTATATAAATGAAGAGAGTCTATTTATTAGTTTCCTTTGTGTGTGCACATATGTGTCCACCAAGTAAAACAGCAGCCAGGGTAACTGAAAAGTCCTTTTGAAATTGCCAGAAAGCGGCTGAAAAAGGAGGCTATGGAGGGGAGAGATACGAGCAGCTTGAGTTTCAAAGAAAAGTTGCCCGCTCATATCAGATACTCCATGATGCCTCATGGAAGGTAACATATTTTTAATAGCTCTTTTATTGTTTTGTTTTCCAGTGCCAATGGAAATGGTCTGGTGGTGTTACTCTAACGAGACTATGTACACACTTCTTGTGATGTCATCCTTTGGGTCTCACCTCAGAGTTTATCACAACCTTCTAGCTTTAACATCAAGTCTTGCAGTATATTTTCAAAATGCTTTTTGGTTTTCATATGGAATGATAGTGAGATGGAGGAAAAGAAAAAATTGAAGGCATTAAATGTTAATACCGACAAAACTTGAACAGTGATCCATTTATCTTTATATCATTTTTTAGCATAACAAAAAAAAAAAAATGGTCTTTTGTTTTTAAAGTCAAGATTGGTGAATGTGTCTCGTTTTTTAAGGCTCTTTTTTTTGTGAATGTCTTGCAGACCATAGATGCCTGCCTCCCCATTGAAGATGTTGAGCAATAGTTGCAGGAGGTGGTACTGGATTGTGTGACGACATGCCAAAAGGGGAAACCCCTCTCACAGCTCTGGTCAAGTTGAGATTGATTCCCTAGAAAGGAATGGGATAACTTAAATGTTGGCAACTAGGATTATAAACAATAGTTCAGTCCGGTTTATTGTGAAGACAAATGTTTTTGATCCTCTCTGCCGTGTTTTTATAACCATATTTAGCTTTCTTGACACAACTTATAGATTGGTATATTTGTTCAGCGTATTTTTGTTTTTTATTCAATTTTGAGTCCTTTTTTATTTTTATTTTTTTATAGATCCGCTTAGATTAGATGATTTTAAATTTTTAACAAAATCAACTAAAAATGAAAATAAACCAAATTTTGAAGGAAAAAAAAAAAAAACCTTTAACAAGTGGCTTATTTTATTTTCAATGGCGCTAAAAGTAAAAAAAAATAACTGATACTTGAAAACAAAATATAAATTAACCTATAAATCATAGCCAAAAAAAAATTCCAAAATTTTTGAAGGTGGAACAATATTTAAGCAGGTTCTAGGAGCGATGATTTTTTTTAATAATTTTTATTTATTTATTTATTTTAATAAAAAAATCGTGCTTGGTAAAAAAAAATTGAAAAAAAATCTCTTTAGTTAGTGAAAAAGTTGAATATATCCTTAACTTTTTTTAAATAAAAACTAAGGTATCATAGATCTTGAATTGAAACTAAAATCAATATCCATTTATAAGCAAATAGATTTTTTTTTATTTAGTCAAACTGGTTTTTATTTTTTATTTTTTTAGAGATGGCCAGCATTACTGTTCAATAAGACTACACCAAGCTCTCTCAACTCTAGTTCCCCATACATAGACACGCCAACAAGAAACAAAAAGTTCTAACTCAATCTTATTTCCGCAACTACTATGAAAATTTTGCTTTCCTAATTTCTTATTTCCAATCAAACAATATTCCAAGCAGTCGAAAAGAAAAGCGGGAAAAATTTGAGCTTTCACCGATTACAAAATTACACCATACTGTCCCCAAGAGAAAGAATGTGGTACCGTTTCAAACAAGGCCAAGAGGACTTCGCTTGCACACACACAGCAACTCAATTCATGGACATTGTTCAAAGCTCCACTCTTATTTTCACCACCACCAACCACAACAATGATCAATCTGAAAATGATAGGATCAACCAAATACATACTGGAAGCTATCCAGGAAAATTCTGCATTCAACAACTATTCTAAACTAGTTCAAAATTCCAAAAGAACAACACATGTTTATACGAGTCGCTTATTTCTCCCTGAATTGAAAACTTAACTCTTTGGGTCACCCACATTACCAATGGACAAGTTGAACAAATTCTTCACAGCAGAAAAACATAATTGGCTTTATAAAATAATTATAATTATTGCCAATTCAAGTCCTCCCACAAGAGGATATATCTAGTTGACGACATCGAGCACCAACCTACGAGACTTGAGAACAGACCACCTCATGCGCCTGTAATAACCAGCTTGAAGAAATGCCAATGACAGTACAAATATCCAATTGAATCCCATCTGCATTAAGAGAAGTACACGCACGAGAAATTAACTACCTCCTAATGTAATGTCGTGTGATAATATTGAAGCCAACATACCAGTTTTCTGTCTTCCATTTCTGGTTCTGCAGCCCATGACAAAAATGTCACAACATCTTTTCCCATCTATACCAATATTAGAATATGAGCTTAACTGTCTCATATGATTTACGATAATAAGCACAACGATATAAAAGTACGAGAGAAACCAACCTGAGATTACGTTGCAGGGGTACCATCTTCATACTCAACAGCACCATCGATAAGCATTTTAGGCATAGCAATGGCTCCCCCAGGAAAGTAAGGATTATAATGCAACCCTTCTCGGATCTACAATACCATTACAACTTGGCTGATTATGGAAAGAAACGTTACCCAAATTTACAGAAAAAACAATTTCAAAATGTAAGCAACCTTGTGGTGGTTAACCCTATTGTGTATTATCCTAACTTTCACAATTAACAAAAAAAAAAAATACAACCACCCAAATATAAGTTAATCAGGAAATAAGTGAAACAGTATGAACACAGGCAATTCTTTTCACCAACAATCCTTGAAACACATGGGAGTGTTCTACCAAATAGAACAGATGGGGGGTGTATTATGCCTCTAATGAAAGCTTCTGCTTAAGCATACCTTTGAATCTGCTTATTCACCACGAAAGTCTACTTTTAATGCACCAAATCTAAAAAGTGAAATGCACCAACTACTAATGTCTAACAGAATATCAATGCAGACCCCAAAAAAATAAAAAAACACTACTTATAGATGGCGAAAGCTGCCATCCTATCATGATATAAATCTCTCAGGAACACAACAATGACATCCATCTGTAAGTGACATGAATTAATTTGCATAAATGACAGTATCAGCACTCCACATGATGCAGAAAAGGCTAAACTACCTACCACCCCCCAGACCTCAAACAATGAATAAGAATAATAAGAAGAAGCAGAGGACAAAGACAAAGACAAAGACAGTTCCCTACATGCAAAACTACGACCAGCACAAACCATTACAAATTTATGACCATTCTTTGGGTGCTGCTATTGCCACAGCAGCAGAGGCTACTAAGCCTTCAAGACAAAAGTTCTAAAATCTGGCCATAGTTGCATTCATCTTTTCCTATTACTTTTATTTGATTATTACCTTTTGGGTATCAATTCATTAACCAAAGTGATTATCATTATGGAGCATCTACATGATGGCAAACTATAAAATTCTCCAAATGTGAACATACAAAACCATCATTGATCATACTACAAGTTCAAGAAGAAAGTTGCAGAAGAGACTACAAATCAGAACGTACTGAAACACCAGCAGGAGGATCATGGTAACCAGTTAGAAGGGCAAATACATAGTTCTGACCATTATGACGAGCCTGAAACGCCAAATAGTAAGAAACTGTAGAGATAGATAAATAACAAAAAAAAACCTTGAAATTGTTAGAATTTACCACTCACCTACTACCTCCACTATCTTTCTCCACACCTACCACCTCCACTATACCACTCACCTACTACCTCCACTATTTTTCTCCACACCTACCACCTCCACTATCACACACTCCACTACCATCTTCTCCTCTATATATAGGAATTGTAATATACAGAAATTATCAATCTTGTAAGACATCAATTAATAATATTACATCTTTTTTAACAGAAATGAAGAAATTAAAAACAGAATAAAGGAATTTACTTTGGTGATAAGACTTAAATCTGGAGGATAGGCGCCTCCATTAGCAGACCTAGCAGCTTGTTCATTTGGATATGGCTGCGGAAAACGATCACTCAGTTTACCAGGGCGAGTAAACATTTCACCCTCATCATTAGGCCCATCAACGACCTCAATCTCAGCTGCCATAGCCTTTGTTTCCTCCTCAGTATATGCCACACCCACCAAGTCACGATATGAAATCAGGGACATTGAATGACAAGAAGCACAGACTTGCTGGTAAACTTGGTGACCACGACGGATCCAGTTTGTGTAAAATTGAACATATTAAGATTAGTGGAAGCATGAAACAGTAAAACAACTGCAAACAAGTGAATCAAAAAGCATTATGGCGTTCCAAAGGAAATGAATCTATTTAGAAGATATCATGTGTGAAACAATTCTTCAGCACCATGCTGTCGGCGGAATAGGAAGAAATATGTTTTGTAGTTAAAAAAGCTAAGAGAGGCGAATGGGATGAAAATATTTCATATTGATTTATCAAGAGAAGTGGTGATCTATGATTAAAATGGCTAGCTCTCAGATGCACAACTGAGAAGTGAAACAAGAAATTATCAAATTGGAAAATTAAGGCTTAAGTAGTTTCAATTCAAGGATTGACCATAAATCAACCAAACTGCAACAAGTTGCAACAATAGGCGGAATGATTTAAAAAGCAGTCCACAGATGACCTACTTCATCAGGCTAAAGATGTATTCAACTGCAATAGAAAGCATCTGAAAAGCATGTCATAGGCTCAATAGATACTCACGAAGCATGGTCATATGAACTAAGAATGCCTTCGTGAGGCCAAGGATAGTTTGGACAAGGTAGACCATGTTCAGCCTCATCAGCAGCTGCTATCGTTGTGAAGCTCAAAAGCCCCGATACACCTGCTCCAAGAAGTGCAAATGCTCTCAGGGAATTCATTCCAGCAGATCCAGCTCCCTCTTGATCTTTCTTTGAAACAAGGGATGACAAAACTGGAGGGGCCTGACAGATGAACACCACAAATCAAAAGTTCAAATTGCAAGTATGAAGTGAAAAAAAATAAAACATAAATAAACAAATAAAATTAAATAAGCTAGTCCCGGACTCCCAACCCCGATATAACAACCACTTTTATCCAACACCACCCTTGCCCAACCAAGAATAACACTGATTTAACACCAACACTTTTCAAAGTCAGTTGCAACATGCATAGCCATTGGTTCAAAAAAATTTCCTTTCTTTAAGTTTTGTGTATATGTAATGGCAAACACATTAAAACAATACCAAATTCTTGGAAAAAGAACTGGAGAAGACCACAAAGAAAAACAATTATGAGAGTAAGATTCTAATTTCATATTATGTTCCACATAAATTAAGTTTATAAGACCAAAAATAAAATCGTACAACTGATAAATAGGGAATGCTTGTGCAAATATTAATATATTATGAGTGAATTACTTAAAAACCTCACCGCTTTAAAACAAGGAACTTCCCTAACGCTGTGTTTGGTTGGGAAACTTGGGAAGAGATTTGAAAAAGGAAAGGGAAAAAGGTAGGGTGAAATGTGAATAAAATATACTTACATTTTACCAAATTTCACACACATTTTCCCTTTCCCTTTTCAAATCTCTCCCCAAATCTCCCAACTAAACACACCATAAAGGTGCAACTTCCTGAATTGTGCCAATAATTTATTAGAAACTAAAAATAGAAGTATTTCCAAGCAGCTCATATTATGTCTTTCTATGACGAATTTTCAAGGACTTTTTGAAAGTTTAGAAAAAACAAAATAAACTTGAAGTGCATCTTATAGTTTAAAATATTCTATCTTCAGTTCAATTTGAACTTCATAATGACGAAATCCTTAACAAACATCTCTGTTTAACCACCTAGAAAGGGATATCTTCGCTCACAATGTTGATCAAGACAAGACATCAATAAATAACTTCCAGACTATGATCTCATTGAGTTGGAACCTCATCTTATTTCTAGCTTGAAACAAGGAAAAAACAGAGAAAATAAAAGGCATGAAACAATACAAGCTAACCATTCACACATGGCAGGTCATCATTATAGTAAAGAACCAAATGATATATGGCATGCATGTAGATGTAGTTCACTTCTGAAAGCTATTGTGCAACATTTTTATAAGGCTGTGCTTGTTTCAGTCTGAGAAATCTCCCAGAAACCATTTTTAGTTAGTCCCCCCCCCCCAAAAAAAAAAAACAAAAAAACAAAGGGTAAACGGTAAAGATTCATGTTCATGAACTTGTTAGATGATACTCATTGCAATTGGACAGACTAACAAATGCTTCAATCTCTTTCTAAGCAATTTGACCAAACACACAAAAAATAAAAAGGTTTTCATAGATAACCTTCCATTTGGTACCTTGAAAACAGTACACCCAAGACTGAACTCCTTAACTAAAACTTCACATATTTTGTCTCTAGTATTTGTTTCAGGAAAAGAATAAAAAAAAAGAAAAAAAAAAAAGAGGAAACAGCATATTTTGTGGAAGAATGATCCCACAAGATATGTTGTTAGGTTGCTGTTTCACTGAACATGGATTACAAAAGTCTGAGGGCTAATAATAAACACCAGCCCTCCGTACCACGGGGTACCCAATTGGTCTCTCATTCTTGATTTCAGCGGCTCAAGTGCCGTGGTTTTCTTGCCTAAAAAAGAAAACACATAGATACAAACCACAACCAAAAACACAGTAAATTGATGAAAACCAGTCTTCTTTGCAACAGAAAATGATGGCCCACCAAAAACAAATACTACGAAACATTTGAACCTCATATAGTATACACTTAATAGGAAAATGCAATGAAGTTCAAAAGCTACAAGATTGCACTAGTGAAATACAAATATGAAACACTGCAAATGAGGAATGAGATTCTCACACTGGACTGATATTGAAGTCTCCCCCTCAGTAACTGGCGGATAGCTCTACCAGCCATGTTAGTCAATCTGTTGATTTGTTCACCAAAAGAAACACAATTTTAATGAAAATAAACAAAAACTATGGATCTGGAAGAGCTCAACATTGACTTTATCAGAAGATTGGAGGCATCACTGAGAAGCATGGGAGATGAATCCATACGCCAAAAAAGGGCAAAGTAGTGACCAGATAATAAATTTTACCCCCAACCAATCAAACAAGACACTGCAAAAAAGGCTTGGTTCAGCGAAGTTTCATTGTATTTAATGGTATGTGGACAATTTTATGCATATCTCAAAGCAAAATCTCTACTTTTCAGCAGCAACTATCTCTTACAAACCACATATACAAAGCTAAGCCGCCAAAATTTGACAGCTCTGAAAGTCAGATGCCAAGAAAAATTTGCAAACAATGAGAAGTTGAGTCTTACAGTGTGTTTGGAATTGTGGGATTTGACAGAATTTGATGGCATTGGCATTTCAAAATGGAATTCAACATGTTTGGAATGAACGGAATCTAAAATGGGGAAGCGGGAAAGCAAAATAAAGGAGTCTTGAAATCCAATGAAATGGCTGAATTTAAAGGGAATTAGAATTATAAAATCTTATCTAATCCCATATACCCATAATACACTCTCTTCTTATAAGTTCCCTACTAGCTAATAAGGGCATGATCTTCAACAAACAAAAAAAAACTCCTTTCCAATTCCTCATCAAACCAAACAAAAGAATGGAATAGTTTCCTTCTAATTCCAATTAGTTCTAAACACAAACACACACACACACACGAAAAAAAAAGGAATTCCTTAGAAACGTTTTCTTTTCCTTTCCCATTTTGAAATCTACAATTCTAAAAAGATTTGGTCCCAAACACAATGTTAAGAGCCTAGAGGTAGAAAAAGAAGAAAGTTGGGAGGAAAGGCTGACGAAATCATATATATGGTCTTGACCATCACCACAAAAATAAAATAAAATCACATATAGAGCCCTAGTCATCTAAGAGGTGGTGTAATTACACATTCCAAAATAAGAATGTAATCACAAAGTGAATAGTAGCTACTAGCTTCAAAGGACCTCTCGTGAGTTCCTGCCTTCGTACACATCACCAGCACAGGATTTTTCCATTGCCTAAGCAGCACTCTTGCAGTGAACTTTAGAAGACAAGGCAAGCTAAGAGTTGGTTAAACCTAGCTGAGCTGAATATAGAGTACACACAACTAGGCCTCATAGTATCAACCGATATCTTCGCTCACAACGTTGATCAAGACAAGACATCAAAAAGAATGACTCTGAAATAACTTCCAGACTATGATCTCATTGAGTTGGAACCTCATCTTATTTCTAGCTTGAAACAGGGAAAAAACAGAGAAAATAAAAGGCATGAAACAATACAAGCTAACCATTCACACATGGCAGGTCATCATTATAGTAAAGAACCAAATGATATATGGCATGCATGTAGATGTAGTTCACTTCTGAAAGCTATTGTGCAACATTTTTATAAGGCTGTGCTTGTTTCAGTGTGAGAAATCTCCCAGAAACCATTTTTAGTTAGTCCCCCCCCCCCCCCCCCGAAAAACACAAACCGCCACTCAGATCCATCCCCTCG